>JARBWK010000010.1:114818231-115285628 GCA_030556195.1 Anolis apletophallus
AACCGGGAAAGGGTTTCTTTTCGAACTTCGGGGGCAGGATTTTCTAAGTGTCGTTATTAGGTTGTAAGGGGGCACCCTCCTTCTCACTCACACCCCGCCTCCCTGCCAATAAGTATTATGGGCAAGGGCAAGCCTCTAAACTCCCTTTCTTTCTGGAAGCTGGAAGCCTGAAAATGAAAACAGAGAGGCTTACTCAGAAGTGCAATCTGCAAAGGAGGGCACTTGGATGAAGGGCCCTCCTTTGTGGATTTACTTCTGAGTAAAACCTCTGTTTACATTTTTCCAGGCTTCCCTGCCTCTCCTGCCTGCCAGGATCTAAAGCATCAAAGAGTATTGGGGTGAGAAACCAACCTAATGTATAATAGAATGAATGCTACTGTAAGTGCCAATAATATTATGGTAATGTCTGAAAGATTCTTGATGCACATGTAATACAGCAGTAATAACAATATAAGAGGTGGGGGAATAGTCCCGGAGATCCTGATTGGTCTTCATAAAGTGTGCAAACGGGCTCTTCTCTTATTAGCCCGAGAATAGTGGAAAGTTATGTTGTGGGGAGCACACACATACATATTTTGGGGGGAATCCGGGCTCATAGAGAAGATTCTGCAGCAACTCCCCCCAAAAGAATATGTATGTGTGTGCACCCAAGCAGAAAACGCTGGCTTTTCCCGAGCTCACAGAGAAGAGCCCGTTTGCACCACATGAGGCAGGGACCAGTCAGAATACTGGGTTTGAATTTTACCTCTTCTTATACCCATTGTTATCACTGCTGTATTATTGCATGTGCATGGAATGTAGGTATATGACCAGCCTGTGAAACTTGGGCCCCGCCTCCTCGGATCGTGAGAGAGAGGCAGCGAGGAGCCAGGGGGGGGCTTCCTCCTTTTCTTTGCTGCTTCCAAGAATAGAATACTCCGCCTCCCTCCCTCCCTCCCTCCTTCGCTCCCCCTCCTTCCTATTTGGAGAGTCCCATCTAGAATTCAGTGTGATTATCTGTTTGTTTACAACTCCCAGAAATCCCAGCCAATTTACCAGCTGTTAGATTTCTGGGAGTTGTAGGCCAAAAAACCATTCTGGAATGCGCATTCGCTGGAATACGAACTAATAACTAATTTCGTTATTAATTAATTTAAATTTTATAAATCTTTGTAAAATTTTTTGTAAGTCTTCCTATTAATAATCAAAAAATTCCCCCATTAGATTTTCGATTTCCTATTTTTGCCTAAAACCATGCCTATGATTTACGTCTACCATAAGATCCTGCTGTAAGAACTTCCTTGAGTGATGTTCCCTCAAGGTAAAAAAAAATCTTTATTTACATTTCATGGGAGGTGCTGTATCCTCCTAATCCCAGAAAATGTGGAGGGCTGACTATTATTCCAAAATCTGGGAGAAAATGGAAATCCAAACCACTTCTGATGCCATAAAATCAAATCAAATATATTCAACCTGTAGCAGAAAAGTACCATCAAGACTAACAACAGTGTAGTTCAATGCCTATTGCCTCTTGAGTCACCTCCTATTGATTTCTGAAAGCTCAGGCAAGAGCTTTATGAGACTGCAGCATGAGGCTACTTTCCTTATTCCTCAGCCTTGGGCTGAAAACTGCAATAGATACCTTTGACCCTCTCTGTGGCCACTTCTACACAGCTGAATAAAATCCCACATTATCTGCTTTGAACTGGAATATATGGCAGTGTGGACTCAGATAATTGATTACTTATTTAAAACTTTGGTACCCCGACCTTCTCACCCAGATAACCCAGCTCAAAGCAGATATTGTGGGATTCTCCGCCTTGATATTCTGGGATATAGGGCTGTGCAGAAGGGTCCTGGGTGAGCATGTGAGAAAGAGAAGGGGAGGAGAGATGTGGAGAGGGGGGAGAGCTTGAGATTGAGAGAGAAAGGGGGAGAAAGAGAAAATGAAAGAGAGAAAAGAGGGGGGGAGAGAGTGAGCTGGGAATGCAAGAGGTGCAAGAGACAGAGAATGAAAGAGAAAGGAGGGGAGAGAAGGAGAGAAAGAGGGGAGAGAAAAGAGAGGAAGAAAAGGGGAAGAATGTAAAAGAAAGAAAGAAAGAGGAGAGGGAAAGAAAGGAGAGAGAAAAGGAGAGAGAGGAGGGGAGAGAAAAAGGGAGATAGTGAAAGAGAGAGGAATGAAGGAGAAAGAAAGATAAGAGAGGGGGAGAGAAAAGGAGAGGGAGATAGAAAGAGAACGGAGAGAGAAAGGAGGAGAGGGAAAGATAGAGAAAGTGGGGAGAGAGGGGGAAGGAAAAAGAACAGAGAGAGAAAAAGAGAGGGGAGGGAGATAGAAAAAGAGAATAAGGCTCCTTCCACACAGCTGAATAAAAAGCCCATATTTTCTGCTTTGAATTGGGATATATGGCAGTGTGGACCCAGAGAACTCAGTTCAAAGCAGATATTGTGGGATTCCCTGCCTTGATATCCTGGGCTGTATGGAAGGGCCTTGAGAAGGAGAGAGAGAGGAGAGGTGGGAGAGAAAGAGAGAGAAAAAGAGGGAAAGAAAGGGGAGAGAAGGAGAAAGAGGTAGGGGGAAGGGAGAGAGAAAGAGGGAGAGAGAAAAAAGAGGGAAGAGAGGAAAAGAGAGAGAGAAAGAGGAGAGGAAGAGAGAGGGGGAGAAAGTGAAAGAGGAAGATAAAGAAAGTGGGAGAGAAAGAGAGGGGGAGATGAAGGGAGAGGCAGAGAGAGAGAGATAAAGCAAGGGAGAGAAAAATAGAGGGGGAGAGGAAGAGAGGGAGGAAGTAAGGGGGGAGAGAAAGAGGGAGAGAGAAATAAACAAGAGGGAGAGAGAAAAAGAAGGGTGAGAAGGGGGAGGAAGAGAGAGGAAGAGAGGAAGTAAGGGAGAGAAAGTGAAAAGGAAGAAAAAGGAAGGGGGAATGAAATAGAGAGGGGGAGGAAGGGTGGGAGGGAGAGAGAGAAAAGAGAGAGAAATAAAGGAGAGGGGGAGAGAAAAAGAAGGGGGAGAAAGGGGACAGGAAGAGAGAGGGATGAGAAAGTGAAAGCGGAAGAAAAGGAAGGGGGGATGAAATAGAGAGGGAGAGGAAGGATGGGAGGGAGGGAGAGAAAAGAGAATAAAGGAGAGGGGAGAGAAAAAGAAGGGGGAGAACGGGGGCGAGGAGGAGAGAGGGAGGAGAGGAAGGAAGGGAGAGAAAGTGAAAGAAAAAGACAGAGGGAATGAAATAGAGAGGGGGAGAGGAAGGATGTGAGGGAGAGAGAGAAAAGAGAGAGAAATAAAGGAGAGGGGGAGAGAAAAAGAAGAAGGAGAAAGGGGAGAGGAAGGAAGAGAAAGTGAAAGAGGAAGAAAAAGAAAGGGGGAATGCAATAGAAAGGGGAGAGAAAGGATGGGAGGGAGGGAGAGAAAAGAGAGAAAAAAAAGAGAGGAGAGAAAAAGAAGGGGAGAAAAGGGGAGAGGAAGGAAGGGAGAGAAAGTGAAAGAGGAAGGGGAAAATGGGAATGAAATAGAAAGGAGAGAAAGGATGGGAGGGAGAGAGAGAAAAGAGAGAGAAATAAAGGAGAGGGGGAGAGAAAGAAGGGGAAGAAAGGGGGATAAGAAGAGAGAGGGGCGAGAGGAAGGAAGGAAGGAAGGAAGGAAGGAAGGAAGGAAGGAAGGAAGGAAGAAAAAGCAAAAGAGGAAGAAAAAGGAAGGGGGAATGAATAGAGAGGGGAAGAGGAAGGATGGGAGGGAGAGAAAAGAGAGAGAAATAAAAGAGAGGAGAGAGAAAGAGGGGGAGAGGAAGAGAGATAATGGGAGAGGAAGTAAGGGAGAGAAAGAGGGAGAGAGAAATAAAGAAGAGGGGGAGAAAAAGGAAGGGGGACAGGAAGAGAGGGGTGAGAGGAAAGAAGGGAGAGAAAGTGAAAGAGGAAAAAAAGAAAGGGGGGATGAAATAGAGAGAGGGAGAGGAAGGATGGGAGGGCGGAAGAGAAAAGAGAGAAATAAAAGAGAGGGGAGAGAAAAAGAAGGGGGAGAGGAAGAGAGAGGGGCGAGAGGAACGAAGAGAGAGCAAGTGAAAGAGGAAGGGAGAGAAAGTGAAAGAGGAAAAAAAGAAAGGGGGGATGAAATAGAGAGAGGGAGAGGAAGGATGGGAGGATGGGAGAGAGAAAAGAGAGAAATAAAAGAGAGCGTAGAGAAAAAGAAGGGGGAGAGGAAGAGAGAGGGGCGAGAGGAACGAAGAGAGAGCAAGTGAAAGAGGAAGGGAGAGAAAGTGAAAGAGGAAATAGAGAGAGGGAGAGGAAGGATGGGAGGGCGGAAGAGAAAAGAGAGAAATAAAAGAGAGCGTAGAGAAAAAGAAGGGGGAGAGGAAGAGAGAGGGGCGAGAGGAACGAAGAGAGAGAAAGTGAAAGAGGAAGGGAGAGAAAGTGAAAGAGGAAAAAAAGAAAGGGGGGATGAAATAGAGAGAGGGAGAGGAAGGATGGGAGGGCGGAAGAGAAAAGAGAGAGAAATAAAAGAGAGGGAGAGAAAAAGAAGGGGAGAGGAAGAGAGAGGCGAGAGGAACGAAGAGAGAGAAAGTGAAAGAGAAGGAGAGAGAAAGTGAAAGAGAAAAAGAAAGGGGGGGATGAAATAGAGAGAAGGAGAGGAAGGATGGGGAGAAGAGAAAAAGAGAAATAAAAGAGAGAGAAAAAGAAGGGAGAGAGAAGAGGGGCGAGAGGAAGAAAAGAGAGAAGTGAAAGAGGAGGGGAGAGAAAGTGAGAAGAGGAAAGAGAGAGGGGATGAGGAAGAGAGAGGGAGAGAGAAGGATGGAGGGGCGGAAGAGAAAAGAGAGAAAAGAAGAGAGGGAGAAAAGAAGTGGGAGAGGAAGAAGGGGAAGAGAGAGAGAGAGAAGAGAGGAAGGAAGGGAGAGAAAGGGAAAGAGAGAGAAATAAAAGAGAGGGAGAAAAAAGAGAAGGGGAAGAGAGAGAGGAAGGAAGGGAGAGAAAGTGAAAGGGAAGAAAAAGAAAAGGGATGAAATAGAAAGAGGGAGAAGAAGGATGGGAGGGAGGAAGAGAGAAGAGAGAGAAATAAAAGAGGGGAGAGAAAAAGAAGGGGGAGAGGAATAGAGGGGCGAGAGGAAAGAAGGGAGAGAAAGTGAAAGAGGAAGAAAAAGAAAGGGGGGATGAAATAGAGAGGAAGGATGGAGGGAAGAGAAGAGAAAGAGAGAGAAAGAGAAGGAAAGAGAAAAAGAAGGGGGAGAGGAAAAGGGAGGGGCGAGAGGAAGGAAGGGAGAGAAAGTGAAAGAGGAAGAAAAAGAAAGGGGGGATGAAATAGAGAGGAGAGGAAGGGAGGGAGAGATAAGAGAGAAATAAAAGAGAAGGGAGGGTAAAAGAAGGGGGAGAGGGAAGAGAGGGGAAGTGAGAGAGAAGAAGAGAGATGAAAGAGAAGAAAAAGAAGGGGGGGGAGAGAATAGAGGAGGGGAAGGATGGGAGGGAGGGAGAGATCAGAGAGAAATAAAGGAGAGTGGAGAGAGAAAGAGGATGCGAAAGAGAGGGGGAGTGTAAGAGAGAGAAGGGGAGAGGAAGTAAGGGAGAGAAAGAAAGGGGGAAGAGGAAGGAAGGGAGAGAGGGAGAAAGGGAAGGGGAAAGTGATAAAGGAGAAAAAGAGATGGGGAGAAGAGAGAGAGGGAAAGAAAGAGAAAGAGAGGGAGAGAGGGGGAGAGAGAAAGAAAGAGAGAGAGAAACAGATAGAGAGAAAAAGAGAGAAAGAGAGAGAGAGGGAGGAGAGGAAGGATGGGAGGGAGAGAAAAGAGAGAAATAAAGGAGAGTGGAGAGAGAAAGAGAGGATGCGAAAGAGAGAAAGAGAGGGGGAGTGTAAGAGAGAGAAGGGGAGAGGAAGTAAGGGAGAGAAAGAAGGGGGAAGAGGAAGGAAGGGAGAGAGGGAGAAAGGGAAAGTGAGGGAGAAAAAAGAGAAGGGGAAGAGAGAGATAAAGAAAGAGAAAGCGAGGGGAGATGGGGAGAGAAAAAGAGAGATAGAGAAAGAGAGGGGGGGAGGAGAAAGAGAAGGGAGGAGAGGAAGGATGGGAGGGAGGGAGAGAAAAGAGAGAAATAAAGGAGAGTGGAGAGAGAAAGAGAGGATGCGAAAGAGAGAAAGAGAGGGGGAGTGTAAGAGAGAGAAGGGGAGAGGAAGTAAGGGAGAGAAAGAAGAGGGGAAGAGGAAGGAAGGGAGAGAGGGAGAAAGGGAAAGTGAGGGAGAAAAAAGAGAAGGGGAAGAGAGAGAGATAAAGAAAGAGAAAGCGAGGGGAGATGGGGAGAGAAAAAGAGAGATAGAGAAAGAGAAGGGGGGAGGAGAAAGAGAAGGGAGGAGAGGGAGGAGAGGAGGGAAGAGAGAGATTGGCGGGCGAGGGAGGTGAGTCACCATTCCGTGGAACTGATGATTCATCCATTCAGTCATCCTCTCCGGGCCACAGGCAGAAGCAAAACACACGTGGGTTGTTGTAATCCACGGACCCATGCCCGGGACCACCACAGAGCCGCTCGCTCGGCCGGCTGGATTCGAGTTCCCTTGAAGATCGAGAAGGAAGCGTGGCAAGCAAGGGGCGATGCGGTCCGGCTCAGAAAAAGGATGCCTCACCCTGAAGCCGCCACGCAGCCCCCTTCCTCTTTCCTTCAACACCAAACCCTCCTCCTCCTCCAGTGACAGCTTACATAAGAATGATCCCGGCTAATCGAAAGCGGAAGCCCGGGCCCGAAGAAGGAGGGCCCCCCATCAGACTCCTTCCCAGCCTGCAAACCTTTCCCGATCGCTTCTGACAAGGCAAAAAAAAGGGAGACGACAACACCAGATCTTAGGCACAAGCCGCCTTGGATAAGTGAGGGCGAGGAGCCGCAGAAGTGTCGCTCCCAGCCTTGCAAAAGTCTCGACGCCGCTCTGAAGCCGCTTCCAACTCCCCAGGCTCGAGCTCCCCGCATTCAGCAAGTTGTCACGACAGGGCTTCCTTTCCTCGCGCAACTTTTGGGACGAAGGGGAAGGGGAGGGGAGGCTTACCTTGCTTTCTCGCCTCCAAAGAGAGAGAGAGAGAGCTGCCGCTGGACCTGAATAAGGCGGCGCTTCAGCTGACAGGAGGGGGAGGAGGAGGGAGCCTGTCAGAGGATGCTGAACGAGGGAGGGAGAGGAGCAAGGCGACTCTTGAGAGTGGCGCAGCCAGCGAAGGCAGAGGAGGAGGAGGAGGCGGGGAGGGAGAGAGCGCGCGCGCGAGACTCTTTTTTTTCTCCCAGGGCGGCTTGTTTACGCCTCGCTTTGCCCTGCTTCCCCTGCCTGCACGCGCAGCAAGCCGGCGCGCCCTGATTGGACGCAAACTGGGGCACAGCCTCTCGCGCCTTCGCTTTGACAGGCAGGCTGCAAAGGAAAGAGGAGGTGGGGGGCATACACGCAGAGCTCTTGCTGCTGGGGCTGTGTCAACTTTGCAAACTTGATGATACCCCCCAGTCAGGGCCGTAGCCAGGATTTTGATTCGGGGGGCTGAGTTTGGTTGGGGGCTGAGACTGGGTGGAAGAGGGTCTACCCTAGCAAACCTTTTGTATTGTTATCCCAATAACCCTATTAATGTGGGATATAATGAGCATGGTGATCAGATCATGATATGAATAGACATAACAGTTTAAATAATGTACCAGCAGGGGCAGTCCTACAAGATAGGCCAAGTAGGCGGCCACCTAGGGCGCCATCTGGGAAGGGGGCGCCATCCTGGCCGCATGGGGCGCCATCCTGGCCCTGCCGATGTTCCTCAGACAGTGCTGCAGCTGCCTGCTTTTGACCCCGGCCTTGTGCGCTCCGACGCCGCTTCTGGGCATGCGCGGAGGTTTTCACGCAGGCGCAGTTGCTCTGGAGCTGAAGTTGAGCGCAGGAGCAACTGCACATCCGCGAAAACCTCCGTGCATGCCCAGTAGCTCCCTTGCGCAGAAGCCTGTAAGCAAAGCACTCCCTAACGGGCAGGCAGGGAGTGCTTCCCCTCTTCCTTTGACTCCGCACGCGCGCCTTTGCAGGGAAGGAGAAAAGAATCAGTGAAGGAAGTGCAAGTGAAGGAATGAATGAAGGGCTTTCCTCCTCCTCCTCTGTGACCTCTTCTCTCCCTCCTTCCTTTCTTCGGCTCTATTTCTGTCTAGACCTGAGGGGCCTGAGGCTATGAGGAGTTGTGGGAGTTGGAGGCCAAAACACTTAGAAGGAGGGAGGGCGGGCCCAAGTTTGCCCAGGCTCGCTGCCTGTATTCGACCTCATTTGAACATTTTGGCTGTTTTTCTATTTACATTTACATTGGGATCCTAATTTTGGACTTATGGGAGACTCCTATGAATTATGAGTCGGGTGGTAGGTAACATATTCTGATTTTGATGCATTTACATTGCATTTCTTGTTGATTATTATACAGTTCTGCTTAATATTGTCATACAATATAATACAAATACAATATAACAATAGAATGATGATATATTTTATATTACATGTAATATTACAAACAATATTGCAGTATAGTGGTATTGTACAAAATAGTAATATATAATATTTTATTTTACTTTATTTTGGGTTATTTGAGTTTTATAGGAGTAATGAAAATATTTAGTAGAGGATAATTTTATTTAAATAAATAATTTTATTATTTTATAATAATATAATATAATGTTACATTATATTATAATGTCAATATAATATAATATAATCATATTGTAATGTAGTATAATATAATTATGATATAATATAGTATGAGTATGGTATAATATATTGTATATACATTGATACAATATAATACTACTAATGGTATTGTGATATTATAATTGTATATTTGTTTTTTACATGGGGGCGGCAAAATAATGTTTTTTGGGGGGGGCACCAAAATAATGTCCGTCTACCATTTAAAATTACCTTAGACCGCCCCTGGGGGGGGGGGCTGAGACTGGGTGGAAGAGGGTCTACCCTAGCAAACCTTTTGTATTGTTATCCCAATAACCCTATTAATGTGGGATATAATGAGCATGGTGATCAGATCATGATATGAATAGACATAACAGTTTAAATAATGTACCAGTAAGGACTTTTCGCGGACCACCCTGAGAATTTCGGGGGGGGGGGCTGAAGCCCCCTTAGCCCCCCCTGGCTACATGCCTGCCCCCAGTAGTACGAGCTCTGCTTTGACTAACGAGCTTGTTAGTCCCCTTCCCCATCTCAGTTCTCTTCGTGTTACTCTTCCTGGTTCTCCGGCTGGGCATTCATGCCTACTAGGTCAGTGTTTCCCAAACTTTTTTGAGCCGCGGCACACTTTTAACGTTAAAAAAATCCGGGGGCACACCACCAACCAAAATGACACAAAATGACACTCTAACACAGTAAAGAACGGCTGGGGGATGGTGGCCTGCTGGGAGCAGCTGCTGGGAGTGCCGAAGCCGGGAGGGGCAGAGCCAGGCTGCACCATGCCCCACCCCTACCCCGGCTTCAGCTCTCACAGCAGCTGCTCCAGCCTTGAGGGGGCAGTGCCAAGCCAGCGGTGCCAGAGCCAGCACAATGCTGGCTTGGCACTGTCCCCTCAAGGCTGGAGCAGCTGCTGGGAGTACCGAAGCCGGGTGAGGGGGCAGAGCCAGGCCGTGCCATGCCCCGTCCCTTCCCCCCAGCTTCAGCCCTCCTACAGGCCTCGCCATGCCCTGCCCCCTCCCTCCAGCTTCAGCTCTCCTACAGAGGAGGAGCATGAGCGGTGGACGGACTTCAGTGGGCGGGGCTCCTCCTCCTCGTGGCTTCAGCGAGCGAGGGGCGAGAGTCATGGTGGGAGTCGTGGCGGATTGGAGGCTGGCTAGGGAAACGGCCGAAGGAGGCGGCACCCGGTCCCGGGGGGCAGAGAGCTTTTCTCACGGCACAGCAGGAGGTCCGTCACGGCACACTAGTGTGCCACGGCACACTGGTTGAGAAAGACTGTACTAGGCAGAGCCCTCCAGAGGTTCGTGCATGCTCACTAAGGTCCGTTGAAGTCACAGGGAAGCTGCTGCCCTCACTCCCTTCAGAACCGCCCTACAGAACTACTTACATTAGTAGGGGTTGCCACATGAATAAGGGACAGGTACCTAAAATAGGGAATTTTTCACAAAAATAAGGGACACGTCATTAAAAACTTGAAAATCATCAATTAATATTCAGGTTTTTATGAAGTGTCCCTTATTTTTTGTGTGAAAAATTCCCTATTTTTAGGTACCACTCCCTTATTCTTATATCCAAAAGTGGCAACCCTACTACAAGTAAAATATACTGTAAATACGATATTTATTATTGCCATAGCACAATATTTATATTATATATTACATTGTACTATAACATTATACTATAATATTATTAATAATATTACATGTAATATAAAATATATAATTATAATATCATGTTATTATTAATAGTATTATATTGTATTACATTAATATTATATGTATATACAATATATTATACTAGCTTGGGGACCCAGTGCTGGCTGGGTTATTTGAGAAAGGCATTGTGTGCCAAGGTTGGTCCGTATCAGTTGTTCCTTTGGCTCGCAGTGGTTTTGGGAAGTGAGTGAAGGTACTTCAAGTCCCATAATCCATGGTCCATCCTCCTCCAAATTGCACCAGGATGTAGGGGGTTCTGTGTGCCAAATTTGGTCTTGATCAGTCATTGGATGAGGGTCACATCAGGCTCGGGAAGTGAGTGGAGGTACTTCAAGTCCCATCATCTGTGGTCCATCCTCCTGAAAACTGCAGTAGGATGTAGAGTGGGTCAAGGGGGCTCTCTGTGCCAAGTTTGGTCTTTATCGGTCTTTGTTGGGGGCCACAGTGGTCTCTGGGAACAGAAGGGTTGGAAAGTACTCCAAGTCCCATCATCCATGTCCGTGCGCCCCCAAACCTCACCAGGATGTGAAGGCAGTCATGGGGGTTATGTGTGCCAAGTTTGGTCTTGGTCAGTCATTGGATGAGGGTCGCAGCGGTCTCGGGAAGTGAGTGGAGGTACTTGAAGCCCCATCATCCATGCTCTGCTCTTCTCCAAACTGCACCAGGACATAGAGTGGGTTATGGGGGCTCTGCGTGCCAAGTTTGATATTTATCGGTCTTTGTTGGGGGCCACAGTGGTCTCTGGGAAGCAAAGCGCTTGGAAGTACTACAAATCCCATAATCCATGGTCTATCTTTCCCAAACTGCACCAGGACGTAAAGAGCATCATGGGGGTTATGTGTGCCAAGTTTGGTCCAGGTCCGTCACTCGTGCTGGTCAGAGTAAGTGAGTGAAGGTACTGCAAGTCCCATCATCTGTGGGCCACCCTTACTGTCAATTCAGGCTGAGGCCTAGTCAGGAGAATCAAGTTGAGGAAGCCTTATTGTCAATTCAGGCTGAGGGCTAGTCAGGAGAATCAAGTTGAGGAAGGCTTACTGTCAATTCAGGCTGAGGCCTAGTCAGGAGAATCAAGTTGAGGAAGCGTTAATGTCAATTCAGGCTGAGGCCTAGTCAGGAAAATCAAGTTGAGGAAGCGTTAATGTCAATTCAGGCTGAGGCCTAGTCAGGAGAATCAAGTTGAGGAAGCCTTATTGTCAATTCAGGCTGAGGGCTAGTCAGGAGAATCAAGTTGAGGAAGGCTTACTGTCAATTCAGGCTGAGGCCTAGTCAGGAGAATCAAGTTGAGGAAGCGTTAATGTCAATTCAGGCTGAGGCCTAGTCAGGAAAATCAAGTTGAGGAAGCCTTACTGTCAATTCAGGCTGAGGCCTACTTTGTAAAATCAGCTAAAGGAAGCCTTTTTGTAAAGAACTCTGTCTGCCACCTTTGAGATTTGGGATGTTGGAATGCTGGCCAATCCATGGTCCATCCTCCCTCAAACTGCACCAAGGCGTAAAGTGGGTCTTGGGGGTTCTGTGTGCCAAGTTTGGTTTTGTTGTCTCATTGTTGGGAGCTGCAAAATGTTTTGGACTGAAACTCCCACCATGCCTGACTGCCTCGGGCCTTTTCCTTACCTCCCTCTGGCACTTTAGAGTGTCGGAATGTTCGTGTTGGCTGGTCAATGGGAGTCCTTTATGCAAATAATCGCACAGTGGGAGCCAATCAGATAGCTGCCACATATCCTTCCTTCCGCCCTGCGCACACATACATACATACATACAAACATTTCGCTTTATTATATATACAGATTACAAGCACAGTGCAGGAGGCAAGATGGAACTGCCTTCCTGGTCCCCCTCTTCACTCTGATCTCAGAGCAGTGGTTGGTACTGGGGGCGGGGCTCCCAACTGATGACACTGGAGGCAAGATGGAACTGCCTTCCTGGACCCTCTCTTCACTCAGATCTCAGTGGTTGGTCCTGGGCGGGGGTTGGGGGGCTCCCAACAGATGACACCGGAGGCAAGATGGAACTGCCTTCCTGGCCCCTCTTTTCACTCTGAGGGAAATTCTACTTCATCACATTATTTATTTATTTGTTTTATTTACAACATTTATATGCCCTCCTTCTCACCCCAAAGGGAACTCAGAGCGGCTTACAAGATATATATATATATATATATATATATATATATATATATATATATATATATACACATACAATATATTGTATTATTAGCATAGCATAGCATCAGTATTATATATTACTCTATTGTACTACAGTGTTCCTTCACTTATTTCTGGAGTTAGGTTCCAGGACCTCCCGCAATAAGTGAAAAACCGTGATGTAGGGACGCTCTATTTATTTTAATATTTATACGTTATTTTAGTAGTTATATACTATTTTAAGTCTTTATAAACTTAAAATAAAGTGAAAGATAGGAAGGAAAGGCCCTTCAAGGCTGGAGACAGGACTGAGGGAAAGCACCTTGGAGAGCGGTGGCAGCAAAACCCCACAAAACAGCAAAAATACCCTGATATATATTTTAAATTCATATTTTTTAAATCCGCGAAACAGGGAGTCTGCCATAAGCAAACCACAAAATAGTGAGGGAACACTGTATGCATTATTTAAGTAGGCATACACTATTTTCAGTCTTTATAAACTTAAAGTGAAGGAAAGGAAGAAAAGGCCCTTCAAGGCTGGAGAGAGGGAGGACTGAGAAAGAAAAGCACCTTGGAGAGTGGCAGTGGCAAAACCCCACAAAGCAGCAAAAATATGATATATATTTTAAATTAATATTTTTTGAAATCTGCGAAACAGCGAGTCCGCAATAAGCGAACCGCGAAGTAGCGAGTTTCTTGTTGCCTCTATTGCCTTTACCCATGATATAAATCTGTGATCATATTACAATTTGAAATTTTTTCTGTGAGCCAATCTCCGTGCTGGGCTGGAAAAATAATGACCTAAATGCATGGCCCTTGGGGGTCCCCTCCAACTCTAGGATTCTACGAAAATGAAAAATTGGTTAATATTGGTTTCTTCTACTGGTTAATATGAGAGACATTCAATGTGGCTTTTAAAAAATGTTTTTGTCAAAAAAAAAAAATTTAATCTCATTAATCAGATGTATGAACATTTCTGAAAGTTTATTATTTATTTATTTATTTATTTATTTATCTATTTCGACTTGTTTGTTGCCACTCCCGTCTGGCTCAGGGCAGCTTACATATGGTAAAATCACAGTAAAATACAAACACAATAAAACAATTAAAAGCAGTTAAAAGCATCAGAATTTGCACCAAGATTACAACATACAATGAGACGTAGCCCTAGTAGATACTCCCGGGTCTAAACTAAGGTTGTTAGCCGAATGCCTGTCCAAATAGGAAAGTTTTGCTGACCTTCCAGAAGGCTAGTAGGTTGGTGAGTGTGCGGACCTAGGGAGGAAGAGCATTCCAAAGAGTTGGAGCTATAGCGCTAAAGGATCTCCTCCGAGTCGAGGTCAGATGGAGGGTTTTGGCGCTCGGAACCACAAGCAGGTTGAGGGACTCTGAATGCAGTGGTCTTGTGGGACAATATAGGGAGAGGCGGTCCCTTAAGTATACTGGCCCCAGACCATTCAAGGCCTGGGGAAGTTGTGGGGAATGATCCCCTGTTATCTTGTGTCATTGTATAGTATAGTATATAGTTTATTGCATTAGCCACAAGGCCATATCAAGCAGAATAAACCATGCAAAAAAAGAAATACATGTATCAAGCGTTGAACAGTGTTTCGTAATGTGCAACAGTATATTAAACAAACGTTCTGTAATAAAATAACAAATACTCTCCTGGCACCTCTGCCTTTCTGCTTCATTTTTGTCAAAAATCCTAGCCTATATACTCATATATTTGTTCCTCAAGTATCCTCATCCCCTCTGCAATCAATTCCAATTGAGGCAATATATAAATCGTCTACTTTTACTAGCTTTGTAGATGAATGTTGCTACTTTGGTAATTAATAACTGGTTGGGATTAGAGAGGATGAATATAGTTCTATTAGTCGGAGTCCAGTGGGATCTATTGAGTAAGAAAACTTCAAGTAGAAATTTTCTTTCTTTTTCATATATTACACACTGGTGGAGGATATGATTTAGATCTTCCACCTCCTGGGCCCCACAGACACATGTTCTCCCTGTGTAAGGGATGGAATGGTATCTACCATAGCTAACCATTGATTCATTCTGTTCAAACCTTGCCCTTGTCAGAGCCACTCTTAGGTGTCTTGGTAGATTGGCGGTCAGATAGGGGGCACGACTGTAGATGGGATTCAGTGCTGCTAGCCATTTCAAAGAGCCTGCACTAGCGAGGCATGCAAGGTCTTCTTGGGCTTGAATGTCCAAAATTCTCTGTTTCACCTCTGCTCTAACTTTGATGGTATTGTTGCTCAAGGAGTCTAGGGGTAGCCCACATGATCTTAGTGAGTGTATTAATTTATTTGCCCAAGTAGATTGGGCAGTGTTTTTGAGTTGTTCTTCTAGACCAGTCTTTCTCAACCAGTGTGCCGTGGCACACTAGTGTGCCGTGACGGACCTCCTGCTGTGCCGCGAGAAAAGCTCTCTGCCCCCCTTCCTCCCCCCTCCTGCCGAACTCCTGCTGCTTGGGGGAGGAGGAAGGGCCGGGCAGTGGCGAAGAAAAAGAAGGAGGGACCGGGGTGATGCCTCCTTCGGCCGTTTCCCCAGCCAGCATCCAATCTGCCATGACTCCCACCATGACTCTCGCCCCTCGCTCGCTGAAGCCACGTGGAGGAGGAGCCCTGCCCACTGAAGTCTGTCCACTGCTCATGCTCCTCCTCTGTAGGAGAGCTGAAGCTGGGGGGAGAGGGCAGGGCATGGCAAGGCCTGTAGGAGAGCTGAAGCTGGGGCAGGGACGGGGCATGGCACGGCCTGGCTCTGCCCCCTCACCCAGCTTCGGTACTCCCAGCAGCTGCTCCAGCCTAGAGGGGACAGAGCCAAGCCAGCATTGTGCGGGCTCTGGCACCGCTGGCTTGGCACTGCCCTCAAGGCTGGAGCAGCTGCTGTGAGAGCTGAAGCCGGGGGAGGGGGCGGGGCATGGTGCACCCGGGCTCCGCCCCCTCCCTGGCTTCGGCACTCCCAGCAGCTGCTCCCAGCAGGCCACCATCCCCCAGCCGTTCCTTACTGTGTTAGAGCAGTGTTTCCCAACCTTTTTTGAGCTGCGGCACACTTTTAACATTAAAAATCCGGGGCACACCACCAACCAAAATGACACAAAATGACACTCTAACACAGTAAAGAACGGCTGGGGAGGGTGGCCTGCTGGGAGCAGCTGCTGGGAGTGTCTTTATAAACTTAAAATAAAGTGAAAGATAGGAAGGAAAGGCCCTTCAAGGCTGGAGACAGGACTGAGGGAAAGCACCTTGGAGAGCGGTGGCAGCAAAACCCCACAAAACAGCAAAAATACCCTGATATATATTTTAAATTCATATTTTTTAAATCCGCGAAACAGTGAGTCTGCCATAAGCAAACCACAAAATAGTGAGGGAACACTGTATGCATTATTTAAGTAGGCATACACTATTTTCAGTCTTTATAAACTTAAAGTGAAGGAAAGGAAGAAAAGGCCCTTCAAGGCTGGAGAGAGGAGGACTGAGAAAGAAAAGCACCTTGAGAGTGGCAGTGGCAAAACCCCCACAAAGCAGCAAAAATATGATATATATTTTAAATTAATATTTTTGAAATCTGCGAAACAGCGAGTCGCAATAAGCGAACCGAAGTAGCGAGTTTCTTGTTGCCTCTATTGCCTTTACCCATGATATAAATCTGTGATCATATTACAATTTGAAATTTTTCTGTGAGCCAATCTCCGTGCTGGGCTGGAAAAATATTGACCTAAATGCATGGCCCTTGGGGGTCCCCTCCAACTCTAGGATTCTACGAAAATGAAAAATTGGTTAATATTGGTTTCTTCTACTGGTTAATATGAGAGACATTCAATGTGGCTTTTAAAAAATGTTTTTGTCAAAAAAAATTTAATCTCATTAATCAGATGTATGAACATTTCTGAAAGTTTATTATTTATTTATTCATTTATTTATTTATTTCGACTTGTTTGTTGCCACTCCCGTCTGGCTCAGGGCGACTTACATATTGTAAAATCACAGTAAAATACAAACACAATAAAACAATTAAAAGCAGTTAAAAGCATCAGAATTTGCACCAAGATAACAACATACAAACAGACGTAGCCCTAGTAGATACTCCGGGTCTAAACTAAGGTTGTTAGCCGAATGCCTGTCCAAATAGGAAAGTTTTGCTGACCTTCCAGAAGGCTAGTAGGTTGGTGAGTGTGCGGACCTAGGGAGGAAGAGCATTCCAAAGAGTTGGAGCTATAGCGCTAAAGGATCTCCTCCGAGTCGAGGTCAGATGGAGGGTTTTGGCGCTCGGAACCACAAGCAGGTTGAGGGACTCTGAATGCAGTGGTCTTGTGGGACAATATAGGGAGAGGCGGTCCCTTAAGTATACTGGCCCCAGACCATTCAAGGCCTGGGAAGTTGTGGGAATGATCCCCTGTTATCTTGTGTCATTGTATAGTATAGTATATAGTTTATTGCATTAGCCACAAGGCCATATCAAGCAGAATAAACCATGCAAAAGAAATACATGTATCAAGCGTTGAACAGTGTTTCCGTAATGTGCAACAGTATATTAAACAACCGTTCTGTAATAAAATAACAAATACTCTCCTGGCACCTCTGCCTTTCTGCTTCATTTTTGTCAAAAATCCTAGCCTATATACTCATATATTTGTTCCTCAAGTATCCTCATCCCCTCTGCAATCAATTCCAATTGAGGCAATATATCGTCGTCTACTTTTACTAGCTTTGTAGATGAATGTTGCTACTTTGGTAATTAATAACTGGTTGGGATTAGAGAGGAGGAATATAGTTCTATTAGTCGGAGTCCAGTGGGATCTATTGAGTAAGAAAACTTCAAGTAGAAATTTTCTTTCTTTTTCATATATTACACACTGGTGGAGGATATGATTTAGATCTTCCACCTCCTGGGCCCCACAGACACATGTTCTCTCTGTGTAAGGGATGGAATGGTATCTACCATAGCTAACCATTGATTCATTCTGTTCAAACCTTGCCCTTGTCAGAGCCACTCTTAGGTGTCTTGGTAGATTGGCGGTCAGATAGGGGGCACGACTGTAGATGGGATTCAGTGCTGCTAGCCATTTCAAAGAGCCTGCACTAGCGAGGCACGCAAGGTCTTCTTGGGCTTGAATGTCCAAAATTCTCTGTTTCACCTCTGTTCTAACTTTGATGGTATTGTTGCTCAAGGAGTCTAGGGGTAGCCCACATGATCTTAGTGAGTGTATTAATTTATTTGCCCAAGTAGATTGGGCAGTGTTTTTGAGTTGTTCTTCTAGACCAGTCTTTCTCAACCAGTGTGCCGTGGCACACTAGTGTGCCGTGACGGTCCTCCTGCTGTGCCGCGAGAAAAGCTCTCTGCCCCCCTTCCTCCCCCCTCCTGCCGAACTCCTGCTGCTTGGGGGAGGAGGAAGGGCCGGGCAGTGGCGAAGAAAAAGAAGAAGGGACCGGGGTGCCGCCTCCTTCGGCCGTTTCCCTAGCCAGCCTCCAATCTGCCATGACTCCCACCATGACTCTCGCCCCGCTCGCTGAAGCCACGTGGAGGAGGAGCCCTGCCCACTGAAGTCTGTCCACTGCTCATGCTCCTCCTCTGTAGGAGAGCTGAAGCTGGGGGGAGAGGGCAGGGCATGGCAAGGCCTGTAGGAGAGCTGAAGCTGGGGGGAAGGGACGGGGCATGGCACGGCCTGGCTCTGCCCCCTCACCCAGCTTCGGTACTCCCAGCAGCTGCTCCAGCCTTGAGGGGACAGTGCCAAGCCAGCATTGTGCTGGCTCTGGCACCGCTGGCTTGGCACTGCCCCCTCAAGGCTGGAGCAGCTGCTGTGAGAGCTGAAGCCGGGGTAGGGGCGGGGCATGGTGCACCCTGGCTCCGCCCCTCCCTGGCCCGGCACTCCCAGCAGCTGCTCCCAGCAGGCCACCATCCCCCAGCCGTTCCTTACTGTGTTAGAGCAGTGTTTCCCAACCTTTTTTGAGCTGCGGCACACTTTTAACATTAAAAAAAATCCGGGGGCACACCACCAACCAAAATGACACAAAATGACACTCTAACACAGTCAAGAACGGCTGGGGAGGGTGGCCTGCTGGGGAGCAGCTGCTGGGAGTGCCGAAGCCAGGGAGGGGCGGAGCCAGGGTGCACCATGCCCCGTCCCTACCCCGGCTTCAGCTCGCACAGCAGCTGCTCCAGCCTTGAGGGGGCAGTGCCAAGCCTGCGGTGCCAGAGCCAGCACAATGCTGGCTTGGCACTGTCCCTCAAGGCTGGAGCAGCTGCTGGGAGTACCGAAGCTGGGTGAGGGGCAGAGCCAGGCCGTGCCATGCCCCGTCCCTTCCCCCAGCTTCAGCTCTCCTACAGGCCTCGCCATGCCCTGCCCCTCCCCAGCTTCAGCTCTCCTACAGAGGAGGAGCATGAGCGGTGGACGGACTTCAGTGGGCGGTGCTCCTCTTCCACGTGCCTTCAGCGAGCGAGGGGTGAGAGTCATGGTGGGAGTCATGGTGGATTGGAGGCTGGCTGGGGAAACGGCCGAAGGAGGCGGCACCCCGGTCCCTTCTTCTTTTTCTTCGCCACTGCCCGGCCCTTCCTCCTCCTCCCCCAAGCAGCAGGAGTTCGGCAGGAGGGGGGAGGAAGGGGGGCAGAGAGCTTTTCTCGCGGCACAGCAGGAGGTCCGTCACGGCACACTGGTTGAGAAAGACTGTGTTAGAGTGTCATTTTGTGTCATTTTGGTTGGTGGTGTGCCCCCGGATTTTTTTAATGTTAAAAGTGTGCCGCGGCTCAAAAAAGGTTGGGAAACACTGTTCTAGACAGCAGCGGGGGAGTCTGTGAACTTCAAGGTTTTTGATTTTGCTACCGTAGTTAAAGGCTCTGGACAAAGCAAGGCCTTCTATTCGGTGCATCTCCGTCTCGACTCTAACTGCTGCTGCAGGCGTGCTTTTTTTAACTCCCAACACCTGTCTTAAAAAATGTGTTTGGTTCTGATCAAACATGGGCATTTTAAAAGGTCCCCATAATTCGGCTCCATATAGCAGTAAAGGGATGATTTTGGCTGAGTACACTTTGAGAATGAGGCCAAGAGATCCGGGATGATGGTGATTTACCAACCGTAGCAATTGGTTGGAACGGGCACTTGCTTTTATTGTGCAGAATTGGCACTGGTCTAGCCATTTGCCTGTCTCTGAGAAGGTAAGGCCTAGGTAGGTGTAGGTTGCTACCTGTTCTATGCCTACTCCATCTAAGGACCATTTGTGCTTCTTTGATCTTGTGGCTAAGCACATGACTTTGGATTTGTCTTTATTGATGGATAGACCATTTTTGGGCATACCCTTGGAATGTTGTCAATGTATAAAGAAGATGGCTCTTGTATTTTTTTAAAAAATGTTGTTTATAAAAACTTTGTCAATTCCCTAAAATTAGAGGATAAGCAAAACGTTCTGAAATTTGGTGGGATAAGAGGGGTGAATGTGTCCTACCATTGTAGCAAGTTTCATCAGAATAGCTCTAAAAATGAGGGAGAATTTATTTATTTATTTAAAACTTTGGAACCCCGACCTTCTCACCTCTATGAGGGACTCAGACCGGCATAACAGCAAAAATTCAATGCAATACAATTTAAAAACAACAACATATTAAAATACATAAAAACCCAGCATAAAACCACATCGCCATTAAAACAATTCCACTCAATCTGTAAACGTGGTCATACGTTCAGACAATAGCCAGTCTCAGCCTATTCTGGGGAGGCTTGGTTCCACATCCAGGTCTTCACCAGCCTCCTAAAGGACAACAGAGAGGGGCAGATCTAGCATCACTTGGGAGAGAGTTCCACAGCCGAGGGGCGACCACAGAGAAGGCTTGCGAAGCTGGCGGGACCGAGAGCAGGGCCTCTCCGGAGGATCTTAATGTTCTTGATGGTTCGTAGGGGAGAATCCGTTCGGACAGGTAAACTGGGCCAGAACCGTATAGGGTTTTGTAGGTTAAAACCAGCAGAGAAGCTGGTCCCCAATGATAGCAAACATTGCATTAATGCATATGCGCAACAATTTTTTCACCAGGTACACTTTAGAAACACTTTAGAAATGAAGTGCCAGCATCCTCCAGTTTTGTAAGTACTTTTGAATCATTTTGTTAATTCAGTGTTTCCCAACCTTTTTTGAGCCGCGGCACACTTTTTAACATTAAAAAAATCCGGGGGCACACCACCAACCAAAATGACACTGTAACACAGTAAAGAACGGCTGGGGGGATGGTGATCTGCTGGGAGAAGCTGCTGGGAGTGCCGAAGCCAGGGAGGAGCCAGGCCACACCATGCCCCGCCCCCCTCCCTGGCTTCAGTTCTCCCACAGCTTTGCCAGCCTTGAGGGGGCAGTGCCAAGCCGGCATTCTGCTGGCTCTGCCACCGCTGGCTTGGCACTGTCCCCTCAAGGCTGGCGAAGCTGTGGGAGTGCTGAAGCCGGGGGGGGCGGAGAGCCAAGCTGCGTCATGTCCCCCCCCCCGGCTTCAGCTCTTTCACAGAGGAGGAGCATGAGCGGTGGACGGGCTTCAGTAGGCGGGGCTCCTCCTCCACGCAGCTTCAACAAGCAAGGGGCGAGAGTCATGGCGGGAGTCATGGGAGATTGGAGGCTGGTTGGGGAACGGCTGAAGGAGGCGGTGCGGTCCCTTCTTCTTTTTCTTCGCCGCCGCCGTCCCTTCCTCTTCCTCCCCAAGCAGCAGGAATTCGGCAGGAGGAGGGGGAAGGAAGGGGGCAAAGAGCTTTTCTCGCGGCACACCTGATGATCACTCACGGCACACTGGCTGAGAAACACTGTGTTAATTGATTGCACATGCGTAATGGCTACATTCTAAGGCATTCCAGGCTTTGCAGAAAACTAGTAGAAAAGATGAAGATTTTCTCTAGTAAAAAAATTAAATATTCCTCCCTAAACTGGAAATTCCAGAATTCCATGGGATGAAACGTAATCAAGGTGCTTAAATTGATTATTATGATAACAAGTCATTATGGTGTAATAACTGGACAAAGATCTCATTTGGCTATGAAACCCACTGGGCCTGTCACACACTTTGTGCTCCAGAGGAAGGCAATGCCAAGCCCCTTCCAAACAAATCTTGCCAAGAAAACACTGTGATGGGGTCTAGCAGAAAAGATGAAGATCTCAGTAAAAGATAGGGAGAGAATAGTGTTCCAAAAGGAGTAGAAGTTATGTTAGGAAAACAGAAAAATGTGAAACTGGGGGACCTGTTTGACTGGTCAGAGGAAGCATAGCAGGAGGAGAGTTAAGAGGAAGCAGAGTTGGGGTTAGGAGGAATGAAGAGAGCAAAGCAAAGTTAATTGATATAGAGCAGAGCTTTCCAAACTGTGTGTTGCGACACATTAGCATGTCAGCTGAAGTGTGTAGGTGTGTCGTGTGAATGTACTGAGAAATGACAGAAATATGGTAAATATATGTTATTATCTTACAAATCATATATTTTTTAAAAATAAACGAAAGGTTTTCATGAGCTATATTATGTCCCCATACATTTTGTTATTGCAATGTTTGTATGTGCCTGTATCTCTTATGAAGGATTGCCTCCGGTTTGCTAGTAAAACTGAATTACAGTTTCCTAAAATGAAGCATGGCTAAAAAGCATGTCGTAACATGATATTTTTTGAAAGCTCTGCTGTAGATGAAATAAGTCAGAATTAGGCTGCCATCAGGGGGGTCTACTGTGTCCTTGGACACATGAAAGGTGAAGCAAAGGCTTACTTATGTTTAGTGGTGGCTGGACTGGAGGTAGGACTGGAGGTAGTGGTAGTTGTACTTGAGCCTATAGAGAAGTAAAAAATATGTATGTGTCCATGACTCTAATAAGAGATTGGTTTAACCTCAAATTTGCTAGTAAAGCTGAATTACTGTGTCACAAAATGATGCATGTCTAAAAAGTGTGTCACCAACATGAAATGCTTGGAAAGCTGTGATATCGAGAAGCAGGAACCCGGAAGACCTCACGTTTGGATCAGGTTGCCAAAAGTTATAAAACAATCCAGTCCTCTCTGAAACATCTTTATTCAATACCATCTCAGAAATAGGGTGTTACCACCTCATCACATGGAGAGAAATTTGTGTTATATCATACTGCCAGGATGCTTCCTTCACGGATTCTATCACATAAAACAGGGCTGTCCAACTTCTTCGGGCCCAAGGGCCGGAATTCAGGTGACTGATCACCTTGGAGGCTGCTCGCGGGGGCATGGCCGCTAGCGGGGGCATAGCCGCAGCGGGGGCGTGGCCGCTCACGGGGGCGGGGCCGCTCCTGCCCTGGTGCGCATGCCGACCGTCCTGCGTGGCCCGCCCCCTTTTTGGCGGGGTGACGTGAGGCGCCACGCCTGACGTCACCCAGCCCCGCCGAAAAGGGGCGGGTCGCGCAAGATACCGGGCTTGCGCGCCAGGGCGGGATCGGCGAGCCGCCCTCCGCCGTGTCCCGAGCTCTTGCAGCGGCCACGTCTGAAGGAAGGTAAGCTCCTGGGCTTACCTTCCTTCAGGCACGCCGCTGCAAAGAGCTAGGAGACGGTGGAGGCGGCTCGCTGATCCCCGGCCCGTCTCCCGCCCCTGGCGCATGCCCGGCATCTTGCGCGACCCGCCCCTTTTTGGCGCCTGACGTGGGGGTGCAGCGGGTGATGTAGGGCATGGGGCATAGGTTTCCCGCTCTGCAGATACAGACCTCCATGTGATGAGGTCCTGAGTCTCAAGCCATTATAGACAGTATTTAGTACCAAGCTGTCAAGAGGTCAAATAACTGACAGATACAAATGCTGATAACTGCCTCTGGATTACTGATAGGCCTTTAGACCGGGCTGTAGAGGCTGCAAAGAGGTGAAGCCATCATCAGAGGCTGCAGATTCAAAACAGTTTGGCTAGAAATAAATTTGAAAAATGGTTAAATCTTTGCCTTAAGCTGAAGGCTTTTAGAGATTCTAATAGAGATAGAGAGGTTATATACCTGGGCCAAGCTCATTAGCAACTTTTGCCAGGCTCCAGGCTTTCTATCAAGTTTAAAAATAAATGATTTCATAAGCAGCAACTCATCATCTGTTGGTCTGAAGTCATCAAGAGGCAGCAGGTGGTTCTTGGGCCGACATGCCCCATCTGGAAACTGGCTCTAAAACTAAGTGGGTGCTTTCACTATGGGACAACACTTAGGACCCTCTCCCAAGCAATTCATAAGCGCCTTAAAACAATTGCCTTGCCATTGTGGTTCGTCCTCATTTTGCCCTGTCAGAAAGGAGAAAACTCTTCCCATCTCACCATGGGCACCTCATTCCATTTCCAAGCATCTGAAAGTGCATTCTGTATCATCCTCCCATCCTCAGCATCCACGCCATAACTTCTGAAAGAGGAATTTATTTGCACTACTACATAACATCTCACACATAACAATCTATATTACATATTTTGCCATGGGTGTGGAATTTGCTACTCCATCTAATAACCAAGCCTTTTTGTAAATGTCCTGCTTTTTTTTTTTTGCTTTTTTAAATTAAAAAAGCTCTTCCAGTGCTTTTAATGGCAGTTTTACATGCAGAAGTTAAGTGAAGGAGACTTTTCCTGGCATGGGAAAAAAACTAATGGAGAAAAACTTTGCGGATTCAGTTTCAGTACGGGTGCTCTTAAAAGCTACAGGAAAAGGTTCCGTAAATTGTGCCAGTCCGAGTAGTATTAAAAGGAAGGGAGATGTTTGTTTTCAAAACATCTGGAAAGCCTTGAGAATGCATGGATGGAACAGCGTAGGACTTCTGACCTATGTAAACAGAAGCTGTTGATTCAGAATAATGCTAAATCAACAGCTTCTGAAGCATTCCTGCAGAGTTTCACGCTTTGGGTAAATAGGCCTGTGCTATCATGCTTCTAAATGTTTCTAAAGTACTTACAAAACTAAAGTTCTGAGGGTGAACACTAGGTGGCGCTGGTACTTTGTTTCTATAGTGTTGCTAAAGTTCTGGTGGTGAACATTTCACTACCAGAACTTTAGCAACACTATAGAAGCAAAGTACCAGCGCCATCTAGTTTTCACCCTCAGAATTTCAGTTTTGTAAGTACTTTAGAAACATTTAGAAACATGATAGCACAGGTCTAGTAAATATCCCAGAGAGAGAAAAATTGTTTAGTTACAGCCACGATCCATTATAAATTAGTTTTGTGGGAGAACCTATTGGGAGTCCAGTGGTAGACTTTTAGTAGGTTCTGCTACTTCCACCTAGAAGAACAAGAAGAAGATGATTCAGAACATACCCTAAACATAGCTCTGAAGGGATGAGAAACCTTCCAAAAAGCTTTTGGGAGCTGCAAAGGGGTTCAGTTCTGTTTATGCTCTGTTCTCCAGTCAGCAAGTATACCAAGAATCATGTAGTTGTAGTGTAAGAGCTGACGGTTTCGCTAATTCAGTAAAGGTCCAGGTCAGTCTAGCAAGATGAAGGGAAAAGCAAGAGGGTGGTCATAAGCCAACCCAGAAGTCTTATTGCAAGTCAGTAGACCAAATGCATAAAGCTAGCAAGGGATAAAGCAGAATATTAAATTGAAGCCAGTTTAAAGTCACAAAAATATAAGTACACAAGAGTACTGCCAGGCACTATGGTAGAATGGTTGGAATTAACAAAGTTACCAGAGAGCTGGTGGAAGATTAATAGACTCCTGCCTCAGTGTGCCTAATTAGTCAGCATCTCCTATTTATCAGCCACTGGGATTAGTCTAATCTCTTCCTGTCCCTTTGTCACTCTGCAAAAGATGGTAACATATCCTCATCATCTGCCACTTCCTATTGGGAAGTAGACCCTCCTCTGCCTCAGATCCCAGCTCCTCAGACTTGGGATCTCATTGTATGCAGTCTTACCAGTGTTATGATTCACCAGCCTCTGTGGTGAATTAGGGTGGCAATGGAGTGGCAGATGGTGCTTCCCTATCCCACATGGGAAAGTGTTGTCACGTGGCTGATGCCCGGAGCAACACCGTTGTTCTTTATGGGACACAGGGCTACTTTTGTGTTGGCAGTGGCAGCTTCCTACCATGCTGCTACCCCATTTCACCAATGGAGCCCCACGAGTAGGCGACCTTCATCATATTGTTACCGAACAATAGAAAGGGCCTTGCCCAGATGGGGCCAAGGACACCAAACACCCCTAAAAACGGGGATTCCTAAATAGGATTTGGTGGATCCTTTTAAACGCTAGAAATCCCAAAATATCCCAAATCAATAGTCTCACCAAATCCTGGAAGCGTGCCCCACCGAGAGAAGGTTCTGACCAGCTGGAAAGGATGAAAGCCACAGTCCTGAGTGATCCGCAAAGCTAACATGTCTTTATTGTGAAGATACAGTCATATTTATGCCTTAAGATCCATACATATTCAAATTTTTGGGGCTTGTCCTGGCTATGTGTGCTCTCAGCTGATTGGGTGGAAACAACTTGAGCATCACAAAAATGCCAGCTGAAGATCCTCCCAGCCTATTGCAAACTAGCGCATTTCGCAACCCAACTAATGAGGAAAAAACAGGGAGACAGGACAAAGGTCAAAAAGAAAACAGTGAAACTGGCTGGTTTGATGAGTTTCAGGTGGGCTTGGAAATGACCTAAGGGCAAGCGAGGACTTTGTCCTTCCAGCATACCTGCTATTGTTTACATTAGAAAATAAATGGTTTTGTTTTTTGTTCCAGATTGGTGTTTTCCTGTTGTGGCAAAACAGCAATCATCAGAGGTTTGGTTTCTCTGTAAGATGGCCTGTTTGAACATTTTCTATTACAGTTACATGTGGGGGTCCGAAGCCCACAGAGGCAACTTTGCTTATGAAAATATGGTTATGTGTATGTACAGGCATATGGCCCTATCAACGGACAAGCTCCGAGGTCAATGGAACATATGCAGGCAGACCTAGTATATACTGCAGGATAGCCCCTGCGAAAAAACCTAGCATCTACCTTTTAAACAGTTCTGCAATAGCAACATGGTGGCTGGTTTTAAAAGGTGGCTGCTGGTCAGCACTGAGGCCCTCACTGATTCCCTGTGGGGCTTCAGGAGGCTTTTATAACACTAAGCATCAGTGAGGAACATACAACAAAGGGAAAACTTATACAAGACATTTTGGATAAGCAGCTACCAATATACATGTACCCCATGCAATGCAGCCCATACAGAGAGGAAGATCATACAATGCAAACAGACAAATGTTGCATCTCTTCTCTGGCGCCTTCAGTTCATGGAGCAACAGGAGACAAAGGAGAAAGAGTCATGGAGGAAGGCCAGTATTCTGGCTTACTGCAAAGTCCTTGGTCCTTGAGGAGACTAGAAAGTTCATGTTGCAACAGTGAGAGTCCATGAAAAGGGTGAGAGTCCATTAGCTGCCCCTTTTGTGTAGGGCCAGCACTGCAGGTAAGGTGTAAAACAAACAGCAAACAGTCCAGGGAAAGAAAGAGTCCATATTTGAGTCCTTGGTACTTGGAAAATGGATGTTGCTTACAGGAAATGTGTGCTTACTGTTGTGGCAGTGGCTTCAATGAGTCAGGAGAAAATGGAGCATAGGCAGAGGCAGAGAGAAAGAGAAAGAGAAGGAAAGGGACCATTTTCTGGTCTTTGTCCTTGGGCTACCTGGCCCAAGATGGAGGAAAAGAACTGTGGAACTCCCTGCAGCTGAATCCCGTCCGTCACGGCATCAATATTATCACAGTGTGGGGCTCCATGGGTGAAATGAGGCAGAAGGATTCTAGGATGCTTATTTTGCCTCATCTGGTAAGGTTGTTGGAACTGCAACTTAGTGTTGATCTCACTCTGCTATTTGAATCTTCTCAATCCAGAAGATGCGTCATGATATTACTCTGTGCCCCACAATCATCCCCTGGAGTGAGATCGGTCCTGGTTTAATGAGGTGATGGAGCCAGCACACAAGTATGGAAGGATGGACATCAGACACATTTTTCTATGTCATGGTTTTGGTCCTTCAGAGGTGTTTTGGACTTCAGCTCCCACAATTCCTAACAGTGGGTAAAATGGCTGGGATATATGGGAGTTGAAGTCCCAAACATCTGGAGGACCAAAGGTTGGGAACCACTGTCCTATGAGTACACCTCTGGTCCATATTATGTCCAATGAACAGGTATGGCATGACATGGTGTTGATAGACATCATTCTATGCTGGTTCACCATTTTTGGGTGATAAAGTCCTTGGTACTTCTATAGCCCTTTTCCCTTCTGGAGGTATCAACTGTTTAACAATTGCAGTAGAATACATTCCTGGTCCAGCAGGACTGAAGACCGACAGGTCACAGGTTCGAATCCGAGGAGAGCGTGGATGACCTCCCTCTGTCAGCTTCAGTTCCTCATACGGGGACATGAGAGAAGCCTCCCACAAGGGTGATAAAACATCCAGGCGTCCCCTGGGCAACGTGCTTGCAGACGGCCAATTCTCTCACACCAGAAGCAACTTGCAGTTTCTCAAATTGCACCTGACACAACCAAAAAAAAAGCAGAATAAAAAAGGTTGGCAATCATAAACAATAAACCTTTCACAGTTAACTGTATATTGTTGACTCTCATTGTTGGTGTGCTGTAAAATGAGACTGTGGGCTTTTGAGCACTGGCATTATTATGTCAGTTGTAAGAGTACAAGTTTAAAACAATGACCAAATCAAAGGATAAACAAGAAGCATAAATTATTTAGAATTCTCCGCCAGAGAGCTCTAATACTTCACCAAATGTCATACCTCAGTATGGTCCCCAACCTGTTTCCTTGGTCAAGCCAGACCGCATCCATGTTAATTCAGCCAGGCCTGCTAAAGTAGAAAGCAAGCCTCTGCCAGGCAGCTCCTGCAGAGCTAACCAGGTCATCCCTCGTTCAAGGACACACTCTCGGCTCCATCTCGGACCGATAAGTGGGGAGAGAAGCACTCCCTATTGCCCAGGTGCTGGTGCTCATTGGAGCCGCATACCAATCCTATGTGAAAGGCCTGAGTAGGCCTAGCTGTGGAACTGTTATGAGAACCAAGTTACGACGCCTCAGTACGTCGCTACTTCAAAGCTGGTGGGACCTATTTAAGAGATGGAATCCATCCTTCGTCAATGTTCAGAACTCCAAGTCTAAGTCTCCACGGAATTTTGCCTGGGCCTTGGGCCTTCCAGCTTCCAAAGACTCTGTTTGCCAAGCCTTGCACCAAGACCCTTTTCTTGGATTTAGCCCGATTGGGGCAAGAAGACTTTTAAAAAAACTTTTGATCCTGTTTGCCAAAGGACTATAGCTTTGTTCCTGCTTCCTTTTGGACAATTGCTGCTATCTGTTGCTGCTTGAGAGTGACCAATAGACTATAATCCTAGCCTCTATCCCAGGGTGCTCAGAATGGTGATCGGGATCACCAGGGTGATCTTTGGGCCTCATCCTGGTGATCTTCAGGCCCCCTGACCAGGTTTTTGCTGTTGGTCCTCTTCACGCGCCCCTGCACGGTGCAAAGAAGTCCTCTGTCGTTGCTCCTCCCGCTCCCTGCTCGCGCGCCGCCTCCAAAAGCTCAAGAGTCCAAGAGGCAGAATGGGCCCCCTCTTTTGGATTCCTCCTCCTCCCTCCGTCCTTCTCCAGCCACTCAGAGTCGTAGGAGACCAAGGGGGCGGGCCTGGATGACGCGATGCATGGCTGGCCCCGTGCGCATGCGCAGAAGCGCCCATTCTGCCTCTCTGACTTCTCGTGAGCTCTTGGAGGCAGCACGCATGCTGGCGGTGTGGAAATAGAACAACGACGGAGGAGAAGAAGAAGGACGCTTTGGGGTCATTTCCTTACCACATCTCAAAGGTCGGTCTTTTTACTTTGGGGTGGGTGCTTGATTGTGGTTCTGTGGCATGTCTCTTTGTTTATTTTTAATGTTTAAAATGGCCTTTTAGCTCCAAAGCCTCTCTGCTTGCTTTGTTCTTTGAGAAATATATGTTGGGGAATATGGAAATGTGGGAGAAATGGGGTGGTTGGATGTATTTTTCCATGCCCCTTTGTTTACCTTGCTGACTATTAAATGGCCTTGCAGTTCAGAAGCCTCTCTTCTTACTTCCTGGCGGATAATATGTGTGGTAATATGGCAGTGTGGGAGAAATGGGGTGGTTGGATGTATTTTTGCATGCCCCTTTGTTTACCTTGCTGAGTATTAAATGGCCTTGTAGTTCAAAAGCCTCTCTTCTTACTTTCTGGCTGATAATATGTGTGGTAATATGGCAGTGTGGGAGAAATGGGTGGTTGGATGTATTTTTATGCTCTGTTTTATATTGTTGTTATTAAATTGAAATGTTGATGTTTTATAACTTCATTTTTTGTAAACTGCCCCGAGCCTGCTAGAAGGAGCAGTACATAAAAATGAATAATAAATATAAATAAATAAATAAATAAGAAAATAGTTATACATTTTACATTTCTGGGTAGGTGATCTTTGGGACTTGGTTTTTTAATCAGTAGCTCCCATGCTGAAAAAGTGTGAGCACCCCTGCTCTATCCTATATCCATTTATTCTAAATAAAGCATTTAAACCTTGCCGGTTTCCAAGTGGTTTACTGAGGGGCCTCCAGGTTTACGGTGCAACACCAAACTATAAATCCTAGGCTTCCACAGAGTATGGCCATGGTAGCTAAAGTGGAATCAAAGTGCTATAACTGGATTGTTTAATAAGGCCCATTATGTTTTCAAAACAGCATGCGCTATCCAAGTCAGCAGATGTGTAACTGGAAAATTATGTACACACGTTCTTGATTTCAAAAAGAGGAGATCTTTTAAAAATGAGAAGTTATGTTAAAAGGAAGTTACAAACTGAAACAAAAGCTCAAGATGATGAAATGTTATTAGGTTGTTTGAGGGTTATTTAAAACCACATAAAGAGAAGCTTAGCAAAAAAAAATACACACCATAGATTGCAAATAGTATGAACAAGTCAAAGAGGATGCCAGGGTGGTTAACAAGCAGACGGGAAAGCTAATAAAAGACCAGGATGGCTTCATTTCAAAAACAGAGACATTGCCCAAATTAGGAAAACAAAAGGGAACATGAAATCCTTTTTAGCACATTGCTAAAAACTGAAGGCCAAGAATAAAAATGTCTTTAAATAAAACAAAAACAGGAACAAATCAGAAAAAACAGTTGGCTTGCTAGACTACAACATGAGTAAACCTGTAAGCACAGAACATACAGATATGGCAGACTACCACCATTTTTTTTACCCTTGCTTTTTCATCAATTTTAAAAAATAAAGTTGTATGTTGAAACTCTTTTTGTTGTTGTTGTTTTTTTATTTTGAGAACATATAAGGCAAATCTGCTTACTCTTGATGAGAGATTTTTTTTATAAAAAAAATCCAATGTTCTAGTACTCCAGCAAAACAGTTGACTAGGGTCTAAAATGCACTGTTTTACTATAGGATTAGAAAGTATCTGATGAATACCAATTTTAATTGGGAAACCAACATGGTGTTGTGTTGTGAGCATTGAGCTAGGACTTGCTATGGTCAAAAGATCCCAAGAAGCCCCCCCCCCAATAAGGGTTGGTGAGGGCCAGTCTCTCACATACAGATCAGATCATCCCGCTAGCATCACTCCTATCACAGGCGTGTTATGTGCTGTCAGATCCTTTGATGTTCCAGCTGCTCTATTCTGTGTTCCAATGCAGCCAAGTGTAGTGGTTGGCTCCCCCTGCTAACCGGAAACAGCCACAATGCTGCAATATAATGGACTCATAAATGGATGAATAGTGGTAAATGTAAATTGTTGTACATGGGAAAAGGAATAGAGTCACAAGAAATTCATGATAGAATTGAGGGTTTGGAGAGTTATGATGATGTTCCATAATATGATGACATATTTGCATAAATGTTGAATTATTTTGTTCAAGAATAAATGTAGATATAGTGCCCTGTGTATTGGCCACACGGTCCCAATATCTCATTAGACCTAGATTTTTCACTAATGAGGCAAAAACCAATTTATTCCCCATTAATTCGCTTTTACCAGAAGCATCGTTTGGACACCTCCGGTAAAATTGAGAAAGGTCCCACATTTTCAACCTGTCTGGATAGGCCCTTAGGCTTTTCTGGGATTGATCTGTGCATCAGTTGACCCAGGTTTTGGGGGTCAACTTTTTGACTAAAATTTCTAAATTTATGCAGGCAGTACAGTGCAGTTGTAGTCATATTTAATACTAGGACCATGGATAATGGAGTCTGTGCCTGGGGAGCTCAGGTTAACACCAGATAGTCACAGATGTACAATTTATTGAGGTTTTGGCATGGGAATAACAAGAGCCCACTTTGGCACATGCTGTAGCACAGTGTTTCCCAACCGTTTTTGAGCCGCGGCACACTTCTAACATAAAAAAAAATCCGGGGGCACACCACCAACCCAAATGACACTCTAGCACAGTAAAAAATTGGTGTTGGTGGCCTGCTGGGAGCAGCTGCTGGGAGTGCCAAAGCTGGGGAGGGGCGGAGCCAGGCTGTGCCATGCCCCTCCCCTCCCCCGGCTTCACCTCTCCCGGCAGCTGCTCCAGCCTTGAGGGGGGCAGTGCCAAGCCAGCGGTGCCAGAGCCAGCACTGTCCCCTCAAGGCTGGAGCAGCTGCGAGTGCTGAAGCCGGGGGAGGGGCAGAGCCAGGCTGTGCCATGCCCCTCCCCTCCCCCGGCTTTACCTCTCCCAGCAGCTGCTCCAGCCTTGAGGGGGCAGTGCCAAGCCAGCGGTGCCAGAGCCAGCACTGTCCCTCAAGGCTGGAGCAGCTGCTGGGAGTGGAGCTGGGGAGGGGCAGAGCCAGGCTGTGCCATGCCCGGCTTCACCTCTCCCAGCAGCTGCTCAGCCTTGAGGGGCAGTGTCAAGGCAGCGGTGCCAGAGCCAGCACTCCCCTCCCCCGGCTTCACCTCTCCCAGCAGCTGCTCCAGCCTTGAGGGGGCAGTGCCAAGCCAGCGGTGCCAGAGCCAGCACTGTCCCCTCAAGGCTGGAGCAGCTGCTGGGAGTGCCGAAGCCGGGGGAGGGGCAGAGCCAGGCCGTGCCATGCCCCGCCCCCTCTCCCCAGCTTCAGCTCTCCTACAAAGGAGGAGCATGAGCGGTGGACGGGCTTCAGTGGGCGGGGCTCGTCCTCCACGTGGCTTCAGCAAGCGAGGGGCGAGAGTCATGGCAGGAGTCATGGCGGATTGGAGGCTGGCTGGGGAAATGGCCGAAGGAGGCTGCACCCCGGCCCCTTTTTTTTTCTTCGCCACTGCCCGGCCCTTCCTCCTCCTCCCCCAAGCAGCAGGAGTTCGGCAGGGGGGGGGGGAGGAAGGGGGGCAGAAAGCTTTTCTCGCGGCACAGCAGGAGGTCCGTCACGGCACACTAGTGTGCCACGGCACACTGGTTGAGAAAGACTGCTGTAGCAGACAAGCTGTGGGCTAGTCCCATTGCTAGATGGTAGTGATCCTGTAGGAACTTAGCTCGTGCATCTTAATACCCCCCTCTCTCTTCATGAAGCCAAACATACCAGGAATAAAACCCACACAAAATCAACTAACCCAACGTTTCTCAAAGCAGACAAAAGCAAAGCAGACAAATCTCCCAAAGTGGAAAGGGGCACGAGGCATGGAGGCTGCTTCCTTGAAGCCCTGAAGACATACTCTGGCACTAGCACTCCCTCTAGCACTTGCTAGATACTATACTAAGGCAGAAAAAATAAAATGCAAAGATACAAAATTGGTGATGCCTGGCTTGACAAGAGTCCATATGAAAAAGATCTTCATTCTGTTCATCAGGAAGTTACTTGAAAAGGGAGGGGTGTATATTTGGCAAATATTCGGCCCATTGACTACAATGGGAACATTTAAAGGCTGAATCCTCAGTCATTTAAAGGTCTATCTGCATGAAACCTAACTTAGTTTTAGGCCTCATTTACAAATGCAGGACTGCCAAGTTTCAAAACAATCAATCTACTGATTTTTTCAGTCCATTGCCGGTTGCATAGGTCATTCTCATTCAAATATCTGTATTTATTGCTCAAAAGGTATTTTTTTTGAAATACCAGGAGGAAGGGGGCAGAGCTGATATCATTTGGGAGGGAGTTCCACAGCCAAGATGCCACCACTGAGAAGGCCCTGTCTTTCGTCCCCACCAGTCGTGCTTGTGAGGCTATTCGGCTCCCTCACCCTTATTTTGTTTTCGGAGCCCACCAAAAATTACAAATCATTTTCATTCCAACTGATTTGGGCCCAAGCCTACTGTTTGGGGGAAAATAGTACAATAAAATTGCATGTTTCATGCATGTGAAGTTGCACAGAAAAACATCCATATTTGTAATCAGATTTTTAAAAATTGTAAACTGTCTCAGCAATGGGCCATGACAAATGTGTTAAAAGTGCAAATGTTATCTAAAGCAAGACAAATAGCGTTATCTATCCAGACTCCTGACTGTTTTGAGCTAGTGGCCAGTAAAAACACTTATATAGATTCAGGAATAAAGCAGCTGTCTAGCGTTTTCTAATCATATGTGTTCCTACCAAAGCTTAAGCTCAGAACTGAAGAAGACTTGTTCCTTCCCAGCTAAGAAACTGCTTAAAGCAGCAGCCTGTGTGTTATCGTGCGCAATTTAAGAATCACTTTAATGTTTACAATAAACCACTGTATTTGGCACAGGCTCGTGCTTGAATAAATCTGTAGCTGTCTCTGTGTTTTCTAGTTCAGTCTTTCTCAACCAGTGTGCCGTGGGCACAGTACGGACCTCCTGCTGCCGCGAGAAAAGCTCTCTGGACCTCCTGCTCCTGCTGTGCGGGCAGTGGCGAGAAAAGGGCTGCCGCCTCTGCCCCCCTTTCTCCCCCTCCCACCCGAACTCCTGCTGCTTGGGGAGGAGGAAGGCTCATGCTCCTCCTCTGTAGGAGGCAGTGGGGAAGAAAAAGAAGAAGGGACCTGCCCCTCACCTGGTGTGCTCCCCAGCCTCCTTTGGCCAAGCCAGCATTTGCTGGCCCTGGCAGCCAGCCTCCAGCAGCTCTGAGAGCTGAAGCCTGGGGTAGGGGTGGGCCATGACTCCCACCATGACTCCCAGCAGCTGCTCCCCAGGCCACCATCCCCAGCCGTTCTTTACTGTGTTAGAGTGTCATTTTGTGTCGGCGGTCGGTTTTTTTAAAAAAGGTTGGGAAACACTGTTCTAGTTAATGCTTTTGAGCCAATGTCATGAGGAGAGATTAGAAATGAAATGGAAGAGCTCCTAACCTTTATAAATTTGAGTTGTATCCCCTATGTTAAATATTCCTGACCTACTTTATTGATAAAGATCAGAAAATCATATATGTGTTCACAGCAACCATATCCTCCACCTTCTTACTCGCCAATGTTCTGCATTCTGCTGTCGCTTTAAAACTGTTTGAGAGTTTGATTTGGTGCAGCCATCCTTTCCCTTCCTTGGGGAAACTTCCAATATTTTTTTCAGACTGCTTACACCTGTGTAGGAAAAAGACTAGTGAGATGAAATGCAACAATCACTTTCGCACTATAATAATAACAATAATAATAATTTTATTTATACCCTGCCACCATCTCCCCAAGGGGACTCGGGGCGGCTTACATGAGGCCAAGCCCGATAACATATAATAAGACAACTGTCACAATGCAGGCCATCCCGGACCCCCTAAACACACACACTGTCACAATGCTGGGTCTAGGCCCGGCCCCTTAATCACACACACAGAGACGATAGTCAATTAACTATTTATTAAGAAATTAAGAACAGATGAAAAGGATAAATGTCCAAATAGTCCAAAGTAAAAAGCAAGTAGAATTCAAAAAGCCAAAAGCGTAGAAAAGATCAAAAGGCAAAGGTCCATAAAATCCAAGTGGAATCAAGCAAGGCAAAGTAATCCGTAGGAAGACAACAAGGCAAAGTCCATGAAAATACAAGGTCCAAGGCAAGGAACTAGGCAAGGCAGCCAAACTATGGCTTCAGGGATCTCGGTCGCTTCACTCCCTTCAGATCAGAAGTGGCCGACCAACTGAGGAACTGTTCCCAGGGAACGTATACTTAATCCCCCCCTTTGTGAGACCAGCGCCGCTCTAGGCTTCGTCTCCATTCCTTACGGTTGGACTCGATGCTTTTTCTGCGATCTAAACACCTTCCAGGCCGAGCCGCAGCTGGCTCGCTATCTTCCTGAGAAGCTTCCTCCCCTTCGGTTTCCATCAACTCAGCCCCCGCGGGTTCCCAGATATGTTCCTGGGAACCATGCCCTCCCGGTCTTTCATATGCGTTATCAGAATCTGAGTCATCCTGACCTTCTCCGTCTGAATAAGCCTCAGGCCAGGTGTCGTCCCACTGCAAACTGTCTGTAGGAGATGCAGGCCCCTCCGCCCCTCCATCTGCTCCACCTGTATCCACGGCAATCGGGTCCAAAGCAATTGGGACCCCCGGGGTGGCACCTGACCCCCCCCCCCCCCCGGCTGAACTGGAGGCTGGGTTGCTACACACACCAGGACTCAATAACAAACTCTTTATTTAGAATAAATGGAAGAATAAAAGCAAAAGTATAGCAATCCAAATAGGCATAACGTTCAGTCCAAAATAGGTTCCAAAAACGAAGCGGGTCGAAATCAGCTATTGCAAAGTCTCAAGTCCAGAGGCCATAAACAAAGTTCCTGTAAAACAGCTTGGAAAGCACAGGCCAACTGCTCCGCAGTAAGCAAGAGCGAGAGGACCAGATCCGCGTCCACTCTCTACCGACATAGCCTCCAGAACTTTCTCAAGGAACAGTTAACTAAACCCAACTCTTGTGTATCCAACTCCTTTCAGATCCCCGTCTCCAATCTTGCCTCGAAGTCATAATATTCCGTCTTCTATTGAAAGTCTGCTCATTAGCCGGAACATCTGGTGCGTTATCAATCTGGGAACTGGGCATCTCCTCGTCTCCCAGAGCTTCCTCGGGAAACGGTGTTGATACTCTTTCCTGAGACCCGAAACCACCTGGACGTTCATATTCACAGTCCGAGCCAGAGTCTGTTTCCATCTCTTCTTCAGAATATTCCTCAGGCCAAACATAATCCCATTGCAAATTTTCATCATCAGGATCATTCCCTTCATACCCATCAGGCCATTTGTCTTCTCCATCTTGGTCTAAAGCAATTGGCACCCCCGGGGCCTGTCCAAGCCCCCCTGGCTGAAATGCAGGTCGAGGTCCCACAACAACACAACAGCAAATAAAAATAATACAATCAATATAATTTACAAATAAGCAAAAACAACACAGTTTAAAAACATTATGGCTGGGCCAGATGTGACATATTAATTTTTTTTTGAATAAATAACACTGGATGCAAACAGAGGTAGAATGTGTGTCACAGGAGGGTTTTTGGCGGGTAATGTGGAGCAGTCAACCCAACAAATAGTTAAAGTGCTTCTGAGGACATTTTGCAAAAAGTTGATCGGAGCAGGGCATTATTTACTTTATTCAGGGAAGGCACATTGGAACAGCTACATTTTCAGGCTCCTCCTTAAAACTGCCAATGTGGGGCTTGTCTGAAGTCCTTGGGGAGCGAGTTCCAGAGTCGGGGGCCACCACAGAGAAGGCCCTCTCCCTTGTCCCCACCAATTGCACCTGCAAAAGGGGGAGGGAGTGAAAGCAGGGCCTCTCCAGATGATCGAAGAGATTGCCTGGGCTCGTAGACAGAAATGCGGTCACAAAGGTAGGCGGGTCCCAAACCATTCAGGGCTTTGTAGGTAAGAACCTGCATCTTGATTTGGAACCGGAAGATGAATGGCAGCCAATGGAGCTCCTTAAACAGGGGGGTTGACCACTCCCTGTAGGACGCTCTAGTTAGTAATCTGGCTGCCGCCCGCTGGACCAATTGAAACTTCTGAGTAGTCTTCAAGGGCAGCCCCACGTAGAGTTATTACAGTAGTCCAATCTGGAGGTGACTACAGCATGGACCACCGTGGCCAGATCCGACTTCACGAGGTACTGTGGCAGCTATAGATAATGCTATACATATGTATATAATATGTATATAATACTATGTAACAACATTTGACAATTTTTGTTCCTAGTTTGAAAGTGTTGTTTCCTGTTCAATTGTGTGCTACATTGAAAGTAGTTGTCATAGTTCAGCAACTTTGTTTCTGTGGCTGTCACAAACTATATTGAATTGGTTGCGACAAAATGAGATATTCATTGAAAAGATATTGCAAAATGTGCTGCAGGATGTCCCACTAAAACAAAGTTTTTGCAGTTTGATAAACTTTTTCCATGTTTTTATGATAGAACCAATTAGGAAATGACATTTATAACCCAGGAACAAAAAATTTGTTACATAGTATAACAGGGCAAGGATCTCAGTTCATCCTACAAAGAAAGGACTTTTTACAGTTTTGTAAAAAAGGCCCATCATAAAAGTGGCTTTTCTGTGAGTAACCTGACAGTTTACTCAACCTGAAACTGTGAAGCTTTGCAAGGGAAGGGCCATAGCTATGGGACAGAGCACCTGCTTTGCATATAGCAAGTCTCAGTTTCAGTCCCCAGCACCTCCAATGAAACAAAAATCAAATAACAGCTGATGAGAAAGACTTCTCTCTGGAGAGTCACTATCAGTCATTGTCATAGATCAGTGTTTCCCAACCTTTTTTGAGCCGCAGCACACTTTTTACATTTGCAAAATCCTGGGGCACACCACCAACCAAAATGACACAAAATGACACTCTAACACAGTAATACATCTAGTTAATATGTTTTAAAATGTATTTATACACTCAGTGTGAAACCTGGGCCTGTTTCGATGAACTCAACATAGATATCCTGGCAGGAATAGCAGAAAGACACAAACTTCCCACACAGAACTAACATAACCAGCTTACTTGTCCGAACTCATCGGCCTCTATGTCCCACCTCGTAATTTAAGATCATCCGGGGGGGGGGGCTGCTCTCGCTCCCGCCAAGCTCTCAAATTCGGTTGGCGGGGACGAGAGGGAGGGCCTGCTCGGTGGTGGCCCCGTCTGTGGAGCACTCCCTATTGATATTCGATCAGCTTCATCCCTCCTAACATTCAGAAAAAGAGTGAAATCCTGGCTTTGGGACCAAGCGTTTGCACCCTAGCACAACACGGCACTTTAGACTGGTCAGTTGGCAAATTGGTGGTTAAGATCTAAGACTTTGGATGGAACATTGTTTTAATGGTGATGAATGTACATGATGTTTTTAATATTAACTGTATTTTAATGTATTGAATTCTAGGTGTATTTTAATGTATTTTAATTTTAACTGTGTTTTACTATGTATTGTGTGGCATCGAATTGTTGCCGTCTGTTAGGCCGCACTGAGTCCCCCCTCGGGGGTTGAGAAGTAGCGGGGTATAAACACTGGAAATGAAAAAATAAAAAAATAAAATAACCAAGAGAAAATACTATAAGTGCTTGGTGGGCATTGACCTTGAGTTTTGGAGTTGTAGTTCACCTATATCCAGAGAGCATTGTGAACTCAAACAATGTTGGATCAGGACCAAACTTGGCATGAATACTCAATATGCCCAAATATGAACGCAGATTGAGCTCATGGGAAATAGACCTTGACATTTGGGAGTTGTAGTTGCTGGGATTTATAGTTCCCCTACAATCAAAGAGCATTCTGAAACCCACCAATGATAGAACTGGGCCAAACTTCCCACACAGAACCCCCAGGAGGCAAGAGGAGGTATCTACTTGGGGAAAGGGAGGCGGGCCTTCCCAATGCATGGAGAGGGGGAGACCAAGTAGACAACAGGTGGGGAGGGGGTGTTTGCAATTTTGTGCCTTTATCGAGGTAGGTTTCTTAGGGTTTTTATACTTCAACACACTAGACTCCCCCCCCCCGAGGTTCCAATTTCCCACGGCACACCTGATGATTGCTCATGGCACACTAGTGTGCCCCGGCACACTGGTTGGGAAACACTGTCATAGATCATGTTAAGATAGGCTCCTTCCACACAGCTGAATCAAATCCCACATTTTCTGCTTTTAACTGAAAGATATGGCATTGTGGACTCAGATAACCCAGTCCAAAGCAGATATTGTGGGATTTTCTGCCTTGATATTCTGGATTATATGTCTGTGTGGATTATATGGCCCATAGATAGACCAAGGGTCTGATTACTGGTGGCAATGATGTAAGTGGGGAAGTGAAGGTATAATCCATATTATTATTGACTTGGCCCAGTGGATTGAGAGATTTTCCTACTTCAGAAAGAGAAGAAGCGTTGCAGAGGAGAGGGGATGCATTGGCCCGGGATTAGGATGAGGTTCCCTTTCACCTTGAATAGAGGTGGCCTAGGGTAATTTTAAATGGTAGGCGAAAATTATTTTGGCGCCCCCCTCCCCCAAATACAAAAAGGTGAGTAGCTTCAATGAGTCAGAGATATGATAAAAGGGGGAGTCAAAATTCAAAGTGTAATTCAATGATCGTTTGTATTCTAATATTCCAATATGGTAAGATCCAAGATAGTGAAACAGGTATATTCAATATTCATATACTCGCATTTCAAAGTAGATCAATAACACAAGTTCATCACAAAACGGAAAGTTGTAGAGCTTGTAAGAGTCAGTAAAATAAAATTCTTATATGTAAAGTATTTATAATCCAACCGCGATATGCGTCAATAATCCAAGATGAAACTAAAAGCTCAATAATAATAATAATAATAATAATAATAATAAACTTTATTCATAAGCCGCTTCCTTCTCCCCAAAGGGGACTCGGAGCGGCTTACATATAGAGGTCGACGGTCTAGCCATTTCGCCCAATTGGGCTTCCTCGGGACCTGGAGACTTGATCCAAATGCAAAATAAACCGGTTTCATGTGGTCCGGAAAATATCTGAAATTATAAAACAATCTCTATATTCCTGTATATCATAAACACGATAGAGTACACAGTACACTCCCAATCATAGAGCTACTCGGAAATGCTGAACCGCAATACATACCCCTCCCCCAAACCAAACCTGGAGCAGGCGCGGAGGTATCACAATGCACGGACTGGGCCGGCCCCTTAATCACACACACAGAGACAATATTCAGCTAACTACTTTATTGAAGAATAAAAACAGTTGAAAAGGTAATTGTCCAGAAATGCAAAAGCAATTGTAGTATAAAGTATTGTCCAAAACAGCTTGGCTTGAAAGTATCCAAAACTTGACAAGGCCTCGCAGCAAAAGCGAATCAGGAACAAAACAAGGTACAAAGTCCAAGGCTCTCTTGGCAAGGCTCTGCTTAGCAAAAGCGAATCAGGAACATGCAAGATACAAGGTCCAAGGCTCCTTGGCAGGCCACTAGCCCAAACTTAGCTCCGTGGTCTGGCCTCGCTAACACGTCTGCATAGAATAGATGTGGCCGAGGTACTGAGGATCCGTTCCCACGGATGCTCTACTTAATCTTCATGGCGAGGACCCCGCGCTCTAGGCTTCTCCTTCTCCAATCTGTGGTACGGGACCTCGGTCTGTCTAGGCTATGAAACCAACCCCTCCTGCTAGACTCGATGCTCTGTCTCCTATCAAAGGTTCGGCCTTGCCTCCCAGCACCTGGGTCTCTATCTCCTTGAGAGTCGAACTCCCTATCTAGTTCACAGCTATCCTCCTCCAGGTCTTCATGCATTCTTTCTTGCGATCCTCGCCCCCCAGGCCGTTCATACTCTTCACTATCGCTGCTTTCAGTTTGCAGCTGGCTTTCCATATCCTCGTAAGGATCAGGCCAGCCTTCATCCCGGGCTAGGCTTTCTGTGGGAGAAGAAGGCCCAGCTATGGCAAAATCTCCTTCTTCCAGCCTCTCTAAATCCTCTTCAGAATCAATCTCAGCTGCTGCTGGCTCTAATGCAAGTGGGACCCCTGGTGCTGTCCCATGCCCCCAGGCACGAACGAGAACTGGGGTGCTACAGGAGGCGGAGTTTCCAGCAGGCGTGGAGGGTCCACGCATGCTGGAAACTCCGCCTCCACGCCGGCTGGTAACTCCGCCTCCATGCCTGTTGGAAACACAGCAGACGCGGAGGTGGAGTTTTCAGCCGACGGCGGTGCACATCTGCGGATCTGGCGCTCTCGGCGGGCGCCTACTCCGCCAAGTGCATTAATCCGCCCCTGACCTTGAACAAAGTATCACTTAGGTATTTAAGAAAATAAATACCTAAGAAAACACCACTTTGAGTCTCCTTTGTGGAGAGAAGAAATGGGGTATAAAGCATCATCATCACAGAGGAGTTTACAGTCCAGTTTGCCCTTCAAAAGCAACAAGAAAAATCAGGGCTTTAGTGGGATTGAGGGGAGAGCCTCCGTCCTAGGCAAGGCAGATCTGTGTCAAGCACCTCTAAAAGTGCTTCTGCCCTGACATGAATAAACAATGTAATTTTATGTTCCTAAACAGAAGTAAATTCTATTGAATTTACTGGGACTTACTCCCAGGTAAGAGGACAGAAGGCTATAGCCTGATTGGAAAATAAATTCCAAGAAATAGATTTAGTCCAATGGTTCTCAACCTGCGGGTCCCCAGGTGTTTTGGCCCACAACTCCCAGAAAACCCAGAAAATTTACCAGCTGTTAGGATTTGTGGGAGTTGAAGGCCAAAACATCTGGACACCCACAGGTTGAGAACCACTGATTTAGTGGAAAATGGCAAGGGCAGGACTATGATTTTTTTCTGGATTGGAGATGATAGGTTTCCAACAGGAGTCCTCAAACTTCTTAAGCAGAGGGCTGGTTCACAGTCCCTTAGGGCTCTTCTACACAGCCCTATATCCCAGAATATCAAGGCAGAAAATCCCACGTTATCTGAGTGTGGACTCAGATAATCCAGTTCAAAGCAGATATTATGGGATTTTCTGCCTTGATATTCTGAGATAAAGGGCTGTGTGGAAGGGCCCTTAGACTGTTAGGGGGGCAAGACTATAGTTTGAAAAAAACTTGAAATAATTCCTATGCACCTGCATGTATCTTATTTGTAGTGTAAAAAATGAAAGAACAACACAGGATTTAAAATGAAGAACGACTTTAACCAACATAAACTTACCAGTGTTTCAACGGGAAGTGTGGACCTGTGTTTGGCTGATGAGGTAGTTAATTAGGATTGCTGTTGTTATTGTGTGTCTTCAAGTCATTTCAGAGTTAGGGCAACCCTAAGTCTAAAGTTTAGGGCTGTGGAAATGACCTTGGAGGGCTGCATCTGGTCCGCGGGTCTTAGTTTGGGGACTACTGGTTTACAGACTAGTTGTTCCATTCTATAGGGCTTTTATTTTATCTTCCACATCTTGAGGGCCATGTCTGGAACCTCAAATGTGGTGGACTAAACTGAAAGAAAAGATGTTCAATTTATTTATTTATTTATGACATTTATATGCTGTATATATAATAATATATATGCAGTATATATCTAATCCAATTTCCCAATGGGAGTGCAGGAGGGTGGTGAGAATGATAAGGAAACACGAAGGAATGCTAAATGATGTGGTTATGCATGTGGGAAAACATTAAAACAACATAGCTTTTGCTATTGCATGACCTAAAATATTCTAAACCACTCTTGAAATGATTTAACTATGGGCAGGGGAAATGTATGACTCTCGGCACAATTTGAGTTGGGATTAAAACCTTGAATGGGCCTTGAACGGTCTGGGGCCAGTGTACCTTAGGGACCGCCTCATCCCATACTGTCCCACTAGGCCACTACGCTCAGAGTCGGGCCAACTCCTGGAGGTCCCCAGCTTCAAAACATATCATCTAACAGCCACAAGACGGAGGGCCTTCTCAATAATCGCCCCCACTCTGTGGAATGCACTGCCTTCCGGAGTTCGTGCCCTCACAGATCTGTTGGCATTCCGGAAGGCGTGCAAGACCCTCCTGTTTCGGCAGGCCTTTGGGGTATTAAGGCAATGACTCTCAGGCTGCCTCGTCTTCTTGTTGCATATAACCAGGGGCGGTCCTACAAGATAGGCGAAGTAGGCGGCCGCCTAGGGCGCCATCTGCGAAGGGGGCGCCATCCTGGCCACATGGGGCGCCATCCTGGCCCTGCCGATGTTCCTCAGACAATGCTGCAGCTGCCTGCTTTTTGACCCCGGCCGTGTGCGCTCCGACGCTGCTTCTGGGCACGCGCGGAGGTTTTCACGCAGGCGCAGTTGCTCCGGAGCTGAAGTTGAGCGCAGGAGCAACTCCACATTCGCGAAAACCTCCGCGCATGCCCAGTAGCTCCCTTGCGCAGAAGCCTGTAAGCAAAGCACTCCCTATCGGGCAGGCAGGGAGTGCTTCCCCTCTTTCTATGTCTCCGCTGCGCGCGCGCGTTTACAGGGAAGGAGAAAAGAATCAGTGAAGGAAGTGTAAGTGAAGGAATGAATGAAGGGCTTTCCTCCTCCTCCTCTGTGACCTCTTCTCGCTCTCCTTTCTTTCTTCGGCTCTATTTCTTTCTAGACCTGAGGGGCCTGAGGCTATGAGGAGTTGTGGGAGTTGGAGGCCAAAACACCTAGAGGGAGAGAGGGCCCAAGTTTGCCCAGGCCGCGCTGCCTGTATTCAACCTCATTTGAACATTAGGCTGTTTTTCTATTTACATTTACATTGGGATCCTAATTTTGGACTTATGGGAGACTCCTATGAATTATGAGTCGGGTGGTAGGTAATATATTCTGATTTTGATGCATTTACATTGCATTTCTTGTTGATTATTATACAGTTCTGCTTAATATTGTCATGCAATATAATACAAATACAATATAACAATAGAATAATGATATATTTTATATTACATGTAATATTACAAACAATATTGCAGTATAGTGGTATTGTACAAAATAGTAATATATAATATTTTATTTTACTTTATTTTGGGTTATTTGAGTTTTATAGGAGCAATGAAAATATTTAGTAGAGGATAATTTTTTTAAAATAAATAATTTTATTATTTTATAATAATAATATAATAGAATGTTACATTATATTATAATGTCAATATAATATAATATAATTATATTGTAACGTAGTATAATATAATTATGATATAATATAGTATGATATAATATATTGTATATACATTGATACAATATAATACTACTAATGGTATTGTGATATTATAATTGTATATTTGTTTTACATGGGGGGCGGCAAAATAATGTTTTTTGGGGGGGGCACCAAAATAATGTTCGCATACCATTTAAAATTACCTTAGACCGCCCCTGCATATAACTCCTGACGAAGTTGTCTACATCTGTCAACATCTGCTCGCTGTGTATTTTATTGTGTTTTTATTGTGTTTTTATAGAGTTTTATATTGTGCTTTTAAATTTTGAGTCAATTGCTGTAAGTCGCCCCGAGCCACGCCGGGAGTGGCGACACACAAATACAAATAATAAATAAATAAATAAAATAAAAACAGTTTCATTTGTTATCTCCATCCAGCCAAGACAGAATACATTGCACTGCAAGGCAAACCAAAAATTCCTGAGTTTAGGAATGAGAAGGTTGCCAACTTTAACTGGAAACTTATTTCATGGGTAGGTTTTGTCAGGTTTAGTCGCTCCTTTACAAAGCTGACAAAAACCGAGAATGCCAAATGTGCTGCGGGAGCTACCAGCTAAAACAAAATCATTCCAAGCTATGATTAAAGTGATGACCAAACTCACTCCTTGTCCTTATATGAACCTCATTTTCCTCTTTGACCTTGCAGTTACAGAGATTTATTCTCAAGATCCACATAATCCACATGCCTTCCCCACTCCGTGCCAATGAAAATATACTTGCTACAGTCCTAATATTGGAACGCCAGTCCAATCATAGCTTGCAAGTGGAGACAAGCATTATTTCTGGCACCATGAAGCCAGCACTCATAGTACTGCTCTCTTCTTGGATTAGCTTTTCTGTTTATTTCCTCCCATTCTTTTACTCATACTGTAGTTTCCATAAAAGGCAGTCAACTAATGCTTAATTTTTAAAATTTTGGGATGCTTCTACATCAGGGGTGCTCACACTTTTTCAGCATGGGAGCTACTGATTAAAAAACCGCGTCCCAAAGATCACCTACCCAGAAATGTAAAATGTATAACTATTTTCTTATTTATTTATTTATATTTATTATTCATTTTTATGTACCGCTCCTTCCAGCAGGCTCGGGGCAGTTTACGTAAAATGAAGTTATAAAACATCAACATTTCAATTTAATAACAACAATATAAAACAGAGCATAAAAATACATCCAACCACCCCATTTCTCCCACACTGCCATATTACCACACATTATCAGCCAGAAAGTAAGAAGAAAGGCTTTTGAACTGCAAGGCCATTTAATACTCAGCAAGGTAAACAAAGGGGCATGCAAAAATACATCCAACCACCCCATTTCTCCCACACTGCCATATTACCAGACATATTATCAGCCAGAAAGTAAGAAGAGAGGCTTTTGAACTGCAAGGCCATTTAATACTCAGCAAGGTAAACAAAGGGCATGCAAAAATACATCCAACCACCCCATTTCTCCCACACTGCCATATTACCAGACATATTATCAGCCAGAAAGTAAGAAGAGAGGCTTTTGAACTGCAAGGCCATTTAATACTCAGCAAGGTAAACAAAGGGGCATGCAAAAATACATCCAACCACCCCATTTCTCCCACATTTCCATATTCCCAATATATATTTCTCAAGGAACAGAGCAAGCAGAGAGGCTTTGAGCTAAAAGGCCATTTTTAAACATTAAAAATAAGCAAAGAGACATGCCACAGAACAATCAAGCACCCACCCCAAAGTAAAAGACCAACCTTTGAGATGCGGTAAGGAAATGACCCCAAAGCGTCCTTCTCCTCCTCCGCCATTGCTCCTATTTCCACGCCGCCAGCATGCGTGCCGCCTCCAAGAGCTCACGAGAAGTCCAAGAGGCAAATTGCATCATCCAGGCCCGCCCCCTTTGGTCTCCTACGACTCTGAGTGGCTGGAGAAGGACGGAGGGGGGAGGAGGAAGCCAAAAGAGGGACCCATTCTGCCTCTTGGACTCTGGAGCTTTTGGAGGCGGCACGCAAGCAGGGAGCAGGGAGGAGCAACGACGGAGGACTTCTTTGCAGCGTGCAGGGGCGCGTGAAGAGGACCAACAGTAAAAAACCTCATCAGGGGCCTGAAGATCACCAGGATGAGGCCCAAAGATCACCCTGGTGATCCCGATCACCATTCTGAGCATCCCTGTTCTACATGCATCATTTCACCTATATGGTGATTCGATGATTTATTTCATCACCAACCCAACTCTGTGGACCTATTTTGAATTTATATTTCAGGCTTTCATACATCATTCACAACTTTAGGTTACTGTAATATATTGTACTGTATATGTGGGGATGTCCTTGATGACAGTAGTTGGATAATATAGCACGGCAGTACATTTGCACTGATGGCATCAATACTTCAACATTTCCAGTGACAACTTCTGGGCACTTCTCCAAATGCTGATTTTGACCCAGGAACCAGTATTTGACTCATTTTGAAAACACCAATTGATGGCTGACACCTCCCTTCTGATTTATTAAGGATATTCACGAATACTCCCTTGAGTTGCTCATGTCAAACCACCAGGATAAGATAAATAAGTAATCTTGTTGTTTGCCAGTAGCATCATTCTTCTTCTTCTTGAGCAATTTGATAAATTTTCTTTTGTTTGCAATGTCTGGGTTTGATTTATGTGGTCCACCTTAAACTTGTGTGTTTGACCAAACTGGTTGCTGTTGTTTGCCTTTAAGTAATTTCTGAGTTACAGCAATCCAAAGGCAAGCCTATCACCGGGCTTGTTTGCAAGATTTGTTTAGAGTGTGGTTCCCATTCTGTGTCCTGTGTCAACTGTTTCTATCAGTGGTACCCAAACCTTTTTGGCATACCGCCCCCTTTCCAGAAAAAAATTTCCTCAGCGCCCCCCTAGAAATTAATTTTTTTAATTTTAATAGTAATTAAACAGAAATATATATGTATTAATGTTTCTACCTTTTTTGTAAAATATAGTAAAGAAAGGTGTAAATTACAAACATTGAATTCCAGAAATAATCACAAAAACAATATGTTTGGGGGAGTATGAGCAATAGATGATGGGATTTGCAGTACCTTCAGCCAATTCAGCTCTGACTTCCACAGACCGCTAAGATCCCCATGAATGACAGATCTGGATCAAATGGCAACACCTGCCCGGGGATCGCGCGCTTGCGACTGTGTCCCTGTGAGTTGGAATCCCTGGGCAGGCGTTGCCGTGGAAACCGCAGCGCATGGCTCCTTCCTCTCGTTAACCTCGCCCATGGCGCAGTCCTGTGTATCGGCCTCTTTCTTCCAAATGGGACGTCCTCGCAAGCGCGTGACCCTGTATGTGGCAAGCCTGGCTCACGCCACCACCCTCTTACAGGGGTTCAGCGCCCCCCAAATTCTCCTGAGCCTCCCAGCGCCCCCTTGGATTGTCCCACCGCCCACCAGGGGGTGGGAGCACCCACTTTGGGAACCACTGGTTTATATCCTTAAAACTTACTACAGACTTGCAGCCAACAGATTGCAGACTAGGATCTGTCCACAAGCCACCACTTCGATAGTGCTGAAGTACAGTTTTAGAACAGAATGGACATTGATAATTTCAATGTGCTTCTTTCTCTTTTTTTTGGTGTTCACTGTGACTTTCACTCCAGTTAACACAATTGTTTTTTGCTTCAGCTTGGCTCAATCACTGTCCTTGTTTCTCATTTCTCAGCAATTCCTTCTTTTGCATGACTTCTCCAGTTCTATTCTGCTCCGTGGCTCTTCAATTAGTGGCCGTCTCTATAGTTTTGGATACGGTTTAAAGAGAAAAATTGCAAGGGAATTATCTGCAACTCCATTGAGATATACAGCCAGCATGCCCTGATTTTTCCTTGCCTGCTCGTAACTTTTCATGAATTTTCCCCTTTAGAATGTTTCCATTTGCACTTTAGGACCTTGGGGGATGGCTTCATAATTATCACAATCCCCTGGAAAGTTACAGGACATGTAATGGGTTTTCTCATGAGAGATATAAAGGTTTCTCACCTTTATCTGATTTTATCTAAAACTTTATCCTATGAATGTTGCCTCATCTATAGCACCTATCCCAGTGGTTCTCAACCTTCCCAATGCCAAGACCCCTTACTACAGTTCCTCATGTTGTGGTGACCCCCAACCATAAAATTATTTTCTTTTTATTTTATTTTATTTTATTTTTAAAAAGGCTTTATTGAGTTTTCAACACAGATAAAACATAGACAAAACAACATCCATACCCACCCACCCTGCCCCCCCTCCCACCCACCCCCAACAAGGAGCATCCTGTATATATTTCGACTTCCTCCTCCATCCATCAACCCCTTTATCTAATAACTCTTAGATAATTCTATTTATTTATTTTTTCCCTTCCCAATCTCTTATTCTACATATCCACCCGCATTTCTTCAGCTGTCAGCCTATATCAATGTTTGTGAGACTTTTTAAGTCTTTTAATCCTTTCACATATCCTGTTATCAAAGACCAGTCGGTGGTAGTCCTCTGATAGGACATTGCCTTTGTCAAGCAGTCCATATTTTTTACTTCAAGCAGTTTAAGGATCCAGTCTTCTATTTTGGGGGGTGAGTCATCCTTCCATCTTCTGGCTATCACCATCCGCGCTGCAGTAATGCAGTAAACAAAAAAATTTTCCTCATTTTTTCCTAATTCAAAATCAAAATCAAATAGACCCAATAACATATATCTGGCTTTAAAAGGAAATTCTATACCCAGTGCTTTCTTAATTTCTCTATAAACTTTTGCCCAGAATTTTTTTATCAGCTTACATCCCCACCACATATGAAAGAAATACCCTACCTCTTTGTGGCACCTCCAACATTTGTTGCTACTTTTATTGTTAAACTTAGCTATGCTATATGGAGTAAGGTACCACCTATATAGAATTTTCAGGCCGTTCTCCTTTAGGTCATACGCATAGAGAAATCTTAGGTGAACCTTCCAAAACCTTTCCCAGTATTTCAGATGGATAGTCTGGCCCAGGTCCCTGGCCCATTTAATCATACATTTTTGATGGTCTCATCTTCCGTTTTTCCAATGTTGGAGGTGCCTATATAGGGTAGAGATTCTTCCTTTCTCTTTAGCTGAGATTTTATCCCACAGGTGGTCATTGCCCTCGAAGCCCATCACCTTGTCCTTTTTATAGATCTCCTGGATCTGTTTATATTGGAACCAATCCAACGAATTGTCCCAGATTTTCAGCTCCTCTAAGTCCTTCAACCCTGGGCCCAAATTTACCTTTTGGAGAATGTTATCATACCTTAACCAGTTATTTTTGTCATATTGCCTCCGGAAGTGCGCCTCCTGGGGGGACAGCCACTTTGGGGTCTTCCTGAATATCAGGTTCTTGTATTTCAGCCATACTTTTAATAACGGTTTCCTAATACAGTGGTTGTTAAAATTCTTCTCGATTTTCGCTTTTTGGTACCAAAGGTATCCATGCCACCCAGTCCTTAGGTCGAAACCTTCCAACGCTAAGAGCTGGGTGTCCTCTAAAATTATTTTCATTGCTACTTCATATCTGTCATTTTGCTACTGTTATGAATCATAATATAAATATCTGATATGCAGGATGTATTTTCATTCACTGGACTAAATTTGCCACAAACACCCAGTATGCCCAAATTTGAATACTGGTGGAGTTGATGATGGGGATTGATTTTGTCATTTGGGAGTTGTAGTTGCTGGGATTTATAGTTCACCTACAATCAAAGAGTGTTCTGTACTTCACCAATGATGGAATTGAACCAATCTTGGCACACAAAACTCCCATGACCAACAGAAAATACAGGAAGGGTTTGGTGCACATTGACCTTGAGTTTGGGAGTTGTAGTTGTGGGATTTATAGTTCACCTACAATCAAAGAGCATTCTGAACCCTACCAACAATAGAATTGGGCCAAACTTCCCACACAGAACCCCCATGACCAACGGAAAATACTGTGTTTTCTGGTGGTGTTTGGCGACCCCTCTGACACTCCCTCATGACCCCCCCCCAGGGGTCCCGACCCCCAGGTTGAGAAACACTGACCTATCCGAACCCATTCTGTGAATCTTCCATTGTGTGTAACTGCGCCTTAAACACCTTTGGTCCATCTAGCACCTCTTTGTCTAGCTGGCATTGGACCACCAGGACCCGTCAACCACCCATCAAGCCACATTCCCCCCTGACACACCTAGTTTCTGGGAAGGACTCATAACAGACGCAAGACTTTAAGTCCATGAGTAACAGTTTATTAAATTTCACTCTGACCTTCTCCAATGGGGATCCTAGCCAGCATCCTCCAGGATCCAGTAGAAACCAGCATGGCAATTTCCAATTGTTCTGTAGTGCTCTGCCTTTTTGTCAAATGTACTATAAATAAACCCATGTATTCACAGGTGTGGATATGTCAGTTCTTTGGAGTGGTTTATTCGCTCACATCTTCTCTGGCCATTGAGAATAAAGCCTCCTATTTTGCCTTTAGCTCATCTTTAACTTATCCGGTCCTTTGGAGGCTTATTTATTTATTTAAAACTTTTCTACCCCGACCTTCTCACCTCTATCGAGGGACTCAGATCGACATAACAGCAAAAATTCCATGCTATACAATTTAAAAACAACTACAACAACATATTAAAATACATAAAAACCCAGCATAAAACCACGTCGCCATTAAAACAATTCCACTCAATCTGTAAACGTGGTCATTCATTCAGACAATAGTCAATCTCAGCCTATTCTGGGAAGGCTTGGTTCCACATCCAGGTCTTCACCAGCCTCCTGAAGGACAACAGAGAGGGGGCAGATCTAGCATCACTTGGTAGAGAGTTCCACGGCTGAGGGGCCACCACAGAGAAGGCCCTGTCTCTCGTCCCCACCAGCCGCGCTTGCGAAGCCGGCGGGACCGAGAGCAGGGCCTCTCCAGAGGATCTTAATGCCCTTGATGGTTCGTAGGGGAGAATCCATTCGGCTTGACACTCTGCGCCCTAAACTCATGGTTTTAGTTAAGCTGAAATCACATAGAAAGATGTTCTGGGAGGTCAACAAAAGAAGGCAGAGTCTTGGTAATAGCAGAGTCTAAAAAAAAACACTTTGTGGTCTACAACCCCAGAACCCTTTAGCCGGCATGATCTCTCACTATTATATTAGCAATTAGTTAATGGAGACTGCTGGATAATGACTATGTCAGGATGAGAGTTGTGAGTTTTCCCAACACTTGTGTGATGGATTGACAGACAAAGAGCTGTGTACATGAGGGAGTTTAGACAAACTATGTCTTATGTGAAACAAATGTGGATGATAAGGCCAGTAAACCAGTCGGACAGCAATCTGAATGCCCTGCTACAGAAAGCACTATGCTCATTATAATTGTCCACTGTTGGAAGAGTTTCATTTAGCTTTCAAACATATTTGACTTCAAGGTGGCTAGGGTTGCCATATGTCCCTTATTCTAAGGTCCTAAAATTTTTGTCCCGTTTTTTCAGGCCCTGTCCCTTATTATTGACTAACAGGACAGGACTGGGCGGGGTTGACGAGAGGAAGGCGTGTGCTGCTGTTCCCACAGCAATGCCTGCCTAGGGATGCCAACTCGCAGGGCAGGCTGACAGTTGCACGTTTGCGAGTGTGTGCCTGCCTGCGTCCCCGTTGGAAGGAAGAGGCGATACGGGACTTTTTCAAAGTAGAGTAGACTCAATTAACCGTTACCCAAGGGGAATGTGAGATCATGTTGGATAAAGATAGTTTCTGGTTGCTTGAGAGTTACTCTTAAAATAGGTCTAGCTCTGTATATCACAATACTATACAATGCTGTGTATCCCATACTATACCATTAACTATTGACATAATAATAATGAAGATGTACTGTCTTATAAAATTTATTTTATTTAAATGTTTAGACAGCGCACTTTTAAAGTCAGCAAAGTAAAGTACTAAATGCAGATGGAGAAAATAAGGTAGTTCTAATCATGTTTTTTCTGCATGACAAAACATGCAGAGACATACCATGTACTGTTAAGAAGGTGCAAGTCACTTTCTTTCACAAGTTTCAAGTTTTTATGAAATGTCCCTTATCTTTGTGAAAAATCCCGTAAATGTCCCTTATTTCTTATATAAAAAAGTGGCAATCCTAAAGGTGGCTGATGACTGGCTAGCTTCCAAAACTACCGTCCAATCATATTCTGTACCTTCCTAAATTCTCTACTCTCTTTATTGTCTCATTGTTTTCAGTTACTTTTAAAATATCACAATGTCTTTTGCCTTTCTCCATTTGTCATCAACTGCAATCTGAGTTCAAAGTGCAAACAGAGTTTATACTCAGTTATCTTGGGAGGGAAAAGAGAAGATGGCGTGCATGTGTGCAAATTGCCCCTGGATCACATTGAATGTAGGTCCTATGACGACTTTGCATGTTCACCTAATCAGTCCTCTGTTGTCTGATTCCTTTCAGCTGCTTTTGAAATGCTACAGTGTCTTTTTCCTTTCCCACTTTGTTCTCAGGAACATACTGAGGGTCCTTCTACACTGACCGTATAATGCAGTTTGAAGCCAACTTGAGATGATGGTGGCCACAAAACACACACCAGAAATGCCTGCTCTAATGCACTGTTTTTCAACGTTTTTTGAGCCGCGGCACACTTTTTACATTTACAAAATCCTGGGGCACACCACCAACCAAAATGACACAAAATGACACTCTAACACAGTAATACATAGAGTTAATATGTTTTTAAATGTATTTATACACTCAGTGTGAAACCTGGGCCTGTTTCGATGAACACAACATAGATATCCTGGCAGGAATGGCAGAAAGACACACACGAAGGTCTTGCTCAACAGCTGTCAGTCATGGGAAAACTTCGGCCCTCTGGGTGCTTTGGACTTCAACTCCCACCATTCCTAACAGCCTGAGGCCCTTTCCTGCTTAAGTGGCTATGGGGGGGGGGCCTGAGGCTGCTAGGAATGGTGGGCGTTGGAGTCCAAAACACCTGGAATGTCCAAGTTTGCCCATGCCAACGTTCGACAGAGACCTCTTCCTTCCCCTTCGCGCCCTTTCTTCCCCCTCCTGCTGAACACTTACTTTTTCTTCTACACTGCCACTTCTGCCGCCATTTTGTTGGCAGCGTGAGTGTGTTCAGGAGGGGTGTGCCATGGGACACTGGTTGGGAAACACTGCTCTAATGCACATCTAAGGGTATATAACACATTTTAAAGGCTCAGGAAAATCCAAGATGAGCCAAAAAAATGTGCTGTAGCAAATCCCAATGTATTCCAGATCCAGGGCAAAATTGACTCCACATTGTAGACACCTTGCTAAAATGCAGTAAAGAATCCAGACTGAACCTCACAACCTCTGAGGATGCTTTCCATAGATGCAGGTGAAACGTCAGGAGAGAATGCCTCTAGCACATGGACATATAGCCCAAAAAACCCTACAACAATGCAGTGATTCCGGCCATGAAAGCCTTCGACAATACATTAAGTCCAGACTGGGTCTGCTGAAAAATACCCCAAGGGCATGGCTAAGGAGCAGGGGGGTACTTGACTCTTTAAGAGAGGTAGTGGCTTACTTTCACTGCTACCTGTTACTCCCTTCTCCCCTTTTTTCCATCTAGTATACCTCTGATACACTGATACAGGAAATTGTGTGCATGCACATTGGGGATGTGTGCGTGCAAAGTGCTTTGAGATCATATTCTGTGTCCAATATAATCATCTTCCTGACCTCCAACTGATTCTGAGCATGACAATCTAATCATCCCCACAGTCAAACCGGTTTCTCCCAAACTAATTCCAAAGTGGATTATAGTGTCAGTGTAGAAGCGCCTTAAGTTCAAAGTGCAAAAAAAAAAGAGCGAGCTATCAAGGAGGCGAAAAAAGTTCATTACGCTTCCTTGATAGAGTCAGCTAGTTCACGCCCAGCTCAACTGTTTAAGATAATTCGGTCCTTGACAACAATCCCAACTGTCCCAAATGATAGGGGTTTGGCACCAACAGCTGAGGCTTTCCAGAACTATTTTACTGACAAGATTTCGAATCTCTGCCGGGACATTCCAGCCACGGTTGATACAGTTAGCGAGCTCGAGACCCCGCCGCCTCTCGGCGGGCCCACCTTCACCCGTTTTCAAAAGCTGGACACAGCAGCTGTTGATAAGTTACTTGCTGCAGCTAGGCCAACTACCTGCTCCCTCGACCCGTGCCCCTCCTGGCTTATTAGATCTTGCCGGGAGGGGCTACGAGGCCCCTGGGAAACATCATAAATAGCTCCCTTGAGCAAGGAGTCTTCCCAGGGGGGATTGAAAGAGGCTATGGTAAGACCGCTGCTGAAGAAGCCGAATCTAGACCCTTCAGCTCCCTCCAATTACAGGCCTGTTTCCAACTTGCCTTTTTTAGGCAAAGTAATTGAGAGGGCAGCAGCGGATCAGCTGCAGCGGTTCTTAGATGACACAGCTGGACTTGATCCCTACCAGTCCGGCTTCCGTATTGGGCACAGGACGGAGACCGTGCTTGTCGCCATTACAGACCAACCGCCGCCAGCTGGACCAGGGTGGATCAGCCCTGCTTGTCTTGTTAGATCTGACAGCAGCATTCGATACGGTAGATCACGCACTGTTGACCCACCGTTTAGCCGGCGCTGGGGTTGGGGGGACCGCCCTTCAATGGGTGGCCTCCTTCCTCCAGGGCCGGGGACAACGTGTGGAGGGGGCGGGGGTCTCGGGAGGTCCCCACTTGTGTGGGGTCCCCCAGGGCCATACTCTCCCCTTATTATTCAACATCTACATGCGCCCCCTGGCCCAGCTGGCCCGTGACTTTGGTCTGGAGTGTTATCAGTACGCTGATGACACCCAGCTTCTGCTGAGAATGGACGGCAGGCCGGACACCAGACCCGAGTGTGGCCATCGATGCCTCGAAGCCATGACTGGTTGGCTGCGTGCCAGCCGGCTGAGGGTGAATCCGTCGAAGACGGAGATCCTGTGGCCCGGTTGCCCTGGGCTGGGTGGGTGCCGGTTGCCTACCCTGGATGGCGAGGGGCTTAGCCTGTCATCTTCAGTTAAGAGCTTAGGTGTTCAGTTGGACTCCCTGCTGACCATGGAGTCCCAGGTCTCTGCGATCAGCAGGGTGTCCTTCTTTCCCCTATGACAGGCTAGCCGACTGGCGCCCTACCTGTCCAGGAGCGACCTGGCGACGGTAATCAGCGACGGTCATCTCGAGACTAGACTACTGTAACGCCTCTCGTTGGCCTTCCCTTGTCGACAATTCAGAAACTCAAGCTAGTGCAGAATGCGCTGCTGCTCGGTTGCTGACGGGCTCGTCGGTGAGAGAGCACATCACGCCCCATCCTCCGGCAGCTGCACTGGCTTCCTATCGAGTACCGAATTGCCTTCAAGGTGTTGGTACTGACATTTAAGGCCTTATACGGCCTAGGGCCTGCGTATGTTTGAGGACCGCCTTACCCCGTATTTATCCCCGAGATCACTGCGATCAGATGAACAGAATCTGCTGATGATACCATCGGTCCGCTCCTGCCACCTATCTGTGACCAGACAGAGAGCTTTCTCTGTGGCAGCCCCAGTGCTGTGGAACTCCTTGCCGGTCAGCGCTCGAGCCATCTCAGAGCTAGCTCCATTCAGAAGGGCCTGTAAGACCGCCCTCTTTGGATTAGCTTTTAATTAGACACAGAAGCATTGTACCTCAAGAAACCTATGTATGTCACCCTGTACCTCGCAATGTGTTGGATTGTGTTTTAATGTGTTTTTATGCTTTTTTACTGTAGGGCTGCATGCCTGTGACATGAGGCCCATATATATTGTTGTTATCCGCCCTGAGCCTGTGGGGAGGAGCGGAATACAAAATCGAAGTAATAAATAAATAAATAAATAAATAAATCAATAAATAAATAAAAGGAGCTTATACTCGGTTATCTCAAGAGGGAAAAGATAAGATGGTGTGCTTGTGTATGAGGAATCCCAGCAGCCTTAGACAAAAGCAGGCTGCTGCAGCCTCTTCTAGCTTATCTGCTTTTCTCATTAATATTTTTGCTGTCTTGACTGTACTCTGATGTTGCTTTCCCACATACGCCAATACGCTTTGCATCAATGAAATGTTGGAGAGTATAGTATTGCTCAGTTAATAGTATATCTAAGAAACAATACAAGCATTGTTTTGTTTTTCATTTAGGTATTCTGGAATCTTCAGCAACTGTTTTGTTTCCTTCTTGGCTGTAATGATCCAGATCTGGATTTATTCTCCCCCTCCTTTAAACCAAGACAGAAGTTTAAAATAATTGTATTTAGCTCTGCTCAGCAAAATATAAAATAAAAAGCATAGAACAAATGCTCAGTGACACGGCCTGTTGCAAGCTTGCTTAACAGTTCATAGTACAAAAGGTCACCAATATAATTTTGGGGAAAATCAGCATTTTGCATTCAAAACTATTCAGCTTTACTATCATGGGATAAATCATTCAGCAGACAGTTTGGTGAATGTTATGCCACAAGGTGTCTAGATCAAAGTTCAACATTTGTAAAGTCCATGAATATTAATGGAAGAGATTCCAAACTAGATCTTACTTGGTAATAGGCCTTGAGGAATTCAGCTGGACTGGTGTTTTGATTTTTAAAAAGGATGGAATTGGACCACTTACCAATCAGTCTATAGACCAAGAGGAGGGAACCTTTTTGACTCAGAGAGCTATGAAAGCAAAATATTTGGAAATTTATTTCAGCGAGAGCCATATTTTATTTTTATATATATATATATATATATATATATATATATATATATATATATATTTTAAGGCTGAATTCAACTAAATGTGAGTATATACGTACATACGATGAGAAAATGACGGGACACTTCAGACCTGGCTCTGCAAAAGGCATGCTCAGGACTCTGGGAAGAGAAGACGGAAGGAAGGGGAAAAGAAAGAAAGAAAGAAAGAGGAAAGAAAGGAGGGGGGGGAGAGAAAGAAAGAAAGAAAAGAAGAACGGACTTTGGAAAAGGAAGAAAAGAAAAGCAGGAGAGAGACAAGAAGGGGGAAAAAAAGAAGGAAATGGGAAGGGAGGAAAGGAAAGGGTGGGGAAAAGAAAGGAAAGGGAGCGAGGAAAAAGTAAAATAATGAAGGGAAAAGAAGAAAAGAAAGAAGGGGAGAGAGAGGGAAGTGAAAAGAAAGGAAGGAGAAGGAAAGGAAGACTTGGAGAAAAGAATAGAAGAGGATGGAAGGAAGGGGAGAGAGGGAGGGAAAAGGAAGGAGAGAAGGAGAAGGAATGGATGAAGGGGGAGAAAGAAAGGAAGGAAGAGGAAGGAAGAGGGAGAATGGAGGAAAGAAGGAAGGGGAGAGCAGCAGGGGATGAGGAAGAGGCAGTGATGGCGGCGTGGAAGTGGCAGTCGCGGCGCATTTGTGTCACTCGTCCCTGCTGCACGCTGGGAAACTGAGGCCCGGGCTGCTCTGGAGAGCCAGATGCAATCATGAAAAGAGCCACACCTGGCTCCCGAGCCATAGGTTCCCTACCCCTGCTATAGACCAAGGACATTATCTCACGCAGTCTTCACCCACATTTCTAAACAGTTCTAATACATTAAATTGACAAAGCAAAAATGGAGCCCATCACATGACACAAGAAAACTCCCCCTTGTCATCCATGATGCTTCAATAGTGGGATGGGAACTGTCAGAGTTATTCGCATTGAATTGATTTGGTGATGTGGGAGAATGGGTGTCCCTATGGATCATGTCCTACAAAGCAGTGAAGCCCCAGCAGTCTCCAAAAATCCAGCCACCTTATCCTTGCATGGTATTTTTGAAATTAAATGCAGTCAGTAGAAATTGCGCTACTTCAAGAGATTGCTACTTTGCTTTCGAATCAATCGAGCAAAAGAGCAGAAGAGGCCATGGGAAGAAGTGGCGTCAGTATAAATCAGTGGTTCCCAACCTGTGGTCTGTACACCACCAGTGGTGTGCAAGAATGAAAACATGGTCTGTGACATCACGATTACTACACCATTGCCTCAAAACCACGTGGCAACAAGAGCGACTGGTCTTGCGAAACCCTTATAGTGCTGAGGCAACAAGGATGTCAGGAGGGGAGTGGAATGGAGGGAGAAAATAAATGAAGTCAATATAGGTGCACGGTCATTTTAAATGGTAAGTTTAACAGTATTTTGCCCCCCCAACCAATCACTGAAAAAAGTTAGACGGTAGAGGTGAATACAAAGTTTCAAAACTTGGCATTCAGCTGCAAGGCCATTATTCAATGCTAATAAAGGTGGCCAATTGAACATTCACTGTTCCAACAGACAAGAGTTCCTTCCCCCACCCTGGACATCATTCCACAGATATATATATACACAGGCAGAAAGCAGGCAGACCTTGACGCTGCACCAGGGGCGGTCCTACAAGATAGGCCAAGTAGGCGGCCGCCTAGGGCGCCATCTGGGAAGGGGGCGCCATCCTGGCCGCATGGGGCGCCATCCTGGCCCTGCCGATGTTCCTCAGACATTTACATTTACATTGGGATCCTAATTTTGGACTTATGGGAAACTCCTATGAATTATGAGTCGGGTGATAGGTAATATATTCTGATTTTGATGCATTTACATTGCATTTCTTGTTGATTATTATACAGTTCTGCTTAATATTGTCATACAATATAATACAATTACAATATAACAATAGAATAATGATATATTTTATATTACATGTAATATTACAAACAATATTGCAGTATAGTGGTATTGTACAAAATAGTAATATATAATATTTTATTTTACTTTATTTGGGGTTATTTGAGTTTTATAGGAGTAATGAAAATATTTAGTAGAGGATAATTTTATTTAAATAAATAATGTTATTATTTTATAATAATAATATAATATAATGTTACATTATATTATAATGTCAATATATTATAATATAATTATATTGTCATGTAGTATAATATAATTATGATATAATATAGTATGAGTATGGTATAATATATTGTATATACATTGATACAATATAATACTACTAATCGTATTGTGATATTATAATTGTATATTTGTTTTACAGGGGGGGCGGCAAAATAATGTTTTTGGGGGGGGCACCAAAATAATGTTCGCCTACCATTTAAAATTACCTTAGACCGCCCCTGCGCTGCACGGCCATTATTCAATGCTAATCAAGGTAGCCAATTGAACATTCAAACCTGCTTCTCGATGAGGCCCGCCATGCTCCTGCCCCCCGCCTTACCTCGCCCGCCTGCCTCAAAGCCAGCCCGCGGCTCCGGGTGCTTGAGCCATCCTGCCACCCTCGAGGAGGAGGAGTAGGCGTCCACGCTCAGCCCCCACCTCTGCTAAGCCCTGCTCTGGCCCTGCCGCCATCTTGGATACGGGCCAGCAGCAGCTCCAGCTAACAGGCGCCCATGAGGGGCGGGGCCAAGCCAAGGAAAGCCACGCCCCTCCCTTTGCAGAGATTGCAGCTAATTGGATTCTAATCAGTAGATGCCCCCTCCTTCCTCTGCCTTCCTCCTCCTTGCTCCCTCCTTCCTCCAGGCTACGCTCCTCGTGCTTGGAGTCAGCACTGATGGAGGCGGACGCTGCGCGGACAGGCCGGCGGCTGAAAGCAGCAGGGCATCAGAGGGGGCTGGGGACAACATAAAATGCGCCCTTGAATATTGCCAAGTGGTAAGCAAATGCTTACTTTGCGGAGTGCAAGATCCGGCTCTGTGTAGATGGAAAGAAAAGGAAAAGAAGAAGAGGAGGAGGAGATTAGGGAAGGAGAAAGATGGAAGCAAGTTGATGTGCCAAGTGAAGAAATACAGGAAGAACAGGTTCATCAAGGAGATTTGGGTGTAAGAAAGGAGAAGGTGATAGAGGACAAACGAGGGATGAAGAAAAGATGCCTAGCTGGAAAAAAGAAGAAAATACAGAGAAAAACAAATATGGTAGGGGCAGGGGCGGTCCTACAGGTAGGCCAAGGAAGCGGCCGCATGGGGCGCCATCTGGTAAGGGGCGAATTCCCCCGCCCGCCGGGCGCCGGCACCAGACAGCGTCCTGGCCCTGCCGATGTTCCTCAGGCAGTGCCGCGGTTGCCTGCTTTTGGGCCCTGGCCTTGTGCGCTCCGATGCCGCTTCTGGGCATACGCTGAGGTTTTTGCGCAGGCGCAGTTGCTCCGGAGCTGAAGTTGAGCGCAGGAGCAACTGTGCATGCGCGAAAACCTCCGCGCATGCCCAGTAGCTCCTGTGCACAGAAGCCTGTAAGCAAAGCACTCCCTATCGGGCAGGCAGGGAGTGCTTCCCCTCTCACTTTGTCTCTGCCCTGCCGCCGAATACGGTGACCTAATTCGGCAGGCAGGGGGCGGAGACAAAGGGAGAGGGGAATGGAGCCAAAGGGGTATTGACGACGTATTGCCTCCTGACAGCCGCCACCGGAAGTAGCCGCCGTGCGCTGAGGCGAACTCCCTCGCCAGGCCCAATCACGTGTGAACCCTACCACACCCGCCCACCTCCCCACGCGCGACTGGGCCGGCCGGGAACATCAAGGAGAGACAGGCACAACTGTGCAGGCAAATAGTAATATATAATATTTTATTTTACTTTATTTGGGTTATTTGAGTTTTATAGGAGTAATGAAAATATTTAGTAGAGGATAATTTTATTTAAATAAATAATTTTCTTTATTATTTTATAATAATAATATAATAGAATGTTATATTATATTATAATGTCAATATATTATAATATAATTATATTGTAATGTAGTATAATATAATTATGATATAATATAGTTTGAGTATGTACTATAATATATTGTATATTCATTGATACAATATAATACTACTATTGGTATTGTGAGCTTGTAATTGTAGATTTGTTTTACTTGGTGGGGGGCGCCAAAATAATGTTTGGGGGGTGCCAAAATAATGTTCGCTTACCATTTAAAATTACCTTAGACCGCCCCTGGGTAGGGGATGCGAGAGAAATGCAGGGAAGAGAGAATTTATGGGGTGGAGAAGAAAGATAAAGAGGGTAACAGAAATAAGGAGACAAGGAAAGAGAGAAATGTTTAGGTAGGAGCTGCTGAGAAGGAAAATAGGGAGAAAGAACTGAAGAAAAAATACATTACAGGAGAGAAATAAATAAAATCAAGATTTTTTAAAATTAACTTCTAGAAACTAGGGAAAAAGAATAACTAATGCAATACTTCTGTTAACAATGTGTACCCATCAAGTGCTTCTCAAACCTAGAAATGGCTTCAGTCAGAAAGGTGAATATATATGTGCAAGTTTATAAATTAAACATTTTCTAGAATCGTATCGAGCAACTCCTAAAGCAGTAAATCCCGGGGATTTATTTCTATACTGCTGGCACTCATGGTTTGAAAGACATTGATAGTAGGGTAAGAGAGAGAGAAAGGTGGAAAATCTATAGCAGTTGATGCAAAACAGCCTCTATCAGTGTGTCTCCCTCCATCCACCCCTCACGCATGCACACACGTTGGAAAAGATTATTTTTAAGCATATGTGCATTTCAGTATTCTAGAAGACAAGCAGAAAATAATGGGGTTTCCAATTGGTTTCCCCAAAAACAGTGCAATTAGTACAATGCTTTATAAAAATGTTTTTCATGCATGCCTACTTACTATGAGGAAACTACTGACTGAGTATTTTGAGTCATGAAGCTCAGTTTTTATTGATTTTTTTTCATGTGTGCCTCTGTGTATTAAAGTTGCTTGATTAATAATGTCCCGTGAATTTTCATAGGGCTTTCATGGCAAGGAATATTCAGAGTTTGTCAGTCCCTTTTTCTCAGTCTAGGGCAGGCGTCAGGAACCTTTTTGACTCAAAGAGCCATGAAAGCAAAATATTTGGAAATTTATTTCAGTGAGAGCCATATAATCTATATATATAAAGGAAGAGTCATCATGGAAAGACTGTCCCAAACAGAGAAACCTTACAACGCAGAAACACCAAACTTCCAACAGAAATAGGCCTCAGACAAGGTACGTTTGTAGCAAAGAAACTCCCCCCCCCAAACCTAAAAGGCCCCCAAAACAACAAGTAAAAAAACCCTACATTTCCCAGCATCCTCTGGGGCTGCCAACGACTCTCCCAGCCTCTACATTCTGACAACATGATTGGCTGCCAATAAGGGCGGACTTGCATAACTCCTGTACTGGCCAGCCAACATGAACATTCCGACCCATAATAAACTGTCAGAGGAGGATAAGGCAAAGGGCTGAGGCACAAACACAAACACCCCATTCACTTCCCACAGAAAATTTACACCCCTACAAATCACAGACCACGCCCAAAATTGACAGTAAGGCTTCATTAACTTAATTTCCCTGACTAGGCCTCACTTAATGGAATGATGTTTACGCTCTGAATTGACAGTAAGGCTTCATTAACTTAATTCTCCCAACTACCCCTCAGCTCATTGGACATTGTATATGGCCTGAATTGACAGTAAGGCTTCATTAACTTGATTCTCCCGACTAGGCCTCAGCTCATGGGACATTGTGTATGGCCTGAATTTACAGTAACCTACTTTGGCACACAGAGCCCCTATGACCCACGCTACATTCTACTACAGTTTGGAGGAGGGTGGACCATGGATTATGGGACTTGAAGTACCTCCATGGATAATGGGATTTGTAGTACTTCAAAACCCATCATTCCCCACAGACCACTGTGTCCAAGAACCAAGACCGATAAAGACCAAACTTGGCAAACAATGCACCCCATGACCCACACTCCATCCGACTGCAGATTAGAGGCGGACACACCATGGATAATGGGATTTCAAGTACCTCCACTCACTTCCAAAGTACCCCACCCACACACGCATCAACCTCTACATCAACACAGCAGACGGAAAGACAAAAAACATTGTATATCCACAAGCTATGCAGAACGCCAGCAACACCACACAACAACAACTCCACAGGACTCCAACATCCCACCCACCAAAACAACCCACAACAACACAGCCATGACCCCAACAACATCATAACTAACAACAACTCCAACCTTTACATACTCAGACTTCCTCGCATCTCCGAAATAGGGCACAGCAACGCGTGCTGGGTACAGCTAGTATATATATATAATATATTTTAAGACTGAATTCAACTAAATGTGAGTATATATTACATACTATGAGAAAAGGATTCCCGTGGCAGAATGATAAGACACTTCAGACCTGGCTCTGCAAAAGGCATGCTCAGGACTCTGGGAAGGAAGAGAAGTTGGAAGGAAGGGGAAAAGAAAGAAAGACAGAGGAAATAAAGGAGGGAGTGGGAGAGAAAGAAAGAAAGAAAGAAAAGAAGAACGAACTATGGAAAAGGAAGAAAAGAAAAGCAGGAGAGAGACAAGGAGGGGAAAAGAAAGAAGGAAATGGGAAGGGAGGAAAGAAAAGTGTGGGGAAAAGAAAGGAACGGGAGTGAGAAAAGTAAAATAATGAAGGGGAAAGAAGAAAAGAAAGAAGGTGAGAGAGAGGGCAGGGAAAGAAAGGAAGGAGAAGGAAAGGAAGACTTGGGGGAAAAGAATAGAAGATGAAGGAAGGAAGAAGGAAGGAGGGAGAATGGAGGAAAGAAGGAAGGGGAGAGAGGGAGGGAAAAGAAAAGAGAGAAGGAGAAGGAAAGGGTGAAGGGGAGAAAGAAAGGAAGGAAGAGGAAGGAAGGAAGGAAGGAAGGAAGAGGGAGAATGGAGGAAAGAAGGAAGGGGAGAGGGGGAGAGAAAAGAAAGGAGAGAAGGAAAGAATGGAAGAGGAAGGAAAGAATGAAGAGGGAGGGAGGAAAGGAGGTAGGGAGAGAGGGAGGAAAAAGAAAGGAAGAGAAATGAAGGAAGGAAGGAGAAGGAGGGTGCAGGGCCAAGGGCGGACCTTGGTGTCAACGTCGGCGAGGCCCGACGATGAGGTCAATGAGCTGGGCATCCCCTCGGGGGCAGCTAGGCTGGGTCTGCAGCGCCAGGGCCAGGCCCGCCTTTGCCGCCTCTCCCGAGGCCCGTGGCAGAGGATGAAGAGGAAGACAGGGACGAGGCAGCGGCGCTGGGCTCCGCCATCCATGGCGAAGAGGGCGCAGGGCCCCGAGAGCAGCGGGGGATGAGGAAGATGGCAGTGTGGAAGCAGTAGTTGCGGCGCATTTGCGTCATTCCTCCCTGCTGCATGCTGGGAAACCGAGGTCCGGGCTGCTCTGTCGAGCCAGATGCAATCATGAAAAGAGCCACATCTGGCTCCCCTGCCATAGGTTTCCTACCCCTGGTCTAGGGACTTCATCACATGCAATAAAATCAGTGTCTTTACACATTTAAGAAACAGCTACCAACAGAGGCCATCACATGATGCAAGCTCATACAGTGGGTTCCCGTATTTTGCTGTTTCTGAAGTGTGTTTTTTCACTACATTTCCTAAGTAGATTGGCAGTCGACTTCTTTTTTAATTCCCCGCAAAGAGAGGTGTAGAATTATTTATTTATTTATTTACTTTATTTCTACCCCGCCCTTCTCCCACAAGAGGACTCAGGGCGGCTTCACAACCGCATCGATAATGCCATATAAATACACTCAATAAAAACAGTCAATTCAAAATATTATAAAACAACTTTATCTCGTATCTTCATCTGTAAGAAGTCCTAAGCATTACACAGCTGGTTTCCGATGTGCTCCTTCTGAATTTGTCATCTGATGGTTGTTCTCAAACACACTGCTTTCCCAGGTGGCAATGGGTAGCAACAATAGTGCCACCATGTGTGACCGATAAGAGTAGGAAACTGGAGAAGTCCTACCACAACTGCCATCCCATGACTGGGAATATAATGCAGACATATTAATTTCCCCTTGCCCTGATCTGCAGCATATGCTTAGAATGGTCTGAAGGACTGTAGTAAGTTGGTTGCTCTGAACTGATGGATTCTTTTAATATGTTTTTTTAAAAAAATTAAAATAAAAATAAGGAGCTGCCAACTTTACCGCTTTTACCGCTGTTAGAAAAAACATGACAAGATTTCTTTGGCTTTCATTTTTACAGTGTGGTCCAAAAAGATATAGAACACAGTAGCATCTGGGTGAAAATATTCCCTACTTCCTAAAACAGGGAAAATTCACTTTTGGGGACTACAGTTCTAGGATTACCCAGCCAGTATGGCCTACAGATCAAAGTAATCTTCGAGACTGCATCTCCTTCTATGAACTGTTGCAGGCATTAAGATCTGCTGGGCAGGCTCTTCTCTTGGTCCCACCACCATCTCAAGTACGGTTGGTGGAGACAAGAGAGAGGGCCTTCTCAGTGGTGGTGCCCTGGCTCTGGAATACCCTCCCTAAAGAAATTAGATTAGCCCCCTCTCTTCAGGCCTTCCAGGTGAGTCTAAAAACATGGCTCTTCAGACAGGCCTTTGATCCCTAGTAACCCATGGTCAAAGTTATGAATCACCTCATGTCCTTTTGGTAGGGTTGCCATTTTTTGATATAAGAAATAAGGGACATTTACAGGATTTTTCACAAAAATAAGGGACACTTCATTAAAAACTTGAAACTCAAACATTAGGTAGAAATAGTTTTATTAACAGAATAAGATAATGATGGAAACTCACAAAAGAAACTGACTTATACCCTCTTAACAGGACATGGTATGTTTCTGCATGCTTTGTCATGCAGAAAAAACATTATTAGAACTACCTAATTTTCTCCATCTGTATTTAGTACTTGACTTTGCTGACTTTAAAAGTGCACTGTCTAAACATTAAAATAAAATTTTATAAGACAGTACATCTTCATGATTATTATGTCAATAGTTAATGGTATAGTATAGTATGGGATGCACAGCATTGTATAGTATTGGGATGCACAGCTAGGCCTATTTTAAGAGTAACTCTCAAGCAAGCAGAAACTATCTTTATCCAACATGATCCAACATGGGTAACGGTTAATTAGTCTACTGTACTTTGAAAAAGTCCTGTATCGCCTCTTCCTTCCAACGGGGACGCAGGCTGCCCTGCGAGTTGGAATCCCCGAGCAGGCATTGCCGTGGAAACCACAGCGCGCACCTTCCTCTGGTCAACCCCGCCCAGTCCTGTCCTGCTAGTCAAAAATAAGGGACAGGGCCTGAAAATAAGGTATACAAATTTTAGGGCCAAAATAAGGGACGTCCCTTAGACTAAGGGACATATGGGAACCCTACCTTTTGGGGAGATGGTGGTGGGGTACAAAAACATATTATTATTATTATTATTACTACTACTATTTGAAACACAACAAGATTAGTACACAGCAAACAAGATCACAATGGTGGTTGTTGTATTGGATCACACATCGGACACTACCCAAATGTCTAGGACTATGTGAGGTATTGGCGAATAATAAATGCAGATCCCTGTAGAGTGGCCATTATTATTATTATTATTATTCCCTGCTCAAGTTGCTATACAGGCTTTTCTTCCGTCTATCAGACTTAGATCAGTGGATGTATCCAATGTGGATTATGACACAAAACCGATCCTGTTTAGGATTTCCTCGGCAGACAGCTATGACCTTATTTCAACCCTTCGAGTCTCTCTTTGCCAATATGAATTCCCGAGTCTAGTTTGAGAAGAGCGTTTTTGGCTGAAGCCAGATAGCCGCATGTCATGCAATCTGTTATTAATTTTGAAATTGAGAGCTCTAGGAAGTCTGTCTCACCCGCTGGAAAATCTGCAAGTTGTACAGATAATTTTGCCTTTCTTCATTTAAAGAGATGCTGATATGGTTTTGGATGCTGTACTGAGCATGTGCACCACTGCCCTCTACAGGATGTCCAAGGAGCTACACATTGCCACCCAAAGACAATATGGATTTTTCAATATAGAAGCCAATGGACAGATAGATAATATATACATACATTTCCTTGCCATCCTATCCAGTCTCTTATTAAATACCTACAATGAAGGATAAGCCACCAATTTATGAACTAGACTGCTAAATGTATAGTTTTGCACAAGATTGACCATTGTGTGTGTGTGTGTGTGTGTGTGTGCGCGGGCGAGCGGCTTTTTCTTTAAGAGAATCAATCTATTCAGGTAGGAGCTTCTGACCTTTTTAGAATTCTGCCATGTAAGCCAGGCAGTCATATCTGCTATATCTGAAAGATGGCTAACATTACCATGAGGTCAAGTAACAACAAATAAATAATACAACACTCCAGTCCAATCAGCTACTGGCTTCTATGTTAGTTGGATGGCAAACCTGTTCAAGTTCTTAGTCTGAACTTTAAAGGTCCTGAAACTATGTTGGCCATATCATTAGGCATCTTGGATAGGTTCTTTAAAACAGTGTTTCCCAACCTTTTTTGAGCCGCGGCACACTTATAACATTAAAAAAATCCGGGGGCACACCACCAACCAAAATGACACAAAAATGACACTCTAACACAGTAAAGAACGTCTGGGGGATGGTGGCCTGCTGGAAGCAGCTGCTGGGAGTTCCGAAGCCGGGGGGGGAGGTGGCGGAGCCAGGCCGCGCCATGCTCCGCCCCCTCCCCCTCCCCCTGGCTTCGGCTCTCCCAGCAGCTGCTCCAGCCTTGAGAGGGCAGTGCCAAGCCAGCAGTGGCAGAGACAACACAATGCTGGCTTGGCACTGTCCCTCAAGGCTGGAGCAGCTGCTGGGAGTGCTGAAGCCAGGGGGAGGGGGTGGAGCCCCACCCCTCCCCCCAGCTTCAGCTCTCCCACAGAGGAGGAGCATGAGCAGTGGACGGGCTTCAGTGGGCAGGGTTCCTCCTCCACGCGGCTTCAGCGAGCAAGGGGCGAGAGTCATGGCGGTAGTCATGGCGAATTGGAGGCTGTCTGGGAAAACGGCCGAAGGAGGCGGCACCCCGGCCCCTCCTTTTTCTTTGCCGCCACCCGGCCCTTCCTTCTCCTCCCCCAAGCAGCAGGGGTTCGGCAGGAGGAGGGGGGAAGGAAGGGGGGCAGAGAGCTTTTCTCGCGGCACAGCGGAAGGTCCATTAAAATTGGTCAAAGCTTAGTCATCTAAACTTACTCAAATCATATCTGTAGTCTATAGTCTTATCCACTCATGAGTGGTGTTTCAATTTAGGTCATAACCACATAAGTGTTACCACATAAGTGTTTCAGAAATCTCAACATTTCAAGACCAGCATGCTTAGCACACCACCTCCCTCTGTATCAGTGATTCTCAACCTGTGGGTCCCCAGGTGTTTTGGCCTACAACTCCCAGAAATCCCAGCCAGTTTACCAGATTTCTGGAAGTTGAAATCCAAAACATCTGGGGACCCACAGGTTGAGAACCACTGTTCTATATGTATTCAACATCTGATAACCAGTTGAAGCCCTATGGCTCCACAACCAATGCAATACCATCAGGTAACATCATACATGCAGTGCTTTTCAGTGGTGATGTGTGAATTAGAACCAGACATCCTGAGGAGTGAGGTTGAATGGGCCTTAAGAAGCATTTCTAACAACAAGGCAGCAGGAGATGACGGGATCCCAGCTGAACTGTTCAAAATCTTGAAAGATGATGCTGTCAAGGTGATGCATGCCATATGCCAGAAAATATGGAAAACACAAGAATGGCCATCAGACTGGGAAAAAATCAACTTATATCCCCTTACTTTAAAAAAAGGGAAATGCTAAAGAATGCTCGAACGGTCGTACAGTGGCTCTTATTTCTCATACTAGTAAGATAATGCTCAAGATCCTGCAAGGAAGAATCCAGCAATGCATGGAGAGAGAGAGAGAGAGAGAGAGAGAGAGAGAGAGAGAGAGAGAGAGAGAGAGGAGAGAGAGAGAGAGAGAGAGAGAGAGAGTTGCCAGATGTACAAGCTGGGTTTAGAAAGGCAGAAGAACAAGAGACCAAATTGCCAATATCCGCTGGATAATGGAGAAAGGCAGGGAGATTCAGAAAAACATCTATTTCTGCCTTATTGACTATTCTAAAGCCTTTTACTGTGTGGATCATAATAAATTGTGGCAAGTTCTTGGTGGTATGGGCATACCAAATCATCTTGTCTCTCTCCTAATAGTCCCTGTGAGTATTAGATTTTGAAAACCTGTTTTGTTCTGGAAACAAGGTTAGGTGATAAAGCTTCAGTGGAGATCCCTTTACCCCATGATAATTATTTCAGGACTGAATTTCTTTTCTTAGGGGTAGATTTCTCTCACTTCCTGTTGCCTCACCGATGTTCTTAACTATGAGCTATTTTAAGTCAGGTGTTTGTAACTAGGGGGTCTGCCTGTATTCCTCTAAGTGCTGTATTTAAAGGGGGGTCCATTAAAGTGCTCTTCTAGAGCATGTATATATAATACCCAACAATACTCAGGATTTCAATGGATGGAGCCATGATAATAAAAGTGCTATGACTAGGCAATATATTCTTCCTCTCAAATAACCATAGAAATTCAGCAACTAAAAAGAGGGGCTATTAGATAGTGAGCTAGTTGCCTCTTTAATTCAAGAACTCTGTTTAAGCTTTCAGTGGCCATTAAAATATATTTAACTCAAGTTTTCCTCAACTAGGAAACATGATTCCTCTGTTTTCATCTATCTTCTGTATCACATGATAAGGGCTGTGGTGGTGTAAAGGGTTAAACCACTGAGCTCCTGAACTTGCTGGCCAGAAGGTTGGCAGTTTGAATCCACAGGATGTAGTGAGCTCCTGCTGTTAGACCCAGCTTCTGCCAACCTAGCCGTTTGGAAACATGTAAATGTGAGTAGATCAATAGGTACCGCTTCTGCATATATTTTATTCCTCTACCTTTGGGGCATTTTTTAAAAACTTTTTGTACTTTTTGACTTTTTAAGTTTTTTGGACTCTCTATTTATTTATTTATTATATTATTATTAATATTATTATTACTTTCTCTTTGATTCTCTGCTTCTCACCTTTCTTACTTTCCTATAATTTTATATTGTTATCCTTCTTCCACTGTAATTTTATTTACTTAGTTAAAAACAATAACATTTATTATTTTAAAAAATGTAAATGTGAGTAGAGAAGGTAAACGACGCTGCATGTAGTCATGCTGGCCACATGACCTAGGAGACATCTACTGACAACGCAGGGTCTTTGGCTTAGAAATGGAGATGAGCACCATTCCCCCAGAGCCAGAAAGGAAAGGGGAAGCCTTTAGCTTTAATCTGTGTATCTGTGTGTCATTGTTTCTAGGCATTGAACGTTTGCCTTTGTATATGCTGGAATCCACCCCGAGTCCCCTTGGGGAGATAGGGCTGAATACAAATAAGTTATTATTATTATTATTATTATGCATAGTTGGACTGGGTTAGTTCTATGTTTGATCTTTCCTTATATTATATTGTGTCTCCCCTAATTCCATCATTATTGGGTCTCATTTTTTCATTTATGGGTAAAGCCCACCAATATTTCTGCTATGTATCAAAATCAGAAGACCATATGAAAAAATGGTCACGAAACATTGGCTATAAGATAAAATGGAACACCTGGCAAACCATCTGGGAAAAAAATGCAAACTATTCCGTTTGCTACAAATATAAGGAAAACTGGATAAAAATCCTATACAGATGGTACTTGGCACCAGACAAATTAGCAAAAATATATAAAAACGTCAAAACAGAATGCTGGAACTGCGGGGCTCGGAGTGGAACCTTCTTCCATTTATGGTGGCTGTGCCCAAAAGCTCAAAAATATTGGAAATCTATAAATACAGAACTAAACAAAATCTTTCTAAAAAAGATAGAGAGAAAACCAGATATGTTCCTGTTAGGGATTATGGATCCAAGCTTCGACGCCAATGAAAAGCGTATATTTCTGGCCATAACCATTGCAGCCAAACTGGTTTATGCCAGGTATTGGAAATCAGCTAGCGAACCAAGGAAAGACGAATGGCTTTATAAGGTAGTAGAATCCGCTCAAATGGAGTGGATGACAGAAGAACTCAAAAATACCGAGCAAAACCCGATAAGAAAAACAGATTGGACGATAGTACAAAACTATTTTAAGAGGGAACACAAGATAGACTTAGTACTGAATTGGTATTAAGAGGGTGAAGGCTCCACTCAATCTTGGCCGCCACATGTAAATATTGGTAAGAGTAAGGGCAAAAGATATGGTTTCACAGCCGTAAGCAATACGGACCGGTCGCGAATAAGAATATTGAATTTTACACCACACTTGTATTTTTCTATAGGCACAAATAGTAAATTGACAAAGAGGAGGACGAAGATTAAGAATATAACCGCATGTTGGAAAAACCTACAAGAACCAAACTACCCCCCAACCCCCATGTAATGTGTTTCGTCTTTATTTCTCTCCCCACACTTGCCCCTGCCCCTTCCCCCTTTTTTTTTTCTTTCTTTCCCTACACCCTGTGTTATCCTATCCCTCCCCTCTTTCTTCCCTCGATGTCGGTGATTGTGTTTTATGTTTCTTTTAATGTTTGAAACTATAATAAAGAACTTTTAAATTCAATATTTCTGCTATTTAATTATTATTCCACCATGGTTCCAGTATTTTAGCAGTCAAGTAGAGTGAGTAGTTTTCCTCTTCCTCCCTCCCTCCCTTCCCAAAGCAAGTTGAAGTCATGTTACTTTATTCCATTCTAGTTTTTTTTTCTATTTTGCTAAAAAATGTTTAGCTGTAATTGCGATTGTGCTTCCATGAGGGGGTTTCCAGCATGCTCTAATTATGCAATTATGACAGCACCTTCTATTGGCGAGAAGCACTGGAATTGGACAACTGTACAATTGTGGCATAAAAAGAATTAAATTAAGCAGCACTCATCCATTATGTACAGCAGACACTGATAAATATGTAAGGTTAAGACTATGAGAACATGGATCACCAAAGTTGCACCCTTGTGCTATTGGAGAGAAAGTGTGAAAACAAAGTGATTGCTTTCATACAAATGTGTTTCCATTTGCTTAAACAATACAATACGGCGAGACAAGCAGCTGCAGTATTTAAAAACTAGTAACATGTTTTCAGTTCTTTGTTATTTTTATATTAATTTGTTTTATATTGGGGGGTTTGGGGCCCCTTGATGGCACAGTGGGTTAAACTGCTGAACTTGCTGACCAAGAGGTCGGCAATTCGAATCCGGGCAGCGAAATGACTCCTGCTGTTAGCCCCAGCTTCTGCCACCCTAGCAGTTTGAAAAGGGGCAAGTATGAGTAGATCAATTGGCGCCACTTCTGCAAGAAGGTAACAGCATTCCATGCAGTCGTGCCGGCCACATGACCTTGGAGGTGTCTATGGAGAACGCTGGCTCTTTGGCTCAGAAATGGAGATGAGTACCACACCCCAGAGTCGGACACGACTAGACTTAATGTCAAGGGGAAACCATTACCTTTACTTTTTTTACTACTGTATTAGACATACATTTCAGAGTAAACAGTTAGCAATTTTACCATATCAGGCACCATGAAAATACAATAAACAATCAGAGAAATATTTCTATTACTTTTGAGAAATGGCAAAATTCAGTTAAAAGTGAGTCCTATAGATAGAGCATATGCATAGCATACTGTATATTAATCTACATTTTTCTGCACATGAAGCTGCACTGATGTTTTAATGACCAGCACCACCTTATTTTTCCATTCCATTTTCCTTCCCCCAGACCTGGACTGTTAAAAATGGCATATCATAATAATTGTGGGAGCTAATGCCAATCTGGCACGAAAACTGCTAACTCCCGATTTCTAATGCAATTAAGGAACAGCAAGTTGCCTCTGGCAACTTGTCAGATGGCATGTTTTTCACTAGTCAGTAGCCAAAAGTCCTGTAGAGGTGGCTCAAGCTGTTTTTCCTACAAAGGCCATAGAACATTAATTAATGCCTTGTGTGTTAATGGATTCTGCACAGAAGTCTCATTCGTCAAATAAAACTCCTGTTTTTTATTTTTAAAAATCAACTTTTTATTAGACATGACATTTGCAGGGAGAAGATGTGCACCTTCATAAATAAATGTTAAAATACCAGCCTCTTTTGGACATGAGAAAGTGAGTTTCTCTTTAGGAGTAAGAGGTGATTCATGTCCATTTGCTTTTTCTTCCCTTTCCACCTATGGAGGCTCCAAGCAAAACTGCTCCTTGACTCTCAGCAAGGTATCTAATCCAGTGGGCCTTTCTCGCTACATTATTTTTCTACGTTAACGGTGATGGCTCCATCCTATTGCATGCTGACGTTTGTAGTTGGGGGACACGAGATCTCTCTGGATGAGAATTATAAATGTGCCTTCATGAATTGTAAATTCCAGGATTCCATTGGAAACCTAGTGCCATTCTTCTGTAGTGTGAATCAGTTTGTGAGTTGGATTACTTGTGGACCTCCAGGTATTGTGTTGTAGTAGAGCCTGAGGCTCTTGTTGCTCCTGGTAGTAGAGACTTGGGTGGGGCTGATTCTTCAGCATCTAGCAGTAGTATGGAAGTGGGTGGGGCTGATGAGAGCTATTCTATGCCTCAGAGGGGAAGCAAAAGGCTTACTCGAGAACAACGTGCAGAGGAGATCTCTCAGTGCAAGAGAATAAGACAAATACTTACAGAGCCTACTGATGAGGTTTTGAGGGCTTCCCTGGGGAGGATGAGAGTCAGAGTGAAGGGAATACTTCGGATGAAGAGCCAGAGATGGACTGGGTCAGGGTGAGGGAGGTCCAGGCTGTTTGTGAGGAACCCACAAGCAGTGACACCTTTTTAGGGTTCTCTGATGATACAGAGTGGTCCTCAGGCGATCCTGATAACTGTTGGGGAGATCTAAGTCTTGACAGATGATGGTACAATTGGAGAGGGTCTGCAGCTGCTGGGACAATAGCAGCTGAGCCTGTTAATGAAGCGGCGTTGTCAAGCTCGGGTGAGTCCGAAGTGGAAGACTAATAAATTATGGGCTTGGAGACATTTCACTTTGCAGCAGGCAAGATGTTACGTTTGGGACTTCTGCCTTGTATCTTGAATCTTGTATCCTGTACGGAGTAACTTCGCTGCTGCCCGTACCACGTTTGGTGTGGTTTGAATTGCTTTGATCTACTCTGCTGTGGACATTCGGCTTGCCTTCTCCCTCTGTTTTGACCCGGTATCTGTGACGACGTTTGAAGCTCAACCCTTTTGGACAGCCTATTCATGAAGACCAGGACTGCAAACAGACACTGCGTTGAATCCTACTACTTTTGTGTTTATCTTGTTAATGATTGCTTAAAGACAGTTTGTTTTTTGCCAAAAAAGGCTATTTTTCAGTTAAAGTTTAGTTAATTAGGTGCTAGTCAAGCACAGTGATTAAGTGGACAATAAACTTTTTCACACCTACTTGTGACTGGCTGTTAAGCGGCGTCTGATTCCGACATACAGATTAATTGTTGTGCCCATCAGCTGTATTATTTATTTATTTGCAGTATTTATATTCTGCCCTTCTCACCCCACAGGGGACTCAGGGCGGATTACAATGTATACATACATGGCAAATGTTAAATGCCATAGATACACAACACATATAGACAGACAGTCAGAGGCTATTTAACGTTTTCTGGCCACCAGGGAAGCTGTCACTTCACCGTCCATCTGCGATACTGATGAAGTACATTCCGCATTCCCTACATGCTTTTTGCTGGAGATTTTTTATGGCCTCGTAAATTTGTTAAGTTAGCCTCCCCACACATAGGTGGTACCTAAATTTCCTACTTGGCAGATGCAACTGTCTTTCGGGTTGCAAAGGTCAACAACAAGCTACACAAAATTGGCCGGAAACTCACTCTGACCCGGGCTGGCTTCGAACTCATGACCTTTCGGTCAGTAGTGATCTTAATGCAGCTGACACCCAGCCAGCAGCGCCACAGCCCCGGTATTAAACACCAACATTAAGAGATGGTGCGAGTAGTAGGCCAACAGTATCTGAAAGGATATAATTTGTTCATGTTTTGACACAAGTAAGCATTCAAGTAGTGGACATTCGGCTGAAATTTAAAGAGGCATAGTTCAAGAACAGACCCATCACACAAAGTCATGTGCATTTCACTTTTAATTTCTCTTTTTAGACTAGATTAATGGTTCCCAACCTTTGGGCCTCCAATTGTTTTGGACTTCAACTCCCATAAAACCCAGCCATCTGACCAGCTGTTAGGAATGGTGGGAGCTGAAATCTAAAACACCTGGAGGACCAAAGGTTGGGGACCACTGGCCTAGCTCATCCGTCCATATGTCTTTGTTAGTCTGAAGATGCTCTGATTTTTTCCCTTGTACTTTTTCATTCCAGGTGTTCTCTTTTATTATTTTTATGGATAAATTTAGCTCTAAAACAGATATATTCGTCTATAGTAAATCATAATGCCATTTCTAACCAGAGCAACATTTGGTGGAAGGTGTCTGTGCCATTGCACCCAGTCTAAATACTTGGTGAAGGATGAGGATGTGGTCTCTCTATACTGGGGATTGCTTCTTGCCTTCCTTTAGAGCAGTGGTTCTCAACCTTCCGAATGCTGCGACCCCTTAGTACAGTTCCTCATGTTATGGTGACCCCAACCTAAAATTACTTCTGTTGCTACTTCATTACTGTAATTTTGCTAAATCGTAATGGATACACAGGATGTACTTTCGTTCACTGGCCAAATTTGGGAGTTGCCCAAATTTGAATACTGGTGGGGTTGGGAATGGGACTGATTTTGTTATTTGGGAGTTGTAGTTCTCGGGATAGTTCACCTACAATCAAAAGTATTCTGAACCAAACTTGGCACACAGAACTCTCATGACTAACAGAAACTGAAAGAGTTTGGTGGGCACTTTAGAGGCTTGGGGCTCCACTTCAGGTGGACCAAGCTGGACACTATAGTTAACTCAAACAGGCTTTACTGTTCTTAACATGAGTTATCTGCACTCAGGCACTTTACTTGGTTCCCCAAAAGGATTAAAGAAAAATACTTTACAGTCTCTTTGTTGCTTAGGTACTGGAAGCTTCAGCCGGATGGCTCTCCAAGTCTTCTCCTTCTTTGTGGTCTCGAGATAAGGACACTGGAGACCCCAGCCAGATGGCCTATATTAAAGGCACAAAACCTTCCTCTGAATGCCACCTGACTGTTTGAAAGCGCTTCCAAACTTAAGATGTGAATATTTGAATATGCAAATCATTGTATAAGTTCCTTTTCTGGGTTATAAAGGATGTATGGCCATCTGTGCAGACAGGTTTTGTTGTGTACTTTTGGCATTGAACAACACGGTGATGTTTCTGGGTTATAAATCTCTGCTCTTCAGTGTTCTGGTCATAAAAAGATGGGGAAGTTGATTACATCACAAAACCTTTGTTTGTGTGCCACAAACTTCATTAAATATGTGAAATACGAAATTTCTCTTGCCAGGATAAAGTTTTCACCCTCTAGTCAACTGCTGTCACGTTCTTAGAATACAATCAATCAGGAATGAACAGTATAATCCAGGAACAAACCAACATAAAAATCACATATTTCCCGAGTGTAGAGATTTGAATATCCACATTTTCTGTCCAGAACCGGGATATTTCCACACCTGAAAATCTCATGTTTTTTGGCATTTGCAGTGATTGTACTCGTGTTTTCAGGGGATGTCGTTTAGCCACCCTCCATTTTGAAGCGGGTGCTCCTGGGATAAAGGTATTGTCTGGATGGGTCCAGAGTCTGTTACGCAGCATCATATTTTACCCAGCATCCCAGTGCCCAAAGTCCAAAATGCAATACACTCACAGACGAGAGTAAAAGTGAACATAAAAATCTTTACTCTTTACTCAGTTTATGAAACATAAACTTGCAATGTTGCATACAAAACTCAAGCAGTGCAACAAACTTACATAGTCTTTGGCATCTTCATCTTACATCAAATGAGAGAGCAAAAATAAACCATGAGTAAATAGCTATTCCACCATAGCCTCCTTTAGAGTAGCTTCTGCAAACTGATCCCCAGAGCAAAGCCTTTGAGCATAGATCTCAGAGAAAAAGATCTCCAGGATCTCTCCATCAGCATCTCTCCTTCTGCAGGAACTGTATTCTAAAACTCATACAGATATAGCTCATTGGGTGTGGCCCAAGCTTGCTGGTTGACCTACATTACCAGCTACTCATGATAATTAACATTATCAAGATTTCCCTCATAGCACAGCTAAAGAGGGAGAGGATTTTGCCCCCTCCCCTTGGAAAAGAGGAGGTTCTTTGGAACCTCTTTGAGGCAGGGGGCGTAGCCTTCCCTTAGGAAGGCCAGCCTCCTGAGAGCTCATTCGGAGCTCTGTACTCGGAGGAGACGGTCGATCTCCTCCTGCAGGTGAGTTCCTGGGGAGAGTGGGGCCTTGTCCCCCCCCGGGCCGGGTTCGCCGCTCCCCATCGGTGGAGGGGAGTGGCGTTTGGAGGCCGGCGAGGTCCGGGGCGCAAGGGGCGAGCTGGAGACGGGCGCGTGCTCCCCTCGTCCCCTGCTGTTTCAGGGCCTGGCCTGGCAGCGCTTCGGGCCCAGTTTTCGCGGTGCCGCTGCCGGGCATTTCTTCGGCGGGCGGCGCCACAGGGGGTGAGCCGGGGTCGGTTCGGGCTCCGCTGCCCTCTCTTGCTCTGGGCCCTTGCCTTGATGCGCCGGGTTCCCAGTTTCTTGGGGCGGCGCTGGCGGGTGTTCCCTCCGGGAGCGGCGCTTCGCCACCGCGGCCGGGGTTTGGTGCCTGGCTGCAGAGTTCCCTGGGGCTGCAGCAGCGCGTGCTCAGCTGCCTGCCCCCACCCTGCCTTCCTCTCGTGCAAGCTTGCTTTGCCGGGGGGGGGGGGGGCTGGCTGCCCTGCCGCATCGGCGCGCTCACGTGTGCGGCCCTCTTTCGCTCGTTTCCCGCGATGGCGGGCGGTGTGTTTGGGCCACGGCAGGGGACTTTTTTCCCCTTCTCGCCCAGGGTGCTTGGCGAGCGGGCGTCCTTGGGGGCGGGGTTGAGCGGCAGGCGGGGAGGCTCGGCTTGATGGCAGCTCGCGGGGCTTGGCAGGCTGGGCCCTCCCCCTCTTTTTGCCATAAAGGCCCACCCCCCTTCTCATAATTTCAAAAATTAAAAAGAAAAAATTAAAGCTGGGTCTGCCCTGGTTCATATTTAGATGGGAGACCGCCACTTAATTTTGCACCCTGGCCGTTTCCGATACGAACTCCCTATCGGGGGGAGGCAGCATCTTCCTGTAGCTGCCATATTGGCCACATGGCTGTTGCTCCTCCCCCTCCTTAACCTTTCAGTTTTGGGGTGGTGTCGGTGGCCATTTTGGGGTGGGTGTTTGCTTTCTGCCATGTTAGTCGGAGCTGGTTCATCAGCCTCCCTATGCCTTTTAACAAAAAATAAATAAAAAAATATACAGTACATATATAAATAAATCACCAAGACCCCCCCCCCTTTAATTAGTGAACTGGTCCCGTGTTCTATCTCTGTAGCCTGGCGGCTGCAGGCTATAAGCATAAGGGGCGAGCTATTTGCTTTGGCAGCCCGAACATGTACAATTTCGGGCCACTCCTCATGGGAGATATTATATAAACTTGGTTTGATCTGGTCGCCCTCCTTGGTGGCACCCATATCAGCCTCATGGCCACCAAAAAATCTGCTTACCTTATCAAGCATTTCATAAGATAGATAAATTACATTCATTTGGATTTTAGTATGAATGGAGACATTAATTCAAGCATATGCATTTATTATTTTACCCGGGTTATTTAATTTTAGCTTGAGGGGCGAGCTCCTGACCTTTGGTATAGTCTATTGCTGATCTTTGGCTGATAACATTAGCAATGTAGTTAGTAATTTCAAGCAATGCATTTATTATTTCACATGGGTCCTTTTAATTTTCAACTTGAGGAGTAAGCTCTCGACCCTTGGTATAGCTTACTGTTGGCCTATGTATATCAACATTAGCAATAGAGTTAACGATTTTAAGCAATGCATTTCTTATTTCACCTGGGTCATTTTAATTTTCAACTTGAGGAGTAAGCTCTTGACCCTTGGTATAGCTTACGGTTGGCCTATGTATGTCAACATTAGCAATGGCGTTATTGATTAAGCAATGCATTTATCATTTCACCTGGGTCATTTTAATTTTTAACCTGAGGAGTGGGCTCCCGACCCTTGATACAGTCTTAATTTTCAACGTGAGGAGTAAGCTCTCGACCCTTGGTATAGCTTGCGGTTGGCCTATGTCTGGCAACACTAGCAATGGAATTACTGACTGCAAATAATGCAATTATCATTTTACTTGGGTCATTTTAATTTTCAACTCGAGGAGCAGGCTCCCGCCCCTTGGTATAGCCTGCTGTTGACTTATGGCTGGCAACATTTTACATAGAGTTACTAATTTTAAGCAGCGTATTTATTATTTCACTTGGGTCATTTTAAATTTCTACCTGAGTGAGCTCCCGACCCTTGGTATAGCTTACCATTTACATGTTTTCAACATTAAGCAATCAAGTTGCTAATTTCAGCATTGTAATTGTCCTTTTACCAGTTAACTTGAGTGAGCTCCTAACCCTGGGTATAGCTTACTGTTTACCTACATTGGTTTTTTAGCATTAGTAATTGAGTTATTAATTCCAAATAATATATTTGTTTTTTCACATGGGTCATTTTAAATTTCAACTTGAATTAAAAAGTTTTAACTTGAGTGAGCTCCCGACTCTTGGTATAGTTTACTGTCGACCTATATTTGGCAACATTACCAGTTGAGTTACCAATTTCAAGTAATGTATTTATCACTTTAACTGGGGCAATTTTCAATATGAAGGGGGAGCTCCCGACCCTTGGTATAGCTTACTGTTGACCTACGCTTGGCAACATTGGCAATTGTGTTATTAATTGCAAGCAATTAGTTATCATTTCACCTGAGTGGAGAAATACAGTTATCTCCAATGGAGGCATGTTCTCTTAGCCCTCATTCATGGCTAGAGATTAAAACGCATAACCTCTTCCTTAAAAGACTGTAGTGTCAGGCCTATGAGACACACTCTCTTAGAGGGAGTCTGAAAAATGGTTTTTCTTTTATACAGAAGAAGGTTAGTCATTGAGGTCATGCCCTCTCAGCCTTATAAATGGCTGTAGAGTTGGAAAGTGCGTTTTCTTTAAAAACATAGGAAGATTAATGGTTTGAGTTACACCCTCTCAGCCTTATAAAGGGCTTGGGAGTTTTAAAAGCGCGTTTTCTCTAAAGCATAAGATGTTTAGTTGTTGAGTTACACCCCTCGGCCCTATATAAGGCTTGGGAATTTGAAAGGCGCATTTTCTTTAAAAAACTTAAGAAGATTAGTTTGGAGTTACACCCTCTCAGCCTTATAATGGCCTGGGAGTTTTAAAAGCGCGTCTTCTTTAAACTTAAGAAGATTTGTCGTTTAAGTCACACCCTCTCAGCCTTATAAAGGGCTGGGGAGTTCGGAAAGCACCTTTTTTCTCTAAAAACATAAGAAGATTCGTCGAGTAAGTCACACCTTCTCAGTTTGATAATTGGCAGGAGAGTTTGAAATGCGCGTCTTCGTTAAAAATATAAGATTAGTTGTTTTGAGTCACACCCTCCCAGCCTTATAATGGCTAGGGAGTTTGAAAGGCGTGTTTTTCTTTAAAAATTATAGGAAGATTGGTTATTTGAGGCATACCCTCTCAGCCTTATAATGGCTAGGGAGTTTGAGATGCGCTTTTCTTTAAAACATAAGAAGAGTAGCCATCGGAGTCACACCCTCTCAGTCTTATATACGGCTAGGGATTAATCGTTTGTGTCATACCCTCTCAGCCTTAAAAATGGCTAGGGATTTTGAAAAGCGCATTTTCTTTAAAACACAGGAAGAATAGTTGTTTGAGTTACCCCCTCTCAGCCTTAAAACGGCTGGAGAGAAAAAAACAAGTTTTCTTTAAAGTAGAAGAAGATTAGTTGTTTAAATTACATATTCTCAGCCTTAAAAACGGCGGGAGAGTTTGAAAGAAGGTTTTTTCTCTATAACATAAGATGATTAATCATTTGAGGCACACCCTCTCAGCCCTATAAATTCGACTGGGGGTTAAAAAGTATGTTTTCTTTAAACATAAGACTAATCGTTTGAGTCATATCATCTCAGCCCAAAAACGGCTGGAGAGTTCGAAAATCGAGTTCTCTTTAGAACATAACTATATTAATTGTTTGAGTTACACCCTCTCGGCCTAAAAAAAGGCTGAAGAGTTTTTAAAAGCGCGGTTTTCTTGAAAACAGAGATAGTAGTTTGAGTTACACCCTCTCAGCTTTAAAACGGCTGGAGAGTTTGAAAGTGTGTTTCTTTATCCCGGCTGTGAAGTTCAAAACCGCATTTTTCTTTGAAACAGACGAAGGTTGGTCATTGGGGGCACGTCCTCTCAGCCAGATAAACGGTTCGAGATTTTGAAAGTGCATTTGCTTTGCAACATTGGAAGATTAGTCAGTTAAGTACACACTCTCAGCTGTATAAACGGCTGGAGATTTGGGAAAGCATGTTCTCTTGTACATTTTAAGAGGATTAGTTACTTGAGTCACACCCTCTCAGCCTTATAAAAGGCTGGAGAGTTTGAGAAGCGCGTTTTTTCTTTAAAGCAGAAGAACATTAACCGCTTGAGTCGCACCCTCTCAGCCTTATATGACTGGAGAGTTTTTTAATTTAAAAAAACCATTTTCTTAAAACAGATGAGGATTAGGCATTTGAGTTACACCCTCTCAGCCTTGTGTACGGCTGGGGAGTTTGGAAAGCGCGTTTTATTAAGACAAGACGATTAGTTGCTGGAGTCACACCCTCTCAGCCTTAAAAAGGACTGGGGAGTTTTGTAAGCACCTTTCTTTACATTATAAGATTAGTCAGTGAGTTACACCCTCTCAGCCTTACTAATGGTGGGAGAGTTGAAAAGTGCGTTTTCTTTACAACATAAGATTGGTCTGTAAGTTACACCCTCTCAGCCTGATATACAGCTGGAGAGTTTGTAAAACCGTGTTTCCTTAAAGCAAAAGAAGATTAATCGTTTTAGTTATGCCCTCTCAGCCTTATATATGGCTGGAGAGTTTAACAGCGCGTTTTCTTTGAAACAAAAGAAGATTTGTCGTTTGAGTCACACCCTCTCAGCCTTGGAAATGGCTGTGGAGTTTGAAAGGGAGTTTTCTTCAAAATGTAAGATGAATAGTCATTTGAGTCACACCATTTCAGCCTTATAAACGGCTGGAAAGTTGGGTAAAGGTAGTTCAGCCTTTGGCAGATGCATCCAATACATACAATGGATGCTCGTACGGTTAATTATTACCTATTGGGGTGTCAGGCCCTTGTGGCTGACAGTCGGATAACCACCTTCACTGTTTTACAGTAATGGCCACTGGGCAGAAATGGGAGCTCAAGGGAGTCCCTATTGCCAGCGCTTGACTCCGGCCCCTATGGGGGGTTTTTTTAGGATCCGAGGGAACGAAAATAAAAGAAGCTAGCGTTAGGTTGTTCCCTCGCGAAGTATGCACAACTGGTACCCCAGGGTTGTGTAGCAAACTGGGTGGTATTGATCTGAACGCTAGACTCAGGGTCATATCACAGGCTACACAGTTTTCAGGAATTGGCAGACAGAGCCTGATGTCACAATCCGTGAGTCGGCCATCGACCCACAGCCCAGTTGAGTGGGAAGTGTGAGGATGGCTTAAAAAGGGCTTTGTGGGTGAATCGGGCCTGTCTGATGGTAGTGACCAGCCGTCAGGGGGTCCTACATTTCATGTTGGTCAACATTTGGGCCTTGACTCCATTACCTTTTTGGAATGGAGTGGTAGACGTGGTCTACGGCAGACTTGCAATCACGGTCTCTACCCCCTGTTGGTTTGAGGCTCTAAGCTCATACGGGCGGAGTTGTATCCACATCTAGGGGGTGACGGCTTTGGCTTGGAGACGGACACAGCGTCTTCCAGGCTCGAGTAAATTCGTACTGTTTGGCCGGCATGGCCCCACGTACGCATCGTCCGGTCCGCCAAGATGCCATCTTGTTTGTGGTATGGCGTGTGGAGATGTGAGAGTCCTCATAAAGTGGGGAAAAATGAGGGGGACATGCGTTCAACAGTACGGGGGGTAGCTGGCTACCTCCTTTATCTAGGGCTCACAACAATGTATTGTTTGCTGAGCGGTTGGATCGTAATATCGGAATTGGGCAACGTTCCGTTCGTCTAACATGGGATTAGGGGTGTTAGGAGTCTCGGTGGGCGATGGGGACTAGGTGGACACCTGTCCCCAATCTGTGGCGGAAAATAGCTAGGGAAAGCCCATAGTCGGTGTGCACCTAAGGCACCTCCTTCAGGGGTGAGGGCCATTAAGTTAACTTCACCTCAAAGTTCAAGTTGAGGGGTTAACAAAGTGTAATGGCCCTGGAATGAAAGAGGCTGATCTCAAGATCTTGAGTACAGACCTCTCATTCATTTCCCTAAAAGGGGTTGCCCTGGTTGGATAATCAGGGAATCCAGGTGTTTTGCCCAAAAATTGATATCGTTAGCCGAGGGGGCATGATACCTCGGCTAGAATACACCTTGATTCCTGACACCTTCTGAGTTAGACTTAAGGAAATTTAAATAGGTAACTTTAAATAAAGGTTGCTCAATTTGAACCCAATATTCTGTGTGTCGTCTCTTTTGTTCAGGGGGTTGGAGGGCAACAGGATTTCCCTCATAGCACAGTTAAAGAGGAAGAGGATTTTGCCCCCTCCCCTTGGAAAAGAGGAGGTTCTTTGGAACCTCTTTGAGGCAGGGGGCGTGGCCTTCCTTTAGGAAGGCCAGCCTCCTGAGACCTCATTCGGAGCTCTGTACTCGGAGGAGACGGTCGACCCACCACTCCCGCCCATTAGCAGTAAAGATTTTTGATCGCTCTTTAACTAAGAGGATTGGGTGAGGAATTTTCTCCCCTGCCACCTTAACTGTGGAGGGGAGTTTCTTGCCTACCCCTTTGCGTTGTAGGGGCTAATAAGGGGAGCGGTATGTATTAAATAGGCTTAGCGGAAAATAGCTAGGGAAAGCCCATAGTCGGTGTGCACCTAAGGCACCTCCTTCAGGGGTAAGGGCCATTAAGTTAACTTCACCTCAAAGTTCAAGTTGAGGGGTTAACAAAGTGTAATGGCCCTGGAATGAAAGAGGCTGATCTCAAGATCTTGAGTACAGACCTCTCATTCATTTCCTAAAAGTGTTGCCCTGGTTGGATAATCAGGGAATCCAGGTGTTTCGCCCGAAAATTGATATCGTTAGCCGAGGGGGCATGATACCTCGGCTAGAATACACCTTGATTCCTGACACCTTCTGAGTTAGACTTAAGGAAATTTAAATAGGTAACTTTAAATCAAAGTTGCTCAATTTGAACCCAATATTCTGTGTGTCGTCTCTTTTGTTCAGGGGGTTGGAGGGCAAAAGGTTTTTCTTCAACACACACACACTTGGTCCTGCTAGGACTTATCGCAACAGAGTCTAGAGTCAAAGGTTAATCCAAAAATCCAAATGCCAGAGTCTAAGAGATAGTCTGAACTTAATGAAACCAGAGTTTACCAACGACCTGAGGTCACAGCTTTAAACACTGATGTTGCTGCCAGAAATAAGGTGCCACTCTTGAGCACCTTATTGAAATTCCACGATTTGCAGTTCTGTGGCGTACTTGCAATTTTCTCCTTGAGAATTTTAGTTCTTCACTAAACTAAGAATCTCAGGATTCCATAGAAATGGCTAAAGATGGAATTGTTTGGGATCCTTCTGGGTGATTTCTCCACGCACATGATCTCTACAGGTTTCATTTTCTCTAGCTGTATTTAACACATGTGTACTTTACGTAATTGTTTGACTCAGAAATAAAGGGTGCTCTTTCATACTAAGTTGAAATCAAATTAGCCCAAAGGTGTGTGCCTAGGATTGAATTGACAAAGGACTTTTTCGCCAGCTCTGGGCACATCCTTGCATTTGTATAAGATCAATTTAATTTTTCTAAGATGCTGCCTTTCATAACATGTGTTTTGAGTGTGGAACTTGTAATCTTCTGATTTCTTTCCTTCTCTGCACAGAGACATGCATAATGTTTCACAATCCCCACTGTTGCTATGGAAATTGGTCCCTTTTAAAATCTATGCACAAATCCGAGCTCTGCCAGCTGTCTTTGTCAAAGCAAAAGGTGTGCACGAGTCAAATTATTTGTTGTGCGTTATTCACTTATGACCTCGGTGCCATAGGGAAGAAAGGGATTATTATTAACAGTCTCTAAAGGGAGCACCTGTCAGCATCAGGAGGGGATTTGCAAGTCAGAAAGACTCACATCAAGAAAACCTCTGCCAGGAATATTTAGAGTGCCACATCTAGAGTTGATTAGATACTAAAAGTATCTAAGGAGCATCAATATGAGGCAAAAGCACATGGTATACAGGAGCTGGAGTGGGAAGAACTGGAAAAGAAACATATACTGGCTGCTGATCGGTATTACAGGTTACGGGACAGATGAAGAAATACAGGCAGTCCCCAAGTTATGAACAAGCTAGATTCTCTAGGTTTGTTCTTAAGTTGAATGTGTATGTTGAAACAGTTACAATTTATTGGTGTAACTCTCCCCCCGCCCCACATCTATCTATCTACCTACCTACCTATCTGGGCACAGTGGTCCATGCTTTAGTTACCTCTAGATTGGGCTATTGCAATGCACTCTACGTGGGGTTGCCCTTGTTGAAGGCTTTCGTGGTTGGAATCATTGGGTTGTTGTAGGTATTTTGGACTATATGGCCATGTTCTAGAAGCATTCTCTCCTGACATTCACCTGCATCTATGGCAGGTGAATACATTAGACTCTGCAGCTGTGGACAAGTCTACATAGGGACCACCAAACACAGCACCCAAACATGAAACAAGGAACATGAAGACTACTGCAGACTACTCCAACTGAGTTCTCTGCTATGGCTGAGAAGTCAATGTAATGCAGGTGGGGGTTGACTAGTCAACAATTCTCCAGAAATGGAGCAAACAATGTGTAATAACCAATGCAGTTGTATTGAATTATATTATCCGCAAGATGCATACATACAACCTACATATCACAGTACAATTTTTTGAATTATAATTACATGTGGAGGGGAACACTTCCCCAGTGCGTACTCATGCTTGAGAGTCCTTAAGAGGAAAAACCTCCGCAAATAATAACACAGCCTAATCGGCCAGTCTCTTTCCCACAAACGGGGGACAATTAGTCCAAATCAAAGAGTGCCAGGGAAGGGCGGAAAGATGCAAAGGGAAGATCCATGCAGAGGGGATTCCAGGGTCGACGATAAGGGGTATCCCAGCGCCGTATTGTTTCGCCATGAAGCGGCTTCTTCCGGACCCGGGACTCAAATGCAACACAGGGGCGCGGCTAAAGGATTTAAGAACCATGATACAATATAATAACAATAAGCACATGGCCCCATAGTAAACCCACCGGGAAAATCGGCAATACATACCAGTAAATGATATCATTTCTATGTAAGAGGCTAAGCGCCAATGGTCAGATCAAGGACAAATACAGGTGTAAGAATAAGCATTATATAAGTATTCGGATGGCAAATTCACAGAAAACCAATCATCGGAAACAGCTGACATACTAAAGTAACAATTCATTTAAAGTAAGCTTATCATTTAACCCATGCGGGGATTCACATTTAAGGCAGATTATCCAATTCTGTTCAAGCTGCAGTAACCGCTTTTTTACATCAATATGCGGTTTCGGAATGACATCTAGCTCCAACAAATAAGAGTTCTTTCTCCCAACCCTGGACATTCCACTGATATATAAACCCCATTTTCCTAGTTTCCAACAGACACAACCTCTGGGTACTGGTTGTGGGGGGTCGGGAGCAGGTCAGGGTTTTGCCCTCCCTTCTGCTCGAGATCCCCGTGTACAACCTCAGAATGCTGGACTAGATGGGCATCAGCAATGTTCTTATGTTCTCGGATATAATTCGGATGTTTTTGACTTATGAAGCGATTACGAAGAGAGTTAAGGAAACAGGAAGTGGATTTGCCATTTGGAAGTCTCCGTCGCCATATTCGGATATGGCTCGTATGTCATTTCCATCCTTCTCTATTTTTGTCCCATTGCGTTTAAAATGTTTAAAATGTTTATTAATGTGTTCAATGTTTTGTACCAGTGTGGCTAGTTTTGTCTGTGGTAGCGGTCAAAAACGGAGGGAAAGGGAATCCCCCAAGTTTTGATTGTCCCTTCTGCAGGTTTCCGCGCATTGTGCAATTGCGGACGCCATTAACGAAGCCATTCCAAATTACAGAAGTACATCCAAATCAATTTCAAAAAAACTGCTGAAAGCTTTGGAAGTCTATCAGATAGGAGGCGCCAGCGCTCCCTACACCCAAAGCGAGTTTTGAAGCCTTTTTTTCTGTGATAAAACAGGCCTACCTCTGAGGATGCCTGACATAGATGTGGGTGAAATGGCAGGAGAGAATGCTTCTAGAACAGGGCCATCTAGCCCAAAAAACCTACAACAACCCAACTTGTAATTTATTAGCAGCAAAAAATGCACTTCAGTATTTTAATTTCTTTTCATGCCTTCTTTTCACAAATCACATGTGTTGATGTTTTTCTATACTTAGCAATGGCACTTCTAAGAAAGTAGGTCACACATTGTATGTGCTATTTACTTGTGATGGGTTTCATTTGAAACAACAAAAACTCTTTTAAAGAGTTCAGTTCTGTGTAACTATTGTTTGGGAAATCAAACTCTCTCAAACAGCAGGTGAGATGCTAAACTTGTTTCTGGACTATATTGGTTCGGATTGCGGGTGGGTGCTCTGAATTTTTCCCATTTGGCATTTTTGCACAAAGGATATAAATTCTTCAGTAGAAAGAGCTGTACATTAGCCATCTCTCTGAAGTTGTCTGTGTTCATGAATCTTATTTAAACTGAATTGGGTCTCAATTCAGTTTAAAGAAAATTGGGCCTTATTTAACCCAATTCAGCTGGTGGGCTCTCCAGCGATCCTCTGTACAATGCTGGCAAGAGGGATGTGAGGCTGGGGAAAGACAGGAGTTTCTGTGAAATCGAAAGAGGTGTGGATTTGCGCCAAGCACAACACTGGATTATTTTTTTTTTGAAAAGTCATGACCTTTTAGAGATCATAACCTTTTAGAAAACCAGGAATCTCAATAGGCTTTTGGTGGATTTTAATATTTATTTATTTATTTATTTATTTATTTATTTATTCGACTTCTTAGCCGCCACTCCCGGGTGGCTCGGGGCGGCTTACCATCCAGGAGAAGTAAACAACAGTAAGCGTTAAGCACTAAAAACACAATATAACAATATGATAATAATATAATATAATATAAATATTATGTTATCGATGTTTAATTTTTAATGCTTTATGTCTAAATGTTCTTCTATGTTTATGTTTTAATTTGATTAGGTTAATTTATAGTATATGTTATTATCTTGCTATTATCTTTTGGTTTTCACGTGTATGTACTAGGCCTGGGTAGGTCCAGTCGGAATGCTCGGAAATCGGAATGATTTCGGATTAAATCCACTTTTGAAGCAGTATCGAAGCGATGTAAACAACCCAAAAGTAAATTTGCCATTTCGAAGCCGCCGCTGCCATGTTTTTTCCAATTCAGGAAGTGGATCGGAAAGGAATCAGCCTTAGATTCCTGCCCCTGCCGAGGTGCTTTCTCCTCATTGGCTGGAGGCAAGCAGCTGTACAGATTGCAAAAGGTCCTGTAGTTTAACAGCAGTTAAAAATTTGCGGTTTCCCTTCCCTGGTGAGTGCTGATGCAAAGAGGGATGAAGTGGACATGGCTAAGCACAGCTATTCTTGAAGGCAACAACCCCAGAAGGCCACCATAGAGAACCTGGTGCTTCTGCTCATGAGGCTGGCGCGTTTTCCCTGAGCCACGCTAGCCCTGTAGTAAAATCAAATCAGAACTTATACTTCAGTGGGAAGCCAGTTCTCCCAAATTAACAGAGTTTGTGCCACACAAAGCTTCTGGAGTAGAACACACAAAGAAACAGGGAAAACCCTTTCAAAATTCAAACCAGGAACATATTTCCTTTTATTGTTTTTTTTTAAAAAAAAAACTTTAAAAAATTTAAATTTTCCTTGGTAGGGGATTGAGCCCATGGTCTGGGTCCTTCTGCTTATTAGGCCGACGTCCTGCTCCTGAGCCACACTAGCTCTGTACTAAAACCAAGGCAGAACTTGTATTTAAGCTGGGTCAGTCTTTAAAAACTTTTTATAAAAACTTTGAAAATTTGCCAAAAATCCATGGAAGTCAAAAGTTATGAAATTTGGTGAGCTAGCAATTATCCACGTGTTCTACCACTGTAGCAAGTTTAATCACGATTCGTCTAAAAATGAGGGAGGGACAATCCCCATAAGTTGCCCCAGTGCCCATGCGGTTTCTTTACTACTGCACATGCGTGCCTGCCATCAACGAAGCGATACCGAAATTTCAGAAATTTTGAACTTTCCCCCCAGAAAATTTCAGAAATCATTTCAAAATCGAATAGGCCAGTGTTTCTCAACCTTCCCAATGCCGCGACCCCTTAATACAGTTCCTCATGTTGTGGTGACCCCTAACCATAAAATTATTTTTGTTGCTACTTCATAAGTGTCATTTTGCTACTGTTATGAATCGTAATGTAAATATCTCATATGCAGGATGTATATTCTGGACCAAATTTGGCACAAATACCCGATACACCCAAATTTGAATTCTGGTGAGGTAGGGGGATTGATATTGTCATTTGGGAGTTGTAGTTGCTGGGAGTTATGGTTCACCTACCATCAGAGAGCATTCCGAACTCCACCAATGGGGGAATTGAACCAATCTTGGCACACATGACCAACAGAAAATACTGGAAGGGTTTGGTGGGCATTGACCTTGAGTTTTTGAAGTTGTAGTTCACCTCCATCCAGAGAGCACTGTGGACTCAGACAATGATGGATCTGGACCAAACTTGGCACCAATACTCAATATGCCCAAATGTGAACACTGGTGAAGTTTGGGAAAATAGGCCTTGACATTTGGGAGTTGGAGTTGCTGGGATTTATAGTTCCCCTACAATTAAAGAGGATTCTCAACTCTACCAATGATGGAATTGAACCAAGCTTGGCGCACGGAACTCCCATGACCAACAGAAAATACTGGAAGGGGTTTTGGTGGGCATTGACCTTGAGTTTGGGAGTTGTAGTTCACCTACATCCAGAGAGCACTGTGGATTCATACAATGATAGATCAGGACCAAACTTGGCACTAATACTCAACATGCCCAAATGTGAACACTGGTCGATTTTGGGGAAAATACACCTTGATATTTGGGAGTTGTAGTTGCTGGGATTTATAGTTCACCTACAATCAAAGTGCATTCCCACACAGAACCGCCATGACCAACAAAAATACTATATTTTCTGATGGTCATTAGCGACCCCTCTGGCACCCCCTCACGACCCCCCCAGGGGTCCCGACCCCCAGGTTGAGAAACACTGGAATAGGCAGTGCCACCTACATCCGAAACGAGTTTTGAACTATTTTTTTCCTTGATCAAACAGGTCTAGTATGTACATCATTGGATTTTGCTTTTATAACATTGGACACCGCTTTGAGTTCCCTATATATAGTAAATAAACTTTTGGAAGTGTGACCCTTTTGGCAATCACACTATTTGGAATAATCATAACCTTTTGTCAGGTATGATCTTCCAGAGAAGAGTTAAATAGTAATTTGAATGAATCTTCTCCTTAGTGGTAAATATTCACTAGTATTCATGCAAGGCAAATTAGGCTTCTCAGTTGTTAGACTGATATACCTGGTTATCTCTCTGAACTGTTAGGAACAAAGATATGCCAATGCACAAAATATATAGCAGATCCTCAGAAGTGTTATTTCAGTTGCCCAAAATATATATCTACTCTCCCATAAAAATAAACAGTCTTTGTTAAAGGTAACATAGTTGATTTACTTACAAACTTCATGTATTTAGCATACAGGTACATTTCTTATTGTTTGAGAGTTTAAAGAGTAAATTCTCTAAAGTATTCTGTTTCTTTGTTGCATACAAACTCTTCAGTCTAATACATTATTGAACATGGACTCAATTTATTTATTTATTTACTTTATTTATATTCTGCTCTTCTCACCCCGAAGGGGACTTAGAGCAGATTACAGGTACACATACTTAGCAGACAATCCCTGCCGTTTTCCACACACTATACACAGTACACACATATAAATGAACAGAGGCAAACTCTGGCCACTAGGGGGAGTTGATGCACTCCTCATCTCTCAGCGTCCCTTGTTGTTCCTTCCGCATTCCTTAGCGTTTCCTGGAGTTCTTTTAATGGCCTGGTAATTCAGTCAAAATTTGCCTCCCCACTTAATGTGGTACTTTTATCACCTACTTGACAGATACAACTATCTTTCGGGCTGCAAAGGTCGACAGCAGGCTACACTTAAGGTCGAGCACCCACCTCGACCTGGGCAGGCCTCGAACTCATGACCTATTGGTCAGAGAGATCTTATGCAGCTGACACTTAGCCAGCTGCTCCACATTCCCGGTGCTGCGCCACATTCTCGGTGCACAGACTGAATACACACTGCAGCATATTGACACTGACTAGTGCAGTGTTTCTCAACCTTCCCAATGCCGCGACCCCTTAATACAGATCCTCGTATTGTGGTGACCCCCAACCTTAAAATCATTTTTGTTGCTACTTCATAACTGTAATTTTGCTACTGTTATGAATCATCATGCAAAATATCGGATGTATTTTCATTCACCGGACCACATTTGGCACAAATACCCGATACTCCCAAGTCTGAATACTGGTGGGGGTTTGTCATTTCGGAGGTGTAGTTGCTGGGATGTATAGTTCACCTACAATCAAAGAGCATTCTGAAATCCACCAATGATGGAGTTGAACCAAACTTGGCACACAGAACTCCCATGACCAACAGAAAATACCAGAAGGCTTTGGTGGGCATTGACCTTGAGTTTGGGAGTTGCAGTTCACCTACACCCAGAGAGCACTGTGGACTCAAACAATGATAGATCTGGATCAAACTTAGCACAAATACTCAATTATGTCCAAATGTGAACACTGGTGGAGTTTGGGGAAAATATACCTTGATATTTGGGAATTGTAGTTGCTCAGATTTATAGTTCACCTACAACCAAAGAGCTTTCCGAACTCCACCAACAATGGAATTGAACCAAAGTTGGCACATAGAACTCCCATGACCAACAGAAAAAACTGTATGGGTTTGGTGGGCATTGACCTTGAGTTTTGGAGTTGTAGTTCACCTACATCCAGAGAGCATTGTGGACTCAAACAATGGTGGATCTGGACCAAACTTGGCACGAATAGTCAAGTTGCCCAAAGGTGAACACTGGTGGAGTTTGGGGGAAATAGACCTTGGCATTTCGGAGTTGTAGTTGCTGGGATTTATAGTTCACCTACAATCATGGAGCATTTTGAACCCCACTGATGATAGAATTGGGCCAAACTTCCCATACAGAACTCCCATGACCAACAGAAAACAATGTGTTTTCTGATGGTCTTTGGCGACCCCTCTGACACCCCCTCGCGACCCCCATAGGGGTCCCGACCCCCAGGTTGAGAAACACTGGACTAGTGCATACTAACACTACTGGCTTCATAAACTGTACCACAAACTTGCTTCTAAAATGGAGTCTCAGTCAGAATAGCCTGGTCACAAGGTCTGCAGTCCCTCCTACAACCTCAAACAACATAGAGTTAAGGGAAAACTGCATATCAATATATACAAACAACATAGTAAGCAATCACAATGATATACACAACAAATAACTAGTATAGGAGATTTGTAGAAGGTTGCTATTTCCATCAGGATTCCTGTCATTTCACAGATCCGTGGTCTATCACCAGCATCACATTTCTCTCCAGCTTCAAGTTTCTGTTCAGCCTCTTGAGGCTCACCCAATATACTATGCTACTTGTGTTGTGTGTATTATATAACATATTTTTGAATTGACACTTGACGGAATCTACAGATCCGGAGTCTTGAGGATAGGAGGGTCCACTATATTTGACAACAGACATGTCGCAACATCTGGAATATGGCAACAGTAGAGAGATGGCATGCAATGGTATTCAAGATCTGAAAGATGATACTTTTCTGATATCCAATGCTTGTCACAATTCCAACCATCAATGTCTTGTTATTCAAATCTTGTAACTCAAAATCCAAATCTCCGAATTTTCAAATTCAAAATTTAGTCTTTTGAAATGCACCCCTACCACCAGGCCACAAAAAATGAAAATGCAGTCCCTAGGGAGAGTATATTTCCAGTTTCTCAAAATAAGGAAGCCAGAGACACATATGAATAAACACTGAGTGCTCAGTGCATCGCAGCCAGTCTGCTGAATGCACAATTGTCCCCATGTGACATGAAAACTGACCCTGTAAACAGCACACAAGTTTAAGCAGTTAGATATGTATTATGAATACCCAGCAGCTGCATCTGGGAATAGTTTCAAGGATGGAGTATTTGCATTCTCTACATATGGGCATGTTATGAGAGAGATTGGGAGAAGGGAGTTGACAGCTGCTTGGGTCTGTTTTGTTGTTTGTTTGTTTATTTAATCAAGTCCTGTCTGTTTTTCTGACATCACACAATGAGCCTGGACTTTGAGGTTCCATGTATGTACACGGACCCCATTTGGGCTAAATAAATACATCTTGCCTAGCACAAGAGCCTCGATCTCTGTTCATGTTCTGTAACTTTTCTTTCCAAAAAGAACCTTATGGTCAGCAAATGTGTCCTGCCACAGGTCTCGGGGCTTTGCTCATTTATGCATTGATCTACTGGATATTGATACAGCTCTTGTGGAGATACAGCATAAATGATAAAGAAATTGACTATCGTGTGTGTAACTTCTATGAATTGTATTGTTCATAGATTTCATCAATATGTTCTGCCAAGGAATCTCTTAATCTTCCGCCATGATTCTCTGATTAACTTCTGCCCAAAGTCACACTGGAGGATCTAAAGATTTCTATAGATTTTCTAGGCATTTGTAGATCCTAGAACAGGGGTGGGCAATTATTTTTTCCAAGGGGCCACACGAGAGCCAAAAAATATTATGGAGGGCCACACCTAAAGGCTGAACTACATTCTAATCTACATTATTTATTTATTTATTTACTATATTTATATGCCGCTCTTCTCAACCCCGAAGGGGACTCAGAGCGGCTTACAGCAAACAACAATACTGCCAGAGTGGCTTACAATGTACATATAACAATATTGCCGGAGTGGCTTACAACAAACTGAAAAACAACACATAACATTACTGTCATAGCACAACATCAGCAATACACATCATATTGCACTACAACATATCACAATATTGATTAGCAATATTGCATGTAATACAAATATACAAATTTGTCAGCTCCGGTAGGGTACCCAACGAACCACGCTCACTCCACATGGTGTTGAAGGAAAAGATGGTTTATTGAGTCCTTAATCCAGGTCGAGAAAAACAGATCTGAGGAAGGGTCCCCAGGCACAGCCTTATATAGACATTCTCCCACTTGAACCTAAGTCCCTCCCCTTAGCTGGAAAAGCCCGGGAAGAGGCCCCTGGCATTCGCGCCAAAAGCTCGAGCCGTTGCTGGCAAGGCCACAGGCCACAGCTGCTTGCTTATCTCCTTTGTTTACAGAATGGGAGGGGCTGGAGATGGGGCCTAAGCAAAGCATGATCAAAGCCACAGCTCCAGTTCCTTACAGAAATTATAATATCATGATATAATTATTATATCACATTATCATTGGCAGTATTATACTGTGTTACATTACAACAACACCAATACCAAATGCCTAGACAACACATTATACCCTAATCATACTATTATTAATCATTAATATTAACATTAATATATCAAGAAATATTCATATATTATTAGTATAAATTTCATAATTATTACTATAATATAATAATGATATTAATATTAATAATATATGAATTATATAATAATATATAATGTAATAATTATATACTATAATATATATAGACATTATAATATATTGAAATTAAAATAATAATTAAAACCAGTAAAATAAAATAAAATGAAATTCAAGAAGACAAGGTGTCCCAGAGGATGAGCAGAGCAGCAGACAATCGGAATCTGCAGGCATGAGCATAATCACCAGACAATTCTGCCAACAATGAATAAGTTTTCTGAAGCCGTCACGGAAGAAGTCGGCACTCTCTTTTGGGTACCCATCATGGATAGATTTTCTGATAGCCAAACAATGCAAAAATGTGACCCACACATTCTTTTGAAATGGCGATTATACTTGAAATTTCTCTCTGAGTGATGCAACGATCATCCTGAATCAATCTCTCAACCTTTTGTTGGTGAAACTCAGTGGTTGCTGTCACAGGATGTCCAACTCTTTGTTTGTCACACAAGGCAGATGTTCCCACCTCAACATCTTTGAACTTACTTGCCCAATGACAGACAATACTCACATTGGCACAATCACCATAAACAGCTTGCATTCTTTGATGAATCTCCTTTGGGGTGACACCTTCTGCTGTCAAGAATTCAATGACTGCACATTCAAGTCAGTGATTTTCAACCTTTCTTGAGCCATGGCACATGTTTTACATTTACAAAATCCTGGGGCACACCGCCAACCAAAATGACACAAAATGACACTCTAACTGTCATTTTACTAACTGTCACACTCCCCAGGAGGCCCACGCACAGGAGGCCCATCACCGTCCCACGGGGAAAGGGCTGCGCTGAGTGATCGAAGCGCACGCGGGCTCGGCTGAGCAGGACGAATAGGAATTGAGTACACGGGATGGCTCCGAGCCTCGGAACAAACTGTGTCGGAGGCTTGCAGCCGTTGCCACCCCCAGCTCTCCTTCCGGAAGGGGTTCAGCTCCCCCAGGAGTGCCTCCCCCCCCCCACGTCCCTTCGGCTTCTTTGCTGTCGCCTTGGGGCCAGATCGGGAAGGAACCAAGCTGGGCTGTGGAGCTGCGCATCCTGGCCTCTGCGCTGCTCTGCAGCAAACCCGGAGCTCAGCCAGGAGAGGCCAGGAGATGAGGGGTTGCTCCCCTTCCCCGGTGTGGAGGGACTAGAGGGCGGAAAGCCTCGCCTCGAGCCTCCGGGAGTGGGGTTGGACGGGGGCAGCTCCCACGAACCCCTCCTCCCTCTCCTCCTCCTTGCTGCCGGAGGGGAGGAGGGCAGAAGAGCGCCCAGGAGCCAGGAAGCAGGAGGAGCCGCAGCCCGGCCAGGTAGCTCTTGGCGCACAGAGGGAGGAAAGGAAGGAAGGGAAGGAGAGAGAGAGGAGGGAGGGAGGAAAGTTCTGGACGCCAAGGGCTCTCCCTGACTGCAGCTAGGCTGGCTGGCATTGCTGCTTCGAAGCCTCATTTCCGCTGCCTGAAGTTTCCTGCTAGGCTCTCTCTCTCTCTACACTGTAATTTCCCATGGCACACCTGATGATCTCTCATGGCACACTAGTGTTCCGTGGCACACTGGTTGAAAATCACTGGCTTAAGTCGCACTGTCTGTGCAGGGTTCCATACTTCACACTTTAACAACACAACCGTTCAATGCTAAGGCTTCCCACCAAAATGGAACTGTAGAGGAGAGTCTACTGAACAAGCCAGTACCTGCCGCATATCAGTACTGCCATCTGTTGAGGAGTTACGAAGGTGGAGGCATTACTTTTCATTCAACCCTCGTATATTTCAAAGCGACGAGATCGATTTTACACAGGAGGTTTCTGTGATGACAGAATGATATGTAAAAAAATATGTTCCCAAAACAGAAGGGATGAAAGATATTTGTAACAACTGCTTTCACTGAACCAGAGGAAGATCAAAGAAAATCTGTCCAATTACCCAGCCCATTGCTACAATTACAAAAATATACAACACTTATCTCATTCATGATGATAACTTTAAATACTGATCTCCCAGCCCTATGCCAGATGGCTATCTAGAAATGTCAGCTGGCATCTGTGAATATATATACGTGTGTGTGTGTGTGTGTATATACAGTATGTATGTGTATATATATATATATATAGATATACACATTATATACTGTGTGTGTGTGTGTGTGTATGTATATATATATATATATATATATATATATATATATATATAGTGATGTACAACTAAGGAATAAATATATTTATTTGTCAGGCCTGAGATGGAAGTGCTCATTATTTCACAATCATATTTTACAGCATCTAAGAGGAGCAAGACTGAGTTTAAACCATGTTTCTGTGATTTTTTTAAAAAAATCAAAAGTATTCACCGATTTGGGAAGAATTGCTCTCATTCCAAATGGGCTTTGTTTGCCCTTAAAGATGTAATCACTCAGGCCAATTGGATTTGTTACGAAACACATTGCTGGGATTCCATTTGCTTTGTAATCCCTGATTGGCTGACGTAGCCCATGTTTCTAATATCTCTCTCTCTCTCTCGGCATTACTTCGCGAACGAAGATTCAGGAAGGACTCATCCCACGCTTTTTACAAGCGCGTTGATGACTAGCGCATTGATGACTAGTTGCTAATATAGAAAGAAGAAAAATAGCACGCAATAAACAGCCGAGAGAAATACAATGCAGTGTTCTAAGCCTGGCCTGAATATTTTGCCTGGGACGAACACATTCATCTCTTTGAAAACGGGAAGGGGGATATTTGCAGCTTTCAGGAACCGATAAATTGGGGGGGAATTAAAGTGAGAAATGCTCCTGTTATTAAAAATGAGATGGGCCAGGTTCCTCAGGAGAGAGAAAGAATATGCCAGGGGCATGGCTTCGTAATTAGGACAGAATGCCTCAGTGAGAATAAGGTCACTGGGATGTTGGCACAGTATGATCCAACGTTCCTCTCCATTGGCACTCCCCTTGTCGTGGAGGAGAGGCTTGCCTACCCTAATGAAGTTGTGAGTTACGCTGGCGGTAGCATAGCCACCGGTAGGGCCTCCCATGACAGACAGGTCACAACCGAAGGGTCTGACAAAGAACGTCAATGGGTAGGATGGTCTCTCTAGCAGGCCCGGATTAAGACTTGGGGCCGCCCGAGGCCAGACCCGGTGATGGTGCTCATTTAACCGGGGTAAGCACCTGAGGGGGGCAGGGCCACCTAAGGAGGGCAGGGCCACCTGAGGGGGGCGGTGCCGGCGCAAGCGAGGAGGCGTCGGGGGGAAGCCCCGTCAGACGCGCCTAGGGGCGGGACTTTCCCCTGGCTCCTTCTCTTGCGTGCGGGTGTGCGGCGCGCTCCTTCCTTCACTGAAGGAAGGGAGGGGGAAAGGAGAAGGAGCAAGAGGCGGGGCGAAGGGGCGCCGCGTCAGCGGCCTGGCCCTGACGTGGCGCCCCTTTGCCCCGCCTCTTGCTCCTTCTGGGTTCCCCCCTCTCTTCCTTCATTCACTGAAGTGAACGAAGGGAGGGAGGGAGTGAGTGAGTGGGGAACCGAGGAGGAGCAAGAGGCGGCACTAAGGAGACTCAGGCGGTTTTCGCCGCCCCGCTCGCCCGTGCCCCAAACACGAGCGGGGCGGGAGCGGCGGCGGCGAAAACCGCCTGAATCTCTTTAGGGGCGGTGGGAGACTCATTTCCTGGCCTCTTCAGGCCCAGAAATGCCGCCCCCAAAATCTGCCGCCCGAGGCAAGTGCCTCGGGTGGCCTTATGGGTAATCCGGCCCTGCTCTCTAGCCTTTTGGCAACCATCCTAAGAGAAGGAAAACTCTGATTTCAAACCCGGATAGATGGTGCTCATTTAACCCTGCTATATGAGAATTATACCAGTCAGAGATACCAATGTAGAATGAACAGGAACATAAAATCAAAGGTATTGCAAAATATAAAATATATTGATGAGAACAACCGTATGCAACATGAAGGCATGAAGCATTACACACAGGCAATAAACATTATAATATGGGTAGGTGCAATGCAGAATCCATGGAGGAATGGGAATTCCCAGTACTTGCCCAGCGAGAAAAGGGGGGACGTCCAAGCCCTCGCTGGGTCTCGTGCTGAGATGGAAAAGGCACAGGGGAGAGGGTGTGTGCGGTGCCTCAAGGCCCGGTGGAAATTCCCTGGCGTCTTCTCGCGAGAATAGAAGATCTCGCAATGGCGACAAGGCGCTTGATGATGACGAAGAGACGGGGAAATCCCCAAGTCGCACAATGGGGCCTGGGCGTCTTCTCGTGAGATTACGGAAGTATCGCAGGTGCCGCCACAAGTCGCGCTGGGCCCCGTGTGGTGGCGAGATGCCACAATCAGTCGGAAATTTCCAAATTTCGGGACTTTAGCACACGGGTGGGGTGTGTGGGTTCTCTGAAGGGATGAGTTCCAGGTATCAAAAAACTACAAAGACTGGTGAAGAGCACAATGCTCTGTGGGAAAATGTTTATTGCCTGTGTGTAATGCTTCATGCCTTCATGTTGCATACGGTTGTTCTCATCAATATATTTTATATTTTGCAATACCTTTGATTTCATGTTCCTGTTCATTCTACAATGTTATCTCTGACTGGTATAATTCTCATATAGCACTGTTGTTTCTCAGTTTGTGTTCAGACCAGCTAGCTCGTTGTTTGTTTGCTCATTTAACCCTGTAAGGTCAACCATCTAGAGAAGGAAACTCGAACCAAACCTACGACCTGAGGACCTCGCTGCCACCGTCCCAGCTTGCTAGGCCCCGGCAGACGAACCTTTGGTTTAAAGGATGAGGCCAGTTCTGTGCATGCTGCGCTCCACCAGAAAAATCCATTGCACAGGCTCGAAGGACACATCCAACCTCCGTCATCAACGCACTTGTAGAAAGTGTGGGATGAGTCCTTCCTAAGAATATTTGTTCGCGAAGTAATGCCAGATAGAGAGATGATTGTGTGGATAGAGAGATCCAAGGTCATGCGGCCAGCATGACTGCATGTAGCATCGTTACCTTCCTGCCGTAGAGGTACCTATTGATCTACTCACATTTGCTTGTTTTCGAACTGTTAGGGTGGCAGGAGTGGGGCTAATAAGTGGGAGCTCACCCCGCTCCCCGGATTTGAACCTGCGACCTTTCTGTCAGCAAGTTCAGCAGCTCAGTGGTTTAACCCACTGCGCCACCGGGGCTCAATGCTACAGGATGCTGGGAGTTCTAATTCGGTGAGACAACACAGAAGGCTAAAAATAAAAAAACTTTTGTAAAACTACAGCTCCTATGATTCCATAGCATTGGGCCATAACAAAAAGTGGCGTCAAATTATATTAATTCTATAGTGTAGATAGACTCTGGATGAGCTGTGGACTAGAAACACATACACATACTCCCTGCACTATTTCACAGAATTGTTGTAAGATTAAAGGGAGGGACAATGGGGGTTTGTAATTGAACCAACAGGTAAATTCCAATGTTCCAGAGTTCATCACAATGGTCCTCATGGATATACAGGTATTCAAAATGCTAATTTACATCTCTCTGTAAATGCACTAGCCTTGAAAACGATAATTTTCAAGAGAAGTGTATCACATGAAAAACTTATGAGACTTACATGCCCATTCAAAATGATGCCATTTCTAAATACCTGGCATGACAATCAGGACAGCTTGCAACAACATAGTGTTACTGAGAAAAATCACACAGACACCTGCAGCGAGGATGCTTAATAATCTCATGAGCAGTCTATAAGGCTGCAAGGACAATAAAGTAACGAATCCTGTTTATTACTGTATATATTTGAGTATAAGCCTAGTTTTTCAGGATGGCTTATACTTGAGTCAAGGTTATTTTTTTTACTCTGTTGTTATTATTATTATTGCATTTATTATTTTACTCTATTTGTTATGATTATTACATTTATTATTTTACACAATTATTACTGTTATTATTACATTTCCATTATTTTACTCTTATTATTATTATTACATTTATTATTTTTCTCTCTTTATTATTATTGGAAGGATACGTAAGCACATTTACATTGAAGAAGGTTAGAATAATGGTTTAATCAGAGTTGGACAGTCTTATCTTAAATTACAGTTTTATGTAAATATTCAAAAACATTTCACCTACGGATGCCTCAATTAATGTTGACTCTGTGTTTTTAACTTGTTTTAAGAGTGATTGTAGGGCGACATGGCTGCGACCTGTCTGCCCATGCGTATTTTTACTGTTATCCGCCCCGAGCCTGCAGGGAGGAGCGGAATACAAAACTGAAGAAATAAATAAATAAATAAATAAATGTATTTGAATTGGTATCTATTTTTATTTTGAAATTTACCAGTAGCTGCTGCATTTCCCACCCTTGGTTTAAACACGAGTCAATCCATCTTCCCAGTTTATTATGGTAAAATTAGGTGCCTCCGCTTATATTTGGGTTGGCTTATACTCGAGTATATTCAGTAAAATGTCCTAGAGTTTTAGTCTTGCAAGCTCTGTTACTGCCATATTGTTAGTTGGGATATTGAGTAGTACCATGGCCAAAGTTGAGAGCAGTGAGTCACGATTTCTGTGGCATATGAGAGCCCATCTAAAGCTAATGAGATGGATTGGACTAAAGTGCAACAAATACAGGGTGTCTGCTTGGAACCCACTAGGAGTGATTCGTTTGCAGGGTTCACGGGAGACGGGAGTTGGAGTGCTGGGAATGGGTCTCATGGGGACTGTTGGGGAGAGTTGAGTCGTCGCAGGAGACGGATTGCCTGGAGAGAAAGACAAGGGGTGGCATGGGAGGAGTTGCTGGCAGCTGAAGGAAATGGGGACAGGGTGTTGGTGCGAGGAGGACTGAATAAAGGGAGCTTGCAATTAATCATTCGTTGCAGCTGGCAAGGCGTTGTTCTTGCTATCCAGGCTGTTGCCTTCTGTGCTGGGTCGCTACTGGACTGATCATTGGACTGACTGTGGATGTGAATTCTAGATCTTGGTATTGTATTTCGTGGTCTTCCACATCTTTATATCCTGCTTTTGGCTGCTCCACCTTAAATCCCTTCTGTGCTAGATTTTCCTGCTTCTTCGTTTTGGATTCCGGATTGACCTGACTTCGCTGCTTCATTTACATCCCTCTTGGCTTGACAAAAGGACTGACTGACAACTCTATTCATCCTGTTTTCCTCTTGGCATGACATTTGGACGGTGACAATGCTACTACTTCTTGACAACGCTGTTACCATCTGTTTGTTACTCTGCCTTGGAGTAGCCTGTTCTTCTTGGCTGGTTGTGACTTTGGGCTGCTCATACACACTCTCTCAGCCTCATTTCCTCGTGTGAAGGAGTTGGAACTTGGAGTTTTCCACCTATTGGTTTGTCTCATCGTTTTACTGTGCCTTTTGTCATATTTGAGACGGTGTGAGAAGCTTTGGGGCTGTTGCTAATAAACTCTGTTTACTTTATTGTTCCTGGCTTCTTAAGGTGGTCTGGATAACGACAAAAGTAGAGGCTAAAATGATTAATGTCTTCTCTCTTCCACAGTGAAATCGCCTCAATATATGTGCTTCACTAATCACCTTCCAAATTCAGCAGTTCTGTAACTTCCAGTTAACTACCACAGAATCAAATACACTGAATGTAAGAAACATAAGTGATTATAACATGTGCTATAACAAACAGACTTCTTTTGCCACTTGGGGGAACACTTCTACAAAAAACAATCCCATTTAATTTGACTCTCACTTTTGTTCAAAAAGCTCTGATTTGGTTTTTTTGTTGTTGTTGTTGCATCCTTTGACTCCTTCTAACTTCACCTTCAATATTTGGGATATACTCTCCTGCCTTAAATGGCTATTATAAAGATTATTGGGATAATGGATAAATGAAGATGTGAGGGGAGGCGCCTTCTTTGGAGACTTTTAAACAAGGCTAGATGGCCATCTTTTGGAGGTACTTTGTGCTTTTCCTTCATGGCAAAAGGATGGCTTGGATGGCCAATGTGGTTTCTTTCAACTTTATGATTCTAAAAGATTTTAAAAAATAGAAATAAGAGTGTGATGTGAAGGATTAATGAGTAGATGAGACAGATGGTGACTCTTGAAGAGGATTAGTGAAGGGAGGAGGTATTTTAAGTGTTGATTGATGGAAGCTAGCAAGTGGTTTGTGGTTATAGGTTAATGATGGTAAACATTTATGAGATGCTGTTTTTTAAATTACTTACGTTTTAGAGCCATGTAAAGGATATAATTGGGCCCTCTGGACCTGTGGCTGTGGGTCCACAAATTCAACTGACCACGGGACATTACATCCCACATTATTAAATGGTGGCAATGTGAATGTGGACATGCTGGTGCAGGATTGTATCTGTATAGGAGTCCCAGAACCAAACCTCCATGGGTACAGTGAATCATTTTCAACTGCCACTCCACTTTAATCTCCAAATGGCAAACAAGTGCTAATAAATGTTTCAAAAGCAAACATGAAACTCACAATTTGTCATTCTTCTAGCTCAGGGCTGCCCAACTGGCGGCCGGGGGGGGGCGTATACGGCCCCCCAGCCCCTTCCCTACGGCCCCCTAAGCTTTTTAATAAAAATAAATAAATAAATTAAATTAAAATATTTTTAAAAATTACTCACTTCTGAGTTTCGGAGCAAGTATCGCGAGACTACGGAAGCCACACGGGATTTCGCTCTCAACGCGAAATCTCGCCTGCATTGAGAGTGAAATCCCGTGTGGCTTCCGTAGTCTCGCAATACTCCTGTTGCCGAAATCTCGGCTACTTAATCCCACGCAGACGTGATTTGTACCTTCCCAGCTGCTGCCTCGCTCGGTCGTCGCCTCTGCTCGTGGTCCGGCTGCTCCTGGATCCCGCGCGTTTGGGAAGGTAGGCTAACCTTTATGTTATTATTATGTAATTGTGTATTTGAATGCCCCCCTGCATTTAATGTTAGTAAAATATTATATTTAATTGTATGCATGCCCCTTTTGAATGCCCCCTGCATTTAATGTTAGTAAAATATTATATTTAATTGTATGCATGCCCCTTTTGAATGCTCCCCTGCATTTAATGTTATTAAAATATTATATTTAATTATATGCATGCCCCTTTAGAATGCCCACCGCTGCATTTAATGTTAGTAAAATATTATATTTATTTTATAATTAATAATGCAACTAGGAATTGTAAGTAAATTGGAGTCAGGGGAGGGGCGGGGCCGGGGCAGAGCCAGGGGTGGAGCCAGGGGCGGAACCGGGGCGGGGCGGAGCCGGGGGCAGACCCTACGGCCCCCCAGGTCACCAGTGACCGGAATTCAGGCCCCTGGGCCAGTAGAAGTTGGACAGCCCTGTTCTAGCTACTAGCAATTCCTCTCTTTGAATTTCTGCATCAGTGGTGCTCTAACTTTGAAGCCATGGCGACAAATGTTTTCCACTCATAGGGAACTATGCCATCCAACCGTGCTGATAGTAACTGATATCTTATCCCACTAAAGTTATGTTAATAACGGTACTTGAGATGGGACTGTCTTAAGACATTTTCCTGCTGACATAAAAAACCCTTTCTGTGCCATGTCTGGAGATTACTGATCTGGCCATGAGGTGTACTTCATCCTTGGTAATGCTACAGAGTTCCTCATCATTCCTAAGGGCACCCATGCATTTTAGTGGTTCGGGATAGGATGTGGGTTACTCACAGTGTTGTTGTCCTCCAAAAGAGATAAAATATCAGGGGATATCTGTCGAACAACTGGAAGATCTCGATACTAGCCTTGTGCATATGTATGGAATTGCTATTCGCTTTGGTTTGTTTCATTCATAGCCCCCCCCCCCCATTTTCATTTTTGCATGCCTTCTGAAAATGGGCACCTTTCCAAATGAGCTTTTTCGTTCCATGTCCAAAAGAATGAATTTTTTTGGATTATTGGCCAACATGTGTGGGCTCTCAGGCTCCCCTTCCCTTCACCTCTCACAGAGAGCACATCTACCACTCTTAGCCCCCCAAGTTTTATAAAGTTTTGGTCATCTCTAAATTTTTAGGGATTTTTTAATTTCTATAAATAAAATCTCTTTAAAAACATTCTCTCTTTTCTACTGCTGGCCTTGCCCTCTAATTTCTCCAGGAGCAGAAACAGGAGGGAAGCCGGGCAGGGCACAATTTCTTCCTTCCAAATGTCAAAGATGCTTCACACACCACACACACAGTCCAGTGTCCATTCCAGCCCCACTTCTTCTTTAACTGGTAGCAATGGGGGGATTCCTTTCCCATCATTTTTGGCAATGACATGGTTTGTCCTTATATCCTTCATTATGATCTTGATTAAAAGCATCGGTTACTTAAGATACCACTATTTTTGTGGTATTTCTCCCTTGATCTGCAGAAGAGACCTGAATGTAAAGACAGGGCTTAAGATACCAGTATTTCTGTGATGCTTTCCACTCTGCCTGCAGAGCAGTGACGGGCAAGGTAGACAGGCAGCAGGCAAGGTGGACAGCATTCTTATTGTGCCGTCACTCCTGGGCTATCAATGCCTTGTGAAAGAGCAAGGACATGGTCTATCTATCCCAGGGGATTGCTTTCTTGCTTTGCTTTAAAGGCTCAGGGCTCCAAGGACCAAACTGAACACTTTGGTTAACTCAAAACGTTTTATTGTCCATTACATGAGTTAACTTCACTCAGGCACTTTGCTTAAGTTCCCCAAAATGGGAGTAAAAAGAGCCAAGAAATATACACTTACAATCAGAATGATGCGAAAAATATATTGTGTAAGTAACACAGTAGAGCTTAGCATATAAGATCAAGCATAATAAACATAACATATAAAGCAACTTGCTGCAAATAGCAGTAGCAGGGGAAACGATCTGCTAGCGCGTACTCACGTGGCGAAAGTCCCGTGTGTTGGAACTCCGAATAGGATAAAGTTTAACCAGACATAGTCCGCAACGGCGAACAGGTCGGCGAGATGGGGGACGCCAAGCGTCCAATTCAAAAACAATGTTTGTAATCCAAATGGAGAATCCAACAGGTTGACGAATCTGGAAATCCAAGCGCAATCGTTTCGACTGTGTAGGGCTTCCTCTGGACCCGGGACGAGTATGAGTAGCGGGTGCGAATGCTCTTAGATCATGCTAAGGAAAATAAATGCATATATACTGTACATATATATATCAGTGTCAATATTAAACATAGCTCAAAAAGGAAAAGCACGCCGGGAAGGGCAGAATACTGTATTAATAATAATAATAATAATACTTTATTACTTGTGAGTCGCCCTCCACCAATGGTGCTCCGGGCGACTTACATCCTTTAAAAACACAGATACATCAATTAAAACAGCAGATATGAGCCGTAAAGGCTCTGCCATCCATCCAGTTCAGTCCCCGAAAGCCTGGCGGAAGAGCCAGGTTTTCAGGCCAGCCAGAAATCTGGCCGGGGCCAGTGTGGCCCTGAGCGCAGGCGGGAGCGAGTTCCAGATCGTAGGGGCCGCCACCGAGAAGGCTCTTCTACGGGTCTCTGTCAGCCGGGCCTCTCTCACCCCAGGGACAGCTAACCGGACGCCGTTTATTACGCGTGCGGGTCTTTCGCAGCGTTGGTCCGTCAGCTGGTCGCCCAGGTAGGCTGGTCCCATTTTTTGCCGAGCTTTGAAGGTTATCACCATGAGTTTGTAGATCGCTCTAAGCTCAATGGGTAACCAGTGAAGATCTTTTAAAATTGGTGAAATATGGCTCCTGGCCGATACCGGAGATGAGTCTGGCCGCTGCATTCTGGTGAGTCTCAACCTCCGAGTCGTGGCCAACGGTAGGCCCACATACAAGGCGTTGCAGTAGTCAAGACGGGAGACCACAGTGGCGTGAATCACCGTCCTCAGCGCCTCTGGTGGTAGATAGGGGGCCAACCGTCGGGCCCTACGGAGGTGGAAGAAGGCACCCTTAGCAGCGGCCTGGATCTGAGCCTCCATCTGAGCCCTTCCTGGCGTGCTTTTCCTTTTTGAGCTATGTTTAATATTGACACTGATATATATATGTATATGTGCATTTGTTTTCCTTAGCATGATCTGTTTAAAGGAGCCGCCACCTTTTTTCTCTAATTTCCCCAAAATAACAACTGGTGACGTCTCCAAAATAAGGTTTAAAAGTTCTTATTTTCAGCCCCAGTCAGATGGCTGAACTTGAAGTCACAAAGTCTTCCTCTTAAGGCCAGACAACTGGTTTGGAGGCACTTGGAGCTCCCCAGAGTTACTCAGCTTTCCGATATGCTGAGTCTTCTGCTTGAATTCCAGACTGGTATTGAAGGATGGCCTGACCAAGGGCCTGGTCTGGTGAACCTTTGGACACGTCTTTACATGATTGATTCTGGTAATCTACTGAATGTAAAAGTAGCATGTTCCCAGGGGCGGTCCTACAAGATAGGCCAAGTAGGCGGCCGCCTAGGGCGCCATCTGGGAAGGGGGCGCCATCCTGGCCGCATGGGGCGCCATCCTGGCCCTGCCGTTGTTCCTCAGACAGTGCTGCAGCTGCCTGCTTTTTTACCCCGGCCTTGTGCGCTCTGACGCCGCTTCTGGGCATGCGCGGAGGTTTTCACACAGGCGCAGTTGCTCCGGAGCTGAAGTTGAGCCTAAGAGCAACTGCACATGCGCGAAAACCTCCGCGCATGCCCAGTAGCTCCCTTGCGCAGAAGCCTGTAAGCAAAGTACTCTCTATTGGGCAGGCAGGGAGTGCTTCCCCTTTCCCTTTGTCTCCGCCGCGCGTGCGCGTTTGCAGAGAAGGAGAAAAGAATCAGTGAAGGAAGTGTAAGTGAAGGAATGAATGAAGGGCTTTCCTCCTCCTCCTCTGTGACCTCTTCTCTCCCTCCTTCCTTTCTTCGGCTCTATTTCTGTCTAGACCTGAGGGGCCTGAGGCTATGAGAAGTTGTGGGAGTTGGAGGCCAAAACACTTAGAAGGAGGGAGGCCGGGCCCAAGTTTGCCCAGCCCGCGCTGCCTGTATTCGACCTCATTTGAACATTTTGGCTGTTTTTCTATTTACATTTACATTGGGATCCTAATTTTGGACTTATGGGAGACTCCTATGAATTATGAGTCGGGTGATAGGTAATATATTCTGATGCATTTATATTGCATTTCTTTTTGATTATTATACAGTTCTGCTTAATATTGTCATACAATATAATACAAATACAATATAACAATAGAATGATGATATATTTTATATTACATGTAACATTACAAACAATATTGCAGTATAGTGGTATTGTACAAAATAGTAATATATAATATTTTATTTTACTTTATTTTGGGTTATTTGAGTTTTATAGGAGTAATGAAAATATTTAGTAGAGGATAATTTTATTTAAATAAATAAGTTTATTATTTTATAATAATAATATAATAGAATGTTACATTATATTATAATGTCAATATACAGTATTATAATATAATTATATTGTAATGTAGTATAATATAATTATGATATAATATAGTATGAGTATGGTATAATATATTGTATATACATTGATACAATATAATACTACTAATGGTATTGTGATATTATAATTGTATATTTGTTTTACATGGGGGGCGGCAAAATAATGTTTTGGGGGGGCACCAAAATAATGTTCGCCTAACATTTAAAATTACCTTAGACTGCCCCTGCATGTTCCCCAGATCCCTAGAAAAAGGGGCAGAACAAGCTCAACTGGGCTCTGCTAAAGATGATTGGCAGGTGCTAAGGACCAATCAATGCAACTCAATCTGTTGCAAATTGTGCAGGCTGTAAAGAGACACTTTAACAATGCAAACCTCAAGATTTCCCATGCAGGTGGCGCTCGCTGCGCTGTCACACTTATCCTCCTATTGGCCCAACAGGCAGGACTCAAAGGTAATACTAGCATGCGGCAATGCTCAGGGGGCAGTGTGAGGAGCACCACATGGCCTGAATATAAGGCAAATAGACAGTAGCTGTTCATGCTTTCTTTCATTTTTGGGCTTATTTTTGTATCGTAGGAGGGTTACTGTTTCATGTCCCCTGAATGAAACAAAAGGAACAAACAATGGATGAAATAGAAGAAACAAACATCGCACACAGGACTACTTGCTACTTCTCCCAGCGTCTGTCAGCTCAGACAGACCCTTCATTGTGCCTCATGATACAACTGGCCCTGAACTTTAGAGGAAATCTTCTTTTGTGTTTCATGACAGCTACAACTATTATCTTCCTTACCTGCTTCCACTAAAATTCATAAGCATAAACCAAATGATTTGCAACACGCAATAAACTTTAATCTAGAAGTGAAACAGCATAATCGTAAACATTTGTATTTTTATTCATCCAGGCGGCTTGGCTGGAGCCTTAGAGATCAGTTACTTAACTATATGTATTCCCAAGTGAGCAATATTTTAATACCCATTGAGCTGTGATTACATTTGAAAGCATTCCTCTAGCATGAGAAACTACCGGTATTTGCTCCATTGCAGTCATTAACAACTTACATGTTAGTATAAAGAATAGGCCAGTGTTTCCCAACCAGTGTGCCGTGGCACACTAGTGTGCCGTGAGCGATCATCAGGTGTGCCGTGGGAAATTGGAACCTCCAAAACCCTTTCTTCCCCCTTCTGCCGAACACTTTTTCTTCTCCACTCGGGCATCCTTCTTCCCAGCCTCGCTCTGCTTGCTTTGCCTCACTCTGCTCATGCTGCCGCTTCTGCAGGAGGGGGGAGGGAGGAAGATGCCCCACATCTTTCTCCCCTCCACAGTGCTCTCTGGATATAGGTGAACTACAACTCCAAAACTCAAGGTCAATGCCCACCAAACCCTTATAGTATTTTCTCTTGGTTATGGTAGTTCTGTATGGGAAGTTTGATTCCATTCCATCATTGGTGGAGTTCAGAATGCTCTTTGATTGCGGGTGAACTTTAACTCCCAGCTGTTGAACAAGACCTTCGTGTGTGTCTTTCTGCCATTTCTGCCAGGATATCTATGTTGTGTTCATCGAAACAGGCCCAGGTTTCACACTGAGTGTATAAATACATTTAAAAACACATTAACTATATGTATTACTGTGCTAGAGTGTCATTTTGTGTCATTTTGGTTGGTGGTGTGCCCCAGGACTTTGTAAATGTAAAAAGTGTGCCGCGGCTCAAAAAAGGTTGGGAAACACTGGAATAGGCTACTCTTCCCTCTGAAAGTGATACCAACCATTTGCAATTCCTTTCTGGAAATTGAATTCTAAAGGACAAAACAGAAAAAAATATATGCACAGACAGCACTGGGCAAGATGTAAGCGCTGCTCCAGTAGGATCAACAGTTTTGCTCATCTGGATCACTCACTTTGCATCTGGAATACGCTCTCTTTCTCTGCCTCTCTTTATCCCAAGTCACTTTGCTAATTCCTGGGTCAAAAGCTACATATGATCCCATGTAGAAAAGCATCATAATATAAGGACATACTCATGCTGCCGCCATTTTGTTATGAGGAGATAACACTATTCTTGCTAGGTAGCCCACTGTTGCCATTGTGCTATAATGCTAAAACACTGATAAAGTAGAATTGTTGATTTACAGAAGAGACGCCAGGAGAAAGTGCTACATAGCATAGGCTCAGAATAGCGAAGGTATCTTGCCAGCCGCAGCAGCACGAGAAATAGCCACTGCGATTGGTCTAAAAAGGTACAGCTACCATTGGTTCAGGGAAGCACAGCTGTGATTGGCTTAGAGTAGTGCCATGTGCGTTTATTTACAAGTTAGCTTCCCACTCGGCTGGCTCCCGGTGGGAACACAAGAGAAATGTTTCGCTTTTGGGGACAGCTTGCACACATAGAGATAGCATTAACAATTGAATGGTAATTAAAACTGCGCAATGGTTGTCAGCCAGTAGGAGAAAGATGACACAATGCTTTAATTGATTGGTTAATGTCAGATCAGCTTACAGATGTTAGCCAGTGAGACAGGATGAAGGGGGCAGGTCTCGGAATTGCCTCCATTGCTGTATAAAATCTGATTACCGGAAGGGAGGGGTGTTCTGTTCTTGCGACTTGTTTTGCCATAGAGCAGACCCCTCAGCTGTTGTATTGAATAAACTGAGTTTCCTGGATCGTAACCAAGCTGTCACGCCTCCTCCGTTCAAGCGCTCGCACGAAAACGCAGCCTGAGACAAAAGGTATTGCTTTGGGGGGCTTTGGGCTTCCAAATTCCGCTACACTGACACATTATAAAGAAGGGAAAATGTTATAAGAAAGATAGGTTTTGTACAGTGAAAAATGTGGCAGACCCTTTTCTCTCTGCAGGAATAAGAAATAAGAATGGCAAGGGATGGCCTAGCTGTTTTATTTTCCCATCTCATCTCTCATGATAAAAGATCTCTGCAGCTATGGAAGGCTTTGTAATGGCATCATTCCTCTCTACCATTGTGACATCATAGCTATCTATTAGGCCTGGTTGATAAATTTAAAAAAAAGGTTCAATCGCGTTCTGGATGTAGGGGGTGCTGGTGCTTTGAATCTGAATGACTTCTGAAATTTTCTTTAAAAATTGCGGAAATTTTAAAAAACATTCAGAAATTTCAGAATGGCTTCGTTAATGAAAGACACCCATGCGCAGTAAGAAAGAAACACCACTGGCAGTAGGAAAGAAACAGCACTGTTTAAACACCCTTTTTGGACGCGGATGTGCTTCCTTCCGCGTCAGAACTGGGGCAAGAGCCGTGTGCATCTCCCGCCCCAGGTCTAATGTGGAGGGAAGCACATCCGCATCCAAACTGGGTTAAAACACCCAGTTTGGACGCAGATGTGCTTCCCTCCACATCTCGCCCCAGGTCTAATGCAGAGGGAAGCACATCCACATCCGAATGGCGTTAAACACCCAGTGTGGATGCGGATGTGCTTCCCTCCACTTCAAACCCCAGGTCTCAGGCCCGGATTACCCATAAGGCCACCCCAGGCCAGGGCTGCCCAACAGGCGGCCCTGGGGCCGTACACGGCCCCCGAGCCCCTTCCCTGCGCCCCCTAACTTGTTTTAATAAAATCCAAATAATAAAATAAAATAAAAAATAAACCCCTACTTCCGGGTTTAGGCAAGCATCGCGAGACTACGCCAGCCACAGACGGGATTTCGAGGGAGGTCGAAATCCCATCTGTGGCTGCGTAGTCTCGCAATAGCTGCCGAAATCCCGGGTCCCGGGGGATTTGCGGCCGGCCTGGGCGCGCGCCTCCTCCTCCCTCACGGCTGCTTCCAGGCCAGCCCCCATTCCCTCAGAGAGAGGGAGGAGGGGAGTGAGGCAGGGAAAGCCCCTTCTGGCTCCATCCTCTTCCTGTGGAGGGCCCTCGCTTCCCGCCCCGCGGATGGGAGAGCCGCCGCGCCCGGCCTGAGCTTGGCGTCGGCTCCAGCGGGGCTCTTTGGGGATGGCGGCAGCGTTGGCGCTTCGGCCCTGTGGCGGGGCTCCCGCAGTATGGGTAAGGAAGGGCCTGGCTCGAATCAATCAATCTAAAAACAGTGGGACGATGGGTGAGGGGGTGAGGGATCCCTCAGCGGCAGTTTCCTTGGTGACACTTTCTTCCCCTCCTCCGCACGCCCCTCCCCCTTGTTGTGCTGCCTTCCCCCAGGTGCAGGGCGCAACGTGGCTTCCTTTGCGCCTGCCCCCGCTGCTTGTTTTCCCTTCAGGGAGGGAGGAAGCTCTTTGGGCCTCCTCCACCCGCCTCTGGGAAAGGAGGCCCCATCAAGCCCTGCGACGGCATTGAGGTGTTTGGGGTTTTTTTTGGTGTGTCCCAATTTGAGTGTGGACTCAAATAACTCAAAGGTATTAGGAAACATTCCCCCAAATCCACCAGTGTTCCCATTTGGGTATATTGAGTATTCATGCCAAGTTTGGTCCAGATCCATCATTATTTGAGTCCACAGTGCTCTCTGGATGGAGGTGAACTACAACTCCACAACTCAAGGTCAATTGTAAGTAAATTGGTGCCGGGGGGGCGGAGCCGGGGGAGGGGCGGGGGCGGAGCTGGGGGCGGAGGCAGACCCTTCGGCCCCCCGGTGATCAGTGACCGGAATTCCGGCCCTTGGGCCCGTAGAAGTTGGACAGCCCTGCCCTAGGCCATGGCAGCAGGTCATGGGGGGCAGCAGGTTCGGACCCCCCCAAAAAGTTTTTTTAAAAATTCAAAAGAAAATTCCAAAAAAAGGGCACATGCGCGCGGTGGCGTAAGCGCCATCCACAGCCCCCTTAGCTCTGCTCTCCTTGGCTCTGCCCCGCCCCTCGGCTCCACCCCACCCCCGGCTCCGCCCCCACCTCCTCATGCACCCAGTCTGTTTCCCTGCCTCCCATATCCGGCTCACGTGCCTCAGTCTCTCTGTGTGTTTGTGTTTCCCTGCCTCTCTCTCTCTCTCTCGCATGCGCTCCTACCTCCCTCCCTCGGCTCGCGCCCCCCCATCCTGCGTTTCCCTGCTTCTCGTGCAGGGGCAGAGCTGGGGGCGGGGTGGAGCCAGGAGCGGGGTGGAGCTGAGTGTGGGGCGGAGCCGGGGGCGGGGCAGAGCAGGGCGGAGCCGGGGGCGGGGGCAGACTCAGAGCCTTTGGCCTAGGGCGCCAAAAGGGCCTGATCTGGGCCTGCCAAGTCTAACGCAGAGGGAAGAACATCCGCATCCAAACTGCGTTAAACACCCAGTTTGGATGCGGATGTGCTTCCCTCTGTGTCAGGACTGGGGGGCGGGAGAGCCTTGGGTGCGGAGGGAAGCACACCCGCATCCAGGCATGTAGCCGGGGCTAAGGGGGCTTCAGCCCCCCAAATTCTCAGGGTGGTCAGCGAAAAGACCTTACTGGTACATTATTTAAACTGTTATGTTTATTCATATTATGATCTGATCACCATGCTCATTATATCCCACATTAATGGGGTTATTGGGATAACAATACAAAAGGTTTGCTAGGGTAGACCCTCTTCCACCCAGTCTCAGCCCCCCTGAACCAAACTCAGCCCCCCGAATCAAAATCCTGGCTACGGCCATGCCCGCATCCAAACGATTCCTTTCCGAAAATGGTGGTGGTGGCTTTGAAAAGACAAATTCACTTCCGGATTGCTAACATCACCTCGAAACTGCTTCAAAAGTGAATTTAATCCGAATTCATTCTGATTTTACAAGCATTTCGACGAACCTAACCAGGCCTACTATCTATCTATCTATCTATCTATCTATCTATCTATCTATCTATCTATCTGTATCTAATTAGATGAACCAATCACAAAGTGAGGAACAGGGCAGAGGAATCAGAAATAATTCCATCAATGCAGAGGAAAAACTATGCAAATGATACCATTAAAGTGCAACTGCAGCAAGGGTATGATAGAGACCACAGTTAACTACTCTTGTGAGAATGGCTGGAGCAGATTTCAAATAGACTACCATGGCATGAAGGAATGGTGTGATTAAGCCCTACATGTGTTCAAAATGTAGGCAGTTGTTGTGTTTCGGAAAGAAAATCTCTGAAATCCATTTAAGAGGTCTTCCATTTTCAACATTATGAAACTCTGTAATATGGAGTACCAGCTAGTATTTTTTTTATATTTCAATTGCATATTCTGTGCTTAAAGTGCCTTGTGACATCATCAAGGCTCACCTGTGATTTCACTGGGTTTCCAGTTTTATGTCCTGAACTCTCAGAGCCTGAGATGCTTTTAACTTGGCAATCCTATCTTATAACCGCTAAAGCAGTGGTTCCCAACCTGTGGTCTGTGGACTACCAGTGGTCCGCAAGAATAAAAATATGGTCCACAGCCTCACCATTAGTACACTATTATCTCAAAACCATGTGGCAATAAGGGCGACTGGTCTCATGAAACTTTCTTATATTGCCAAGGTAATAGGATGTCAGGAGGGGAGAGACTGACTACCCACAAAAGATTACTACTACCACATCAGCTCTAGATTATTACATATTTTCTGTGGACGAGCAGATGGTGACTACTGAATGACATATGTTCTGTATCAAAAACTAGAGCTGATGTGGTCTATCCCAGTGCTGTCCAACTTCTGGCGGGTCCAGGGCTGGATAAGAGGTCACTGATGACCTGCGGGGTCGCTTGGCCCCGCCCCCAGGCCTGCCCCCAGGCCCCGCCCCCAGCCCACGCCCACCCCCTCCTAAAGCCACCGAAAAGGAGGAGTAGGTGGCGCCAAGAGCAGCACGTCACAGGCGCCAAGAGCAGCACGTCACAACAGCAAGATCCTGAAATAGCAGCAGTAGTAACAACAACAACAACAACAACAATCTGCCCTGTCTCCCCTAGGGGACTCAATAAGGGAGATTTGTAACTCGATCACCCAGAAAAATGTCCTTTTTCTTGAGACAGCTGTAGGGGCTCACCCAGTTTAGATCAGGGCTGTCCAACTTCTACCGACCCAGGGGCCTGAATTCCGGTCACTGATGACCCGGGGGGCCGAAGGGGCTGCCTCCTGGCTCTGCCCCGGCTCCGCCCCCGCCCCACCCCGCCCCCACCCCTCCCCCGGCTCCAATTTACTTACAATTCATAAGAGGCATCCATACAATCAAATATCATCTTTTACTAAGGGGAAATGCAGGGTGGGAATTCATAAGGGGCATCCATACATAATTACATAATAATAACATAAAGGTTAGCCTACTTTCCCAAACATGTAGGATTCAGGAGTAGCCGGACCACGAGCAGAGGCGACAACCGACCGAGGCAGCAGCCGAGAAGGTCCAAATCGCGTCTGCGTGGGCCGCAGGGATTAAGTAGCCGAGATTTCGGCAACAGGAGTATCGTGAGACTACGGAAGCCACATGGGATTTCGCTCTCAACGCAGGCGTGGTCTCGCGTTGAGAGCGAAATCCCGTGTGGCTTCTGTAGTCTCACAATACTTGCTCCGGAACCCGGAAGTGGGTAATTTAAAAAAAATATTATTTTATTTATTTATTTATTTATTTATTTTTATTAAAAAGCTTAGGGGGCCACAGGGAAGGGGCTGGGGGGCCTTATACGGCCCCCGGGCCGCCAGTTGGACAGCACTGGTTTAGATGAAGACCATGGTGGGAAAGGGAAGTCCACTTAGAACACTTAGATCTGGAGACTGGAATCAGTAAGCTGATGACAGCCAGCTCATTCTGAGAATGGGGGGCAGGCCCGAAACCGTACCCGATAATTTCCATCTCTGCCTCAAAGCCGTTACTGGATGGCTGCGAGCCAGTAGGTTGAAGGTGAATCCAGCGAAGACGGAGATCCTCTGGCTGGGTCGTCCAGGCAGTAGGGATGTCCAGCTTCCCACCCTGGACGGCGTGGCGTTATACCCGTCTTGGAGTTCTTATGGACCCTCTGCTGTCAATGGAGGCGCAAATCCCCGCTGTCAGCAGAGTGGCGTTTTCCATCTTCACCAGGCTAGGAGGCTAGCCCCTTACTTGTCTCGGCACGACTTGGCCACAGTCATCTGATCCAAGCCACAGTCATCTCAAGGTTAGACTACTGTAACACCCTCTACATTGGCCTGCCTCTGTCGGTGACCCGGAAACTCAAGCTGGTGCAGAACGCCACAGCTCGATTGCTCGCAGGAGCTCCTGCAAGCTGCCACATTACACCAATTCTGCGGGAACTGCACTGGCTTCCTATTGAGTACCGGATCACCTTCAACGTGTTAGTTTTGACTTTTAAGGCCTTGTATGGTCTGGGGCCAGTGTATCTAAGGGACCGCTTAACCCCATACTGTCCCATGAGAACACTTAGATCTGAAGACTGGAATCTTCTAGCCGTGCCCAATGTCAAACAATACCACCTAACTTCAACATGGAGAAGGGCGTTCTCCATCATCGCCCCAGTTCTCTGGAACGCACTACCCCCGGAGGTTTGGGCCTTGCGTAATCTGTTGGCTTTTTGGAAGGCCTGCAAGTCGGCCCTATTCCAGCAGGCCTTTGAGTTGTAATGTGCTATCCCCTAGGACTTGTGTTATCTCTTAGGAATTGTTTTATCCTTGTGGTTTTATTGCTGTTATAGATTTGTTGTTTTATTGTGGTGCTTGATGTAAGCCGCCCCGAGCCAGCTGGGAGTGGTGGCCAATAAATCTAACAAATAAATAAATAAATAAATAAAATATCTAACCTTTTGCCATCAATGGTTGGCCATTGAGTCATGGCAGAAGTGGCAGAAGTGGAAAAGCCAAGACTGGTTACTGCAGCTGATCAAGGATTCTGCAACTGAATTGCACATGACTATTTCACTAAAGTCGCCCCCCTCACCCCACTTGCATCACCCACATAATCCTATATCTCATTCCATGGGTAGAAGTGTCCCCCATTTTTCCCTATGGAACACAGGAAACCTCCCATGCTCTTGCAGTTGCCTCTTACAACAGTTTCACCTTACTTCAGGCACGGAGCCCTGCTGGAAGTAGATCAACAGCATGTGATGGGATCTGGAGGGCTCCATGCCTGAAATGAGGTGAAACTTTCATAGGACAGGCAATTTTGCCCATGTGATTAAGTTGCAAGTCTTAGCCTGCTTATCAATAACACATTTTTATTGAGTGGCACAAGCAACATTATTTTATTGAGTGGCACAAGCAAGACACTATGTTGCCTGGCCAAAAAATGTGCTTCCTGAAGAAAGAACAGAAACAAAGGTCAGCCAAGTTACTCTGGCACATGGGGCCACAACAAAATGGCAGTAAGAGTGCAATAATAAATTAAATAATTAATCACTTGACCCTCAGAGAAATCTCCAAATAGCAGACCACAGCGAGCACTGCTGCTTTAAGCTAGCTGTGACACTGTGGCTGACTCTCTCCCTTTTCTCCTTTGCAAAAATGTGTGTTTGTTTGCTTCTGTGTTTGTAGCAGTGGCCTGTACTCACACACAGATTTAGTAGAGTACATTTTCCTGGTACTCTACTAAATCTGCCTGTCTGTGTCAGGCAGCCATTAAATGGAATGCAATCACAGCAGCATAACATTTGGTGACAAAATGGAAAGCTATTTACTGTTACGATAAAAAGGAGTAATTTCTGAAATCTCTGGAGAGCTGTTTTTTAAACGCCTATAGTCAATGACGCAACAAGAAATTAGTCACTTCTGTTTTGGGATTCTGATGTAAGAAAGCTATGGCTGTTCAGAGTAGACATATTATGAGGTTTTCTTTCCCTTTTGTTCTAAGCCTTTTGCCTCAGTGGTTTGGATATATGGGAATGTTTTCATGAACCATGAGGGTAACTTTAATAAAATTGTATTCAATAAGAAGCAAATTGCCTCCCTGAGTCATCTGTATTGCCAAGAGATAAGTGAGTGAAGTATCCATGCACATGTTGTTTGTTGTTGTGGCCAGGGCCAGTTCAACCATTAGGCAAACTAAGCCATTGCGTAGGGCGCCATCTTGGAAGGGGGGCAAATTCCTGCCCGCCGGGTGCCGCTGCTCCCGCAGGGCATTACAGAGTGAGTAGTAGCCTTGAAAGCCCCTCCTCTCGCCCTCCCAGGCTCCCGCTGGCGGCTTCTCCCATTGGGCTTGCAGAGGGCAAGGGAGAGCGCTCCCCCGCCCTCTGCAATGCCCCGTGGAAGAAGCCGCAGGCGGGAACCATGAAGCGAGAAGAGGAGCCGTCGAAGCCCCTCCTCTCGCCCTCCCAGGCTTCTGCTGGTGGCTTCTCCCATTGGGCTTGCAGAGGGCAAGGGAGAGCGCTCCCCCGCCCTCTGCAATGCCCCGTGGAAGAAGCCGCTGGCGGGAACCAGGAAGCGAGAAGAGGAGCCTTCGAAAGCACCTCCTCTCGCCCTCCCAGGCTTCTGCTGGCGGCTTCTCCCATTGGGCTTGCAGAGGGCAAGGGAGAGCGCTCCCCCCCCCCCTGCAATGCCCCGTGGAAGAAGCCGCCGGCAGGAACCAGGAAGCGCAAAGAGGAACCTTCAAAAGCCCCTCCTCTCGCCCTCCCAGGCTCCCGCCGGCGGCTTCTCCCATTAGGCTTGCAGAGGGCAGGGAGAGCTCCCCCTCTGCAATGCCCGTGGAAGAAGCCGCTGGCGGGAACCAGTAAGCGATAAGAGGAGCCTTCGAAAGCACCTCCTCTCACCCCCCAGGCTTCTGCTGGCGGCTTCTCCCATTGGGCTTGCAGAGGGCAAGGGAGAGCACTCCCCTGCCCTCTGCAATGCCCCATGGAAGAAGCCGCCGGCAGGAACCAGGAAGCGCAAAGAGGAACCTTCAAAAGCCCCTCCTCTCGCCCTCCCAAGCTCCCGCCGGCGGCTTCTCCAATTGGGCTTGCAGAGGGCAGGGAGGCGCTCCCCCTCTGCAATGCCCCATGGAAGAAGCCGCTGGCGGGAACCAGGAAGCGAGAAGAGGAGCCTTCGAAAGCACCTCCTCGCCCTCCCAGGCTTCTGCTGGCGGCTTCTCCCATTGGGCTTGCAGAGGGCGAGGGAGAGCGCTCCCCCCCCCCTGCAAGGCCCCGTGGAAGAAGCCGCCGGCTGGAACCAGGAAGCGCTAAGAGGAACCTTCAAAAGCCCCTCCTCTCGCCCTCCCAGGCTCCCGCCGGCGGCTTCTCCCATTAGGCTTGCAGAGGGCAGGGAGGAGAGCGCGCCCTCTGCAATGCCCGTGGAAGAAGCCGCCAGCAGGAACCAGGAAGCGAGAAGAGGAGCCTTCGAAAGCCCCTCCTCTCGCCCTCCCAGGCTCCCGCCGGCGGCTTCTCCCATTGGGCTTGCAGAGGGCAAGGGAGAGCGCTCCCCCGCCCTCTGCAATGCCCCGTGGAAGAAGCCGCCTCTGAAGATGCCTCCGCCCTCCCAGGCTCCTGCTGGTGGCTTCTCCCATTGGGCTTGCAGAGGGCAGGCTCCCCGCCCTCTGCGAAGAAGCTGGCGGGAACCAGGAAGCCAGAAGAGGAGCTTCGAAAGCACCTCCTTTCGCCCTCCCAGGCTCTGCTGGCGGCTTCTCCCATTGGGCTTGCAGAGGGCAAGGGAGAGCGCTCCCCCTTCTCGTGGAAGAAGCCGCCGGCAGGAACCAGGATTGGGCTCCCAGGCAGAGCGCTCCCCTCTGCAATGAAGGCAGAAGCGATAAGAGGAGCCTTCAAAGCACCTCCTCTCACCCTCCCAGGCTCCTGGCGGCCTCTGCAGAGGGCAATGCCTCCCCTGCCCTCTGCAATGCCGTGGAAGAAGCCGCCAGCAGGAACCAGGAAGCGCAAAGAGGAGCCTTCAAAAGCCCCTCCTCTCGCCCTCCCAGGCTCCCGCGGCGGCTTCTCCCATTGGGCTTGCAGAGGGCAAGGGAGAGCGCTCCCCGCCCTCTGCAATGCCCCATGGAAGAAGCCGCTGCAGGAACCAGGAAGCGAGAAGAGGAGCCTTCGAAAGCCCCTCCTCTTGCCCTCCCAGGCTCTGCTGGCGGCTTCTCCCATTGGGCTTGCAGAGGGCAAGGGAGAGCGCCCCGCCCTCTGCAATGCCCGTGGGAGGAGCGGGCAGCAAACTAATGTGTGTGTGTGTGGGGGCAAAATAATGTTTTTGGGGGAGGGCGCCAAAATGTTTGCTGCTTACCATGCCAAATTACCTTAGTCCGCCCCTGATTGTGGCTTTCAGCAATTTCCAGTTTATGGTGATCCTAGGGTAAATGTATCATAGAGTTCTCTTTGCAAGATTTCCTTAGAAGGGGTTTATCGCTACTTTCTGCTGACACTTCATATGATTTGCGCAAGGTCACCCAGTGGACTTGCATTACTGAACATTGATTTGAATATCCCAGAGTCATAGTCCAATAATTAAATCACTACACTATGCTGGATGCCATTACACAACATATGGGCCTGGAGTTAACTAAGCCATTTCCCCTTAAATCCCAATTTAGTCAGTTGAAATCTGAAGCATCTTACCCCTTCCACACACACATCCAGTCCATTCAGTGCCTGGGAAGTACAGACCAGAACTCACTTGGAGACTTATATCAACATAATCTTGGCATTTTGTGGGTGTTGCACAAGGAGGCATTAGATACCTCCTTGAAAAACATATTGGCCAAAATATGTAGACAGTGAGTCAGATAGTTTCTGGGTGTTATGGCTCACTAAGCAATATCTAGCTATTGTTGCTCAATGGGGAAACATGAAAGAGGTTATATGGTGTGACTTGAGGTTATATGGTGTGGCTTGAGGTTCTGATCAAAGAACAGAGAAATCAATGGTTTGGAGAAACAAACTAAAGGTTTTTTTTATGGGAACTCACTTAAAGATAGGAAAGTTACCTGATTTAAACTAGCTTTATTCTAGGAAAAAAGTGAGAGACGGCAGGAGGGAAGAGAAGAGGAAAAAAACATCATTAAGTATCAGTTTACATCACAGTGCGGTCATTTTTTTCATGTTCAGGAGCAACTTGAGAAACTGCAAGTTCACTTCTGGTGTGAGAGAATTGGCCATCTGCAAGGATGTTGCCCAGGGGATGCCCGGATGTTTTGATGTTTTACCATCCTTGTGGGAGACTTCTCTCATGTCCCCACATGGGGAGCAGGAGCTGACAGAGGGAGCTCATCCATGCTTCCCCTGGATTTGAACCTCCAACCTGTTGGTCTTTAGTCCTGTTGGCACAAGGGTTGACTCACTGCACCACCAGAGACTCCTAGTGCAGTCATGAGAGGTAATTAAGAAGAGAGGACAAAAAATAAATAAACAAACTCTATTACCACTGAGGCATTCTTCAGTGCTAAGCTTTGTTGCATATCTAACAATTTCCCCTCTGTCATAAGGGTGAAGCGGATCCCTCTTCCCTGACCGTATAATGGCAGCGTGACAGTATTGACTGGGTACACACCTACTGTACACCCCACCATGGCTAGGAGGCAAAGCTGGACCTGGTGGCCACAGCTGATGTTACACAATCTAGAAATCAAAATTATCTACAAGACCATATCACCTGATACAAATTATACCTTATTTATATTGTGTAGATGGAAAGCCTGATGACACATTAACATTTTGTAAGCCACATTGGGTGTCTTTGTGGCTGAACAGAGCAGGGCAGGGGGTGGAATTCTCTGAATAAATATACAAACTTCTGCTTCCAGAAATATTTGTTTATGTCTATAAACCACATGCCTTCCAATTTCCTCAAGATAGCTTTTGGTGTTTTTTTTTCCCCCATAATGATTTTCACAACAACCTCATCCATTTTGGGAGACTGTTATTGAATTAATATTGCCCATCTCTTAGCTCAGTTTGGACTTGAAACCAGTTCTCTCAAGTTATTATTATTATTATTATTATTATTATTATTACACTTTATTTATATTCCACTCTTCTCACCCCGAACGGGACTCAGAGCCGATTACAGGTACACATACTTAGCAGACAATCCCTGCGGTTTCCACATACAACATATAGACGAACAGAGGCAAACTCTGGCCTCCAGGGGGAGCTGACACACTCCTCATCTCTCAGTGTTCCCAGCGCCCCTTGTTGTTCCTTCTGCATTCCTTCAGCGTTCCTGGAGTTCTTTAATGGCCTCATAATTCAGTCAAAATTTGCCTCCCCACTTAATGTGGTAACTTTTTCTCCTACTTTTTTAAAAAAATATTTTTATTGATTTTGTGATTATAATGTGATACATATAACAACAACCTTGTACAAACATTCTACCTTAAACAAAGAAAGAAAGAAAGAAAGAAAAGTACAAAGGGGGGAAAGAAGGAAAAGAAGGTGGGGAGTGATGACATGGGGAAAGGGATCAGGGAGGGCAGAAAAATAAAACAATAGAAATCAATAGAAATACAACATTCAACATAAAGTTGACTTCCACTTTCCTTCGTCGAGGGATGTAGGTGTTCTTTGTTGCTTCAACCATTATCTCCATAAATCTTGAAGATATATACATAATCACCCAGTCATTTAACCACAAATGATTCCCATTTTACAGTTATATTGCTATAGTGGTCCTTGTATAAGACCAATAGTTCAATTTATCTTATTCTTCTATTTGTGATTTTCTGTGTATATTGTTAATACACTCCAATCTGTTTCTATCCTTGGATTTCCAGTGTTCTTGCTCAAGAGAAACGTCAGTCTGTCCATGTTCTTTATGTCATATACTTTCTCGAGCCACTGCTCTTTAGTTGGAATGTAATCACTTTTCCAATATCTAGCGAAAACCATACGTGCGGCCGTAGCCATGTACCAAAACAGTTTGTCTTCATTTCTATCTAGCTTTAAATCTTTATCTAACAAACCCAAAAGATAGTAGTCAGGTTTCAACGGAAATTTGATGTTTAATATCATTTGTATTTCTTTGTGTATGGTTTCCCAATATATTCCTGTTTCTTTGCAGGTCCACCACATATGGTAGAAACTACCTAAGTCAGAGTGGCATTTCCAACATTTCTTTTGATTATTTTTGTACATTATGCCTAATTTTTGGGGAGAGATGTACCATCTGTGGAACATCTTCATCCAATTCTCCTTCATGTCAGTTGCATAAGTATATTTAATTTTCTTAGTCCAAATTAACTGCCACTCATGTAGTTTTATTTACTTTTTCTCCTACTTGACAGATGCAACTGTCTTTTGGGCTGCAAGTTCCAGTTTAGAGTGATAAACTGGGGTTGGCATTGTACACGTACTATGAAAACAGGGGAGTGCCTAGTATACAAACAACAGCAAAGGACCTGGGGTCCCAATATGAAGCAATCAAAGTATCAATAAGCCCTTCGGCTGCATCGGGATTGGTCCACGCATCATAGAATTATTGACTGCCGTTTGGGTACCTTTCTATGGGAACTATGATTTGGGATAACACGAAGCCTTGAGAAAGACTGACTTCGGTTGTGAAGGTCGAAACGAGTGATGGGAATTCTCGACTAATGTGCCTCGTCGGCGGTGTATATCCAAGTGTATTGATCTCATCACCCCCAACACCCTCTATAGCGAACTTTCGCCAGGATTGTACTATTGGTGATCAGGGGTTCTACGTTTGTGTTTCCAGAAAGTGATATTGAGTCGTGTATGGATTATGTAATACTGACTTGTAACCAGTTTACCACGGAAGTGCCTGCACCTGTATGAGACATTTGTGAAAGACTGTGTATTTTCTGGCACGTGGATGATAAAAGACTTTTGATTTAAGGACATTTTGAATGGACTCTAAGAAATTTCCTATACGGCAATCCCATTGGGGACTTTATTGATACTTTGATTGCTTCATATTGGGACCCCAGGTCCTTTGCTGTTGTTGGCATTGTACAGCCTGCAGGCTGGTTGTGGAACACCAATAACTTCATGGCCCTTAGAAAACCGAGAGACAGTGGGGGAACAGCGGGGGAAATTGTGGGGCAGCATCATGGCTGTGTTTCTTACCATCGTGGGTCATTGTGTGTTGTGGTATCCCTTCCCACGAGGTTTGCCTACTGTCCCCTGCTTCCTCTTTACCTCCTCAGACCTTTGGGCTCCATTTCTCTGTGCTTCTGGCGACAGTGTTGGCATGGGGCCCTGTGTCATGATGCACTCTGAGGGCCTCCAGGTCAGCAGCATGCTGGCAGCACAGAGAAACGGGGAGAAGATTCCTCTTTGCCTCAATGTGATGAGATTGCAAGACCACCAGTCTGCTCCCTTGGTCTCCTTTACAGATATATTATTTTGCCTAAAAATGAAGAACGACATCCTTAAAAGACAATGGGCTGTCTTCATTTTAAGACTGTCTTGCTTTCTGCACTATGGGGTGAAGTGGCTGTAGTCTTTGGATGTTGGCGGGAGTGAAAAATCAGACAGGTGGAGCGCCAAACGCCCTTGAATTGCCTTCCCCAGTTTGAATCGCTATATCACATGGAGTCTGTGAAATTGAGCTAAGTAAGTATCTCTGATCGTAAATTAACCACAAAGGCAAAGAAATAAACATAGCCCAGATTCTAACCGAATGACATTGGGACAAATATATAATCTAGAAGTCATCCTCCTGCCTCTGAGGTATGGAAACCTACCTGCTTACAAGGCATCTTATTCAAAGTCAGTAACCCGAAACAAAATGCTTACATTTAAGGCAAGGCTCCAATGTTCACGCCTCTCCCGCCCTTTGGTTCTCTACATGTTTGTGGGCACAAATACGGTTCCTGGATTGGTGGACATTTACCTCACCAATAGCATCAAGCTGAATCATCGTCTTCAGACTCCGCCGTCTGCATCTTTAAGGTTCTTTATACTGTACTGGTGGGATGACTGTCGGTCTCTTTCCAGGAGACTGCCAAAAAAGCAGAGAAGCATATTTTAATAGGCACAGGGCCCAGGCAATTTGCAGCAGCTGAGAATCTAAGCCATGCTCCATTGAGAAGCACTCCGAGTGTGTTTCCTCCACCATTCGCATTATATGCTAGTTTTGTATCTCAAAGGAGAACTCATATTGGTGCATCCTTCGTGTTTTAAAAGATAAGGGCAGAGGTAAGAGTCAGGAAGCAGAACAGAATTTGTATCCAGAAGGTACGACTTCACAGCCCTTATCATGAAGCCAGGTCTGTTATTAGAGATGAATAAGGGAAATGCTTTAGGCCAGTGTTTTTCAACCTTTTTTGAGCCGCGGCACATTTTTTACATTTATAAAATCCTGGGGCACACCACCAACCAAAATGACACAAAATGACACTCTAACACAGTAATACATAATAGTTAATATGTTTTTAAATGTATTTATACACTCAGTGTGAAACCTGGGCCTGTTTCAATGAACACAACATAGATATTCTGGCAGGAATGGCAGAAAGACACACACGAAGGTCTTGCTCAACAGCTGTCAGTCCCTCTCTGTATTCTTATGCATCAATAAGGAAGGAAGGAAGGAAGGAAGGAAGGAAGGAAGGAAGGAAGGAAGGAAGGAAGGAAGGAAGGAAGGAAGAGAGAAGGAAGAATGGAACCAAAGAGCAAAGAAAGGGAGGAAAGAAAGAGGTAGAGAAGGAAGAAAGAAAAAAGGAAAGAAGAAGGAAAAGAAAAAGAGGGAAGGAAGGAAAGAGGGAGGGAAGGAGAGAAAGAGGGAGGGAAGGTTGGCCACAGCAACGCGTGGTGGGTACAGCTAATAAATTTATACAGCTTATAAATTTATACATATTATATATATATATATACTGTGTGTATATATATATATATATATATATACTGTATATATATATATATACTATGTATATATATATATACTGTGTGTGTGTGTGTATATATATATATGAGAATGGTGGGAGTTGTAGACCAAAACACCTGGAGGGAGGGCCCAAGTTGGCCCACGCCTGCTTTAAGTGAGCAAACCCTGTTAGTTTTCGGCCCCTGCTTAAAGGTGCCTCAACCCTGTGTCCCGAACGCCCCTTGACCCACCTTGGTTGAGTGCAAGGGTATCACGGGAGTGGTAGTTTGACACCATCCTGAGCCTCCCCAAACTACAAATCCCGGGATTCCCCAGCCTTGAGCCCTGGAAGACCAAGGGGTGCCTCACTGCATGAATGCTACAGTGTAGATCCACCCCCAGGCAGCCGGGGGACCCGGGGAAGTCCCATCCCAGGATCTTCTCTCTCTCCACGTGGCTCTTTCTGCCTGACACAGTCCCCGCCTTTTGGCCCAAACCCTTCCGAGGCCAAGGAAGGAGCAGAGGGAAGGAGGAAGCCCAAGAAGGCAAGTGTTGAGTAGAGGCTGTGTTTGCGGGACTCAGGCAAGGGATCGAGCCCTGGCTAGGGCTTCCCGGTAGGACAGGAGGGCTCTCTCTTTTCTATCTCCAATTTCCCACGGCACACCTGATGATCGCTCACGGCACACGAGTGTGCCATGGCACACTGGTTGGGAGACACTGCCTTAGGCAAAAGATACTGAAGGAGGAAAGGGTGACAATTTTCCTGCTATCCATTTCTTTTGAGTCCTCTCGCTATTCTCTGTTTTGGAGGACAGATTTCTGTGTGTCCCGTGACCCGCATCGTGCCTGCTAAGTGAGGCTGCTTTCTTCATGGAGGATGTTAGCAGATTAAAAACTACTGTGGTGCCATGATTAGAGCATTAGACTGACCTGAGCAATCTATATTCAGTTCAGGAAGCTTCCGTCCACCTCCTTGGGCCCGTCCTTTTGGTCGCGGCGGGAGGAAGAGGCAGCGGACAGAAGCCCCATGACCACTGCCGTACGGCTTCCATCCACCTCCTCCTCCTCCCGCCACCCAAAGGAAGGCACGAGGAGGAGGAAGGAAGTTGTCCCGCCCTCCTCCTGGCTGCCTGGGCATCAAAATATTGGGGTGAGAAACCCCTTGCAAAGGAAGGAGGCGGCCAGGAGGAGGAGGAGGAAGGAAGCCCGCCGGCGGCTTACCTTCCTCCTCCCTCGCCCTCCTTCCTTTGCAAGGGGCGGCCCAGGCGAGGAGAGGGCACCATTCCCTCCTGGCAGGCAGGAGGCTGAAAGAAGCCCCCTCAAGTAAATCGCAGCTCTCCCTTTGCCCTCTCCCGAGGTCTTGGGGGAGGGGGAGGTGGTGAGTGACTCTCTTGGGAGAGGGCGGGGGAAAGCGCTGCGAGGGGGCGTTTAATTTTTTAAAATAATTTTTAAGTTTCGGGGTGAAACCGCTGCCCCCCAAAACCTGCCACCCGAGGCCATGGCCTAGTCTGGCCTTATGGGTAATCCAGGCCTGGGTTCTGGTAAGGCTGAAATGCAGGTTCCAAAACAAACAATACGGTAGTAACTTTTTTTTCTTGTTTTGTGCTATTGAACTAGCTGTTATTCCAAATCTTCCCTAGACGTAACTTAATCTTCCAAATCTTCCCTTGATGTTAAAGGAAGTAATATATTGTCTATGGTAGAGGAACATTCCCACCAGTTTGCTGTTGAGGTGCATTATTCCTTCAAAACCAATGGTAGAATTAGTCGCCTCCACAATTAATTTTACTCAAACTATTTTTTTAGCCAGCAATCCAATTCTCTATAGGAGCCCCTGAACTGAAGTATCCCGCTACCAGGAAAGATTAGTGGAAGATGGGCTCCCAAGGATTATATGGTGTAGAATCAATGAAAATCAAAATGGACAAGCATGGCCCAACTCCACACAGGGCCAGATCTTATGTTATGTGAACTGTGCGCCCACGTGGGGTGCCACATATTCAGATTGGCAGGATGTCAGTAGACCAATAGGCAGGAAAAGGCAAAAAGATGCTCCACATGACCAGTAGGTGTCTATGGACAAAGCAGGCACCTCGGCTTGGAAATGGAGAAGAGCACCTCCCCCAGAACTGGAGATGAAAGGAGAAGCCTTTGCCTTTGTCTGTGTATTTGTGTCTCATTGTATGTCACTGTAACAAGACACTGAATATTAGCCTGTGTCTGTTTATATGCTGTAATCCTCTCTGAATCCCCTGAGGAGAAGGGTGGAAGATAAATAAAGTGTTTGTTGTTGTTCCTTGAAAAAGTGATATCTAGAACATGGAACCCTTCAGAAGCTCCCCTTCCCCTGCGGAACCCTAACTCTGTCCCTAAGCTTTGTGAACCCACATTCCTATTGACAATGACTAGATGTTTTGTATAATGCAGGTTTGGAAATAGAGAGATTCACATTTTGTTTTAAAACAGAGGTACATTGAATTTCAATAAAATCTTCATACTTTTGCATGGTCTTTTAAAAAGGTTTTTAAACATTTTTTAAAAAATTGCGGGAACCCTGTGGTTTTTTTGTGGAACCCTAGGGCAGTGTTTCCCAACCGCTGTGACGCGGCAGAGTTGTGTGCCGTGACGGACCTCCTGCTGTGCCATGAGAAAAGCTCTCTGCCCCTCTTCCTTCCCCCCTCCTCCTGCCAAACTCCTGCTGCTTGGGTGAGGAGGAGGAAGGGCCAGGCAGCAGGTCTATAAAAATCAATAAGCCCATGGGTGGTCCGCTCCATGCCATGTGAATTGCCTTCAAGACTTGACTCACAGCCAGCCTCCAACAAGCTCATGAGTCCCCGGCCCCTCGCTGCCGCAAACTGCCCCTCAAGGCTGGAGAAGAGAGCTGACTGCATTGGCAGGGGTGGGGCATTTTAACAGCCTGGCTAGCCCTGGCTTCAGCCAGCTCCCACAGCAGTATAGCTCCAGCCTTGAGGGACAGTGCCAAGCCAGCATTGTGCTGGCTCTGCCACCACTGGCTTGGCACTGCCCGCTCAAGGCTGGAGAAGCTGTGGGAGAGCTGAAGCCAGGGGGGAGGGGGCATGGTGCGGCCTGCAGCTCCGCCTGCCAAGGACCCCGGTCCCTGGTTCAGCTCTCCCACAGCTTCTCCAGCCTTGAGGGACACTGTGCCAAGCCAGCATTGTGCCTATTTGGCTCTGCCACCCCTGGCTTTGGCACTGTTTACTTTTTATACTTTGATGTGCCTCAAGGCTGGAGAAGCTGTACTTGGAGAGCTGATTATTTACTGCAGGGAGGGGAGAGGCATGGTGATTGGCCTAGGCCTATCTACCCCTTTGTATATTCAGTGTAGCCCACAGCTTTTTTGCAGCCTTGAGGGGACAGTGCCAAGCCAGCATTGTGCTGGCTCTGCCACCGCTGGCTTGGCACTGACCCCACCCAAGGCTGGAGAAGCTGGTGGGAGAGCTGAAGCCGGGAGGGGGCGAGGCATGGTGCAGCCTGGCTCCCCCCTCCCCTGGCTTCAGCTCTCCCACAGCTTCTCCAGCCTTGAGGGGACAGTGCCAAGCCAGCATTGTGCTGGCTCTGCCACCGCTGGCTTGGCACTGCCCGCTCAAGGCTGGAGAAGCTGTGGGAGAGCTGAAGCCGGGGAGGGGGCGGGGCATGATGTAGCTTGGCTCCTCCCCCTGCCTTGGCTTTGGCACTCCCAACAGCTGCTCCCAGCAGGCCACCATCCCCCAGCTGTTCTTTACTGTGTTAGAGTGTCATTTTGTGTCATTTTGGTTGGTGGTGTGCCCCCGGATTTTTTTAATGTTAAAAGTGTGCCGCGGCTCCAAAAAGATTGGGAAACACTGCCCTGGGGTTCCGTGGAACACAGTTTGGGAACCACTGCTCTAGAAAATCTTGACTGATTATGGATAATTTTCTAATTTGAGCGGAAGTTGTACTTCAAGATTATTTTTGGGGTCCATATTTCCCTTTTGCTCTAACTCAGAAAAATATTTTTAGGACAACAACTTCAATGACCCCCTATACTGCCTGGAGAATTCTGGAGTTTATAGTCCCAGAGATTACCTTTTCCCCAGCTCTGAATTCTGCTTATAAGCAGTGACAGATTCTAGAGAAAATGCAAAGCCAGCGGGTTCCATTTCTTATGCTGATAGTAACTTACTGTGTCATTGAGGTTTTTTTTTTTAGCCCTAGAGACATCATTCTGGCTTCATAATCCCTTTGGATAATTCCTTCCAGCAAATATAGACAAGTGCCATCATGATGGGTAGAGGAAGGGGAGGGGGGAGAAAAAGACCACCCTTTCCCCTGTAATACTGTTTACAATCCGAGAATAGAATATCACGAAAAGAATGACTTCCCATACCTGAATAGATCACATGTTTGCTTAGCCAAAGATGATGATACGCTGAGCACGGCATTGGGTCACTTGTCCTTTTCCTGGTGTCTCTGGCTCATGTGAAAGTCAGTTACGATACGGGGAGGTATCTGCAGACAGCTGTCCCACTGGGCACTGGATAGACAAAATGTCTAGCATAGCAGAGCTATTTAGTCATCACGAATGGAATGAAGCTCTAGTATTTCACAGTGATTCACACAGGCCGCCCAGTTACACATGGCAAGATGCAGCCCTCTTCTCGTTCTCTCCCCCCTCCCCTAGCAATTCCTATCTTTGACACTAGATCTGGCTAGTTAACATGTCTGGAATGCAAGAGCACCTATCTCAGGGCTGGGGGGCTGAGGGCGTACTTGGATTCCCAGGTTGGAAGATTATCTCACTCTGAAGAAGTTTTTGCAGAGATATATAAGCTGAGCGAGATTGGCATGTTTGATCAAAGTAGCTCTGGATAACAGCGGGAGGAGGCATCTTCCTTGGAAGGAGTACCAAACAGTGTTAACACTTTTTGATAAGCCGGCTGCAACCATGATGATGCTGAGAGTGGAAGAACTGGTAGGTTGTTATGCTTCCTTTATGGCTTGCATTTTGTGGGCTGCGATCACACACAAGCTATGAATTAATTATAGCAGAAAGAGAAACATGGTTGGGCATTTTGATCAAGGTTTATGTCACACACGATCTAATGATGTGAGCACCGCTTTGTCATTGATTTATTGATTTATATCATCTACCCATCATCTCCCAGTGGAACTATTCTTATTGTATGCACGGATTCACCTGTGTTTTTTACTATTGTCGTGTAGATTTCCAGCAGACCTTTTGGAGGCACCATGTGAGTTTGTTTGTTATTCTAGGACAGGGCTGTCCAACTGCCGGCCCGGGGGCCGTATAAGGCCCCCCAGCCCCTTCCCTGCGGCCCCCTAAGCTTTTAAATAAAAAATAATAAATAAATTAAGTAATAATATTTTTTATAATTACCCACTTCCGGGGTTCCGGAGCAAGTATCGCGAGACTAAAGTCACATGGGATTTCGCTCTCAAGCGAGATCACGCCTGCGTTGAGCGAAATCCCGTGTGGCTTCCGTTGTCTCAGATCCCTCCTGTTGCCGAAATCCCGGCTCTAATCCCCTTGCCTGCGATTTGGACCTTCTCGGCTGCTGCCTCGGTCGACAGTGGCCTCTGCTCGTGGTCCGGCTACTCCTGGATCCTGTGAGTTTGGGAAGGTAGGCTAACCTTTATGTTATTATTATGTAATTGTGTATGGATGCCCCTTATGTATTCCCTCCCTGCATTTCCCTTAGTAAAAGATAATATTTGATTGTATGGATGCCCCTTATGAATTCCCACCCTGCATTTCCCTTAGTAAAGATTATATTTGATTGTATGGATGCCTCTTATGAATTGTAAGTAAGTGGAGCCGGGGAGGGGGCAGAGCCGAGGCGGGGGCAGACCTTACGGCCCCCCAGGTCATCAGTGACCGGAATTCAGGCCCCTGGGCCGATAGAAGTTGGACAGCCCTGTTCTAGGAGGTGCGGAAGAAGAGGAGGAGGGGGATTTCTAGCCATGCTATCTAGAGGCTTTTTTCATAGCACTGGACTTTCGTGTATGTACTTCATATATTGATACTGTGTATACTAATTGCATCATTTACTACAGCAATATTGGTTTTCCTTGGACCGTGCAGAGTATCTACTTCACTGGGTCCTCATATATCATAGAAGGAAGGGAGTATTACTCTAGGCCTGTGTTTTTCAACCTTTTTTGAGCCGCGGCACATTTTTTACATTTACAAAATCCTGGGGCACACCACCAACCAAAATGACACTCTAACACAGTAATATGTTTTAAAATGTATTTATACACTCAGTGTGAAACCTGGGCCTGTTTCGATGAACACAACATATATATGACTTCCTCTCACATACTTATACATGGCTATCATGTCTTCTCTCAGCCTTCTCTTCTTCAGGCTAAACATGCCCAGCTCTTCAAGCCACTCCTCATAGGGCTTGTTCTCCAGACCCTTGTGAAATTTCACCCTGAGTGAAACTTGCTTCCAAATAACTATGGATGTCATGAAGCTGTTATAAACAGTTGGGGGGGAGATGCAACTCTCAAAAAATACAGTAAAATAGTAAAAAAAATATAACATTTCCAAGCGGAGAGGCTCAATTTGTTTCTTGGAAACCTGTGAATGCTTCAGCCTCCTGATGCTCCCAGGTTTCGCTCATTGCCCAATTCACCGATGTGGCGCTTCTGGCATTCGGCGGAGCCCTTCCTTTGCCTCGGGGAGGATCTTTGGGGAGGGAAAGAGGGAGAAAGAGCTGCTAGGAGGGGGAAGAGTGCCAATTTTCCACGGCACACCTGCTGATCACTCACGGCACACTGGTTGGGAAACACTGCTCTAGACTATCCAAGATTTGTCTGACTTATAGCATTGGCTACTTTGAGACATAGCCATTACTTTGTTGATATTGTGCAAACTGTACATTATTGTGAGTAGGTTCGGCGTTGTTTATATTGACAGCTCATTCAGCGCCTACGTTTGTTTTCAGTGTACAGCCAATTGTGTTTGTTTTGTTTTATGAATTGTCTCTGTGAATCTTTGTAGTAGTTAGAGTATAAGTTATGTGCCAAAAAGGCACAATTAAAATCTCATCACAATGATCTTGGGTAAGTTGCTACTTTGTAGCCTTAACTTTTTACACGATACAGTTATGAGTGTTATATTATGGCATATTTTAGGAACACAGTCATACTGACCAACCTCACAAGGGTGTTGTCAGGAGTTCTTAAATGAGGTCTGGTAAGTTCTTCAGGCACACAGGAAAAATGTTGAAATTATTGAAGATAATGAACTATGTGCAAGGACACTGCAATTTCCCCCCTAAGTGCTTTCGTAAGGAGGAAAAGGAATTGGTTCCCAGATTAAAGATAATTCTTTTTGTTTGTTTGCTTGTTTAAAGTCTGTTTCATATACATAGTATTTCTTTACTACATTGAGACCTCCAAGATGGTTCACAACAAAATGGAAATCTTATTTGTGGATGGAGTCACACACCTGAAACACCCAAATCTGTTCTATATAGACTGGACAGTAATCTGACTATGCATTTCCGGTTGTTTTCACCAAGCCAAGTTTGTGAGATTGATTCAGAACTAACAATTTTGGAGATGATAATGGCTATGTGAGCATCTATGAGTGGATAGGCTTAATCTGCATCTTCTATCTCAGTGTTTCCCAACCTTTTTTGAGCCACGGCACACTTTTAACATTAAAAAAATCCGGGAGCACACCACCAACCAAAATGACACAAAATGACACTGTAACATAGTAAAGAACGGCTGGGGGATGGTGAGCTGCTGGGAGCAGCTGCTGGGAGTGCCGAAGCCAGGGGAGGAGCCAGGCCACACCATGCCCGCCCCCTCCCCCTGGCTTCAGTTCTCCCACAGCTTTGCCAGCCTTGAGGGGGCAGTGCCAAGCCAGCATTGTGCTGGCTCTGCCACCACTGGCTTGGCACTGCCACTCAAGGCTGGTGAAGCTGTGGGAGTGCTGAAGCTGGGGGAGGGGGCGGAGCCAGGCTGCGCCATGCCTCGCCCCCTCCCCCCGGCTTCAGTTCTCCCACAGCTTTGCCAGCTTTGAGGGGGCAAGCCAGCATTGTGCTGGCTCTGCCACCGCTGGCTTGGCACTGCCCCCTCAAGGCTGGCGGCTGTGGGAGTGCTGAAGCCGGGGGGCGGAGCCAGGCTGCGTCATGCTCCCCTCCCCCGGCTTCAGCTCTCTCACAGAGGAGGAGCATGAGCGGTGGACGGGCTTCAGTAGGCGGGAGGGCTCCTCCTCCACACAGCTTCAACAAGCAAGGGGCAAGAGTCATGGCGGGAGTCATGGCAGATTGGAGGCTGGTTGGGGAAACGGCCGAAGGAGGCGGTGCCCGGGTCCCTTCCTTTTCTTCGCCGCTGCCCGTCCCTTCCTCCTCCTCTCCCAAGCAACAGGAGTTCGGCAGGAGGGGGGGAAGGAAGGGGGGCAGAGAGCTTTTCTCGCGGCACACCTGATGATCACTCACGGCACACTAGTGTGCCACGGCACACTGGTTGAGAAACACTGTTCTATCTCATGTCTTTCGACTGTCTTATTAATGGCAAGAGTTTGCAGTGAAGGAAACAAATGGAATAGGAGCCTTCTTGGAAGCAGGCCCATAGCCTGGGGGGGGGGGCCTTGGGGGGCTTCAGCTCTCCCCCCCGGAAATTCTCAGGGTGGTCCGCAAGAGGGCCTTACTGGTACATTATTTAAACTGTTATGTTTATTCACAACATGATCTGATTATCATGTTCAATATATCCCATATGCATGGGGGTATTGGGATAACGATACAAAAAGTTTGCTAGGGTAGACCCTCTCTCATTCAGATTCACACCCCCCCACCCCAATCAAAATCCTGGCTATGGGCCTGTTTGGAAGGTTGCCTCTTTGGTAAGGTCCAGCATGGATATTTCCTGTAATTGTTATCCAAATATCCAGGAGTTGTCCTGCAAAATCTTTATCCAATATTTATCTGCTTTATCAGAGGGGTTCATTAGTGAAACAGTTTTCGACACCAGCCAGGATGATTGTTTAGAGATTTGAACCAAATGAAATTGTTTGTAGATGACAGTCTATGCCGGTAGTTCCCAACCTGTAGTTCATGCACCACCAGTGATCTGCAAGAACTAAAATATGGTCTGTGGCTTCACCGTTACTATACCATTGCAAGAAGAGCTACTGGTCTCACAAAATCCTCTTATAGTGCTGAGGCTTATTAAATATGTTTTTCTCTGGGCGAGCAGATGGCGATTACTGGATGGTATATGTTCTGTATCAGAAACTAGAGCTGATGTGGTCTATCCAATGCAATTTTCTGAATCAGCACCCCAAATAACCAGACTGAATCTAAAGATGACCAAAAACTGGTTTGTAACCCTTTTGGTACTAATATTGGAGAGTGGTCCCTGGTCAAAGTGGTCCCTGGTCAAAAAAAGGTTGGGAACCACTGGTCTATACAGTCACTTAAATCAAGGCCCCTTGTAATTCAGTGGGACTTCCAAGTAGACATGGATAGGACTGCGCTATGAAACTTTGATCCCAAAAGGGCTTGTATCGGATAACTGCTTTGATTTCGACCATGTAAATATACCTGAAGCTTTCAATGGAACTTGGAGATATTACCATTTTTCGAGTACAACTTACAGAATCCTTCAACCAACATGGCCAGTGGGCCTGTTTGACCCAAAAAAATGGTTCAAAACTCGTTTCGGATGTCGGGGATGCTTGGGGTTCGGATCTAAAGTCAATTTCACAGAAAAAAAAAGTTCAAAACTGTTCAAAACTTCTGAGACTTCCAAATCCTTCGTTAATGGTTTCAAAGTGTTATTTCCTGTTTCATTGGGCAGTCTTTACTTTGAAAGTAGTTGTTTTATTCCAGAAAGGGGGGGGGGAGCAAAGGGAAGAAATCCACATCCAAACTGGGTTAAACACTCGTCCAGGACTGATGTGGGAGAGAAGGAAAATCCCAGCTAGGGCTCTCCCAGACCTGGGGTCAGACCCAGGGGCGCATCCAAACCGGGTTAAACCGCTCTTGCCCCAGGTCTTAACCCAGTAACCCAGTGTGGCGGAGTTCCTTCTCTCCCACGTCAGACCTGGGGCAGGTCTGATGCAGGAGGAAAGGACATCCGCATCCAAACTGGGTTAAACATGGCTTTCGCCTCAGGTCTGACGCGGGAGGGAAAGGAAACGAAGGGAATCCATCCACACTGGTTTGAAAAGCTGAATAATTTCTGACTCACTTATTAATTCGTAAGAGAAATGGAGGAAAGAGTTTTGAAATGGCAAGGATACTTCCAGGTTCCCAAATCACTTCAAAATCGCTTCAAAAAGGAATTTGATCCGAATTTATTCCGAATTAAGAAGATTCCGAACAAACCTACTCAGGCCTAATAGCCAGTAATCATGCAAGCTGAGCATTTGAAGAAGGTGGTTTTTCTAAGCGTTGTCAGTGATAAAGTAGTTGTGAACAAGCCAGAAACAAGGACTCATACCATTCATTCTGGACACCCAAAAGATTTTTAGGCATGGTGAGAGATTCCCGTGTCACACGGAGAATTTCAAAACCAGATGGCATAGGAGTCTGCCAGTCTACAGGAGGCAGGGTGAATACAAAAAAAATCCCTTAAGGGTTACCTAAACTCTTGGGTGACCGAAAGCAACCAATCCCAGCCATTGACCCAGATAAAGTTAGTCATGACTACAACCCCCTGGAAGCAATGTAAGCTGTAGTTCATTTATGTCATTGGCTTCAGTGAAGCTGAGCCACAACTAATTTTAACAGGATTCACTATATGGACTGACTGGACCGGCTGACAGCATATAGCCGTATGCCCAATAGTAGAATAGAAAGGTGTTTTTTTAATGTTAAGGTACCTGTAAACTACCTATGATTATAGATACATATTAGGCATGGTTTCGAACCCCAAAATGGCAATTCTAAAATCAAATGGATTTTTTTTTTTGATTAGTAAAAGAAAGACTTACAAAAAAATTTCCAAAAATTTCTAAAATGTAACTTAATTACTAACGAAATTCGCTAGTAGTTCGTATGCCAGCGCATGCGCATTCCAGATGGTTTTGGCCTACAACTCCCAGAAATCCTAACAGCTGGTAAATTGGCTGGGATTTCTGGGAGTTGTAGGCCAAAACTTGAATAAATCACACTGAATTCTAGATGGGACTCTCCAAATAGGAAGGAGGGAGGGAGGGAGGGGGGGTATTCTATTCTTGGAAGCAGCAAAAGAAAAGGAGGAGGGCCCCCCCCCTCGCTCCTCGCTGCCTCTCTCTCACCCCAATCCTGAGGGAGCGAGGGCCCAAGTTTGCCCAGGCTGAGAGGAAAAGGAAGAGGCCTGAGGCTGTGAGGAATAGTGGGAGTTGAAGTCCAAAACACCTGGAGGGCTGAAGTTGGCCCGTCATGAAGCCTCTTCAAGGCTTTAGATCCTGGCAGGCAGAAGGGGCAGGGAGAGCCGTCCACTCCTCCTGCCCTGCCAGGATCTAAAGCATCAAAGAGTATTGGGGTGAGAAACCAACCTAATGGGGAGATAGCACAGTGGTAACACAGCTGTGCTTGCAACCTGAAGGTTGCTGGTTCAATTCCCCGAGCTGGCTTGGATGACCAGCTAATAACAATATATGAGCCTAGTCCACTGCCCACCCAAGCAGTTCAAACACCAATGGGGACCATTATATAAATAATGGGGAAGGGCTTTTTACAGACCTACTTTCTGGCTGACGAGGTGAATGCGGAAGAGGGAAATACAGAAGGCTCCCGTCATGAGGATGGAACAACAGCACCCCCTTGTGATGCAAAGACGCATAACAACAACAATGACGTAATTGGAGCAGTGACATCTGGATGACCCTGTATGATGCACACCTGCATGTCCCGTTACCCTGTGGCGCAGCCAAGAAGAACCCTTCTATAAACTGCACTGTACTGTCTATGTGTAACCTGTACTGTCTATGTCTAAAACTGTACGTCTCCGACAGGGATTGTCTGTCGTATATGTATTGTAATCCGCACTGAGTCCCCTTCGGGGTGAGAAGAGCGGAATAGAAATAAACAGTATTATTATTAATGTATAATAGAATGAATGCTACTGTAAGTGCCTAATATTATAAGTAATCCAACTGGTCATATACCTACATTCCATGCACATGCAATAATACAGCAGTAATAACAATGGGTATAAGAAGAGGTAAAATTCAAACCGAAGTATTCTGACTGTGGTCCCTCCTCAAACTGCAAAAGGCTCTTCTCTGAGCCGGGAAAAGGCAAAACCCGGGCACAGTGTTTGCTGCCTGGGTGCACACACATACATATTCTTGGGGGAATTTGCTGCAGAATCTTCTCATGAGCCCGGATTCTGCAGCAAATCCCCCAAAGAATATGTATGTGTGTGCACCCAGGCAGCAAATGCTGTGCCCGGGTTTTGTCTTTCCCGGGCTCAGAGAAGAGCCTTTGCAGTTTGAGGAGGGACCACAGTCAGAATACTCGGTTTGAATTTTACCTTATCTTATGCCCATTGTTATTACTGCTGTATTATTGCATGTGCATGGAATGTAGGTATATGACCAGTTGGATTACTTATAATATTAGGCACTTACAGTAGCATTCATTCTATTATACATTAGGTTGGTTTCTCACCCCAATACTCTTTGATGCTTTAGATCCTGGCAGGCAGGAGAGGCAGGGAAGCCTGGAAAAATGTAAACAGAGAGGTTTACTCAGAAGTAAATCCACAAGGAGGGCACTTCATCCAAAGTGCCCTCCTTTGCAGATTTACTTTGAGTAATCCTCTCTGTTTACATTTTTCCGGGCTCCCAGCCGAAAGAAGGAGCGAGTTTAGGGCTTGCCTAGCCAAAATACTGATGGGCAAGGGAGGCGGGAGGGTGGTGAGAGAGAAGGCGGGTGCCCCCCCCCCCTTCCGACCTAATAACGACACTTAAGAAAATCCTGGCCCCCGAAGTTCTATAAAGAAAGTCCACTTCCTGGTTGGCGTTCCAGGTGCGGAAATACTCAAAAGTAGCATTTCTTACGAATTTCTTATGAATCATTTCATTTTCATAACTTTTTTCTCATGCCTAATACATATACTTGTTTAAAGTCAGTATGAAATATTCTGCTCAGTGGCGATTGGTGGCTTTCATATCATAGCACGTCATGTTGGATGAATTTATCCAATGTCTCAGTCTCAAACGGAGCTATTGAATTGTTGGACCAATACTGGGGAATATAGCTCTGAGCAGATTCATCATTGACATGGAAGCTACCAATGGACTTTGCCCCTGGATCTATCAGCCTGCTGCTTCATGTATGTCTCCTTCTCCAAATTCTCTCTGTTCCAAACATGGAAATGTTGTGTTGAAACGTTTTTCCTTCTCCATTGCTTTACTGTTTTTCTCCCCAAAGCTGATTTATTAGTTAGATGTTTACTTGGTGCAAGCTTTATCTATCCAATGACTGTCTGATCAGTTCAAATCACTAAGTGGAACTCTGCCATGCCATCATTCACCTTTGGTATGGCCCTTAGGATTACCTGCTCACAACTCCGCAGGATAGGTCCAGAGCTAGGAGATGGTTACTGTTTTGGATTACAACTTTTTGGGACCTTAGCGCTTCTGGCTAGAGGATTTTCACAGGTGCGGTCCATAAAAGAAACTTTTCTTAGGTGATGTTAGTACTATTCCTATGCCAGGATGTGTGCGTTAACTTGGTGCATCTTTGGTCTTTCCCCTCCCAACCTTCTGGTGTCTGCAGGGGTGGTCTAAGGTAATTTTAAATGGTAAGCGAACATTATTTTGGCGCAAAAAAAAAAAAACATTATTTGCCCCCATGTAAAAACAAATATACAATTATAATATCACAATACAATTAGTAGTATTATATTGTATCAATGTATATACAATATATTATACCATACTCATACTATATTATATCATAATTATATTATACTACATTACAATATAATTATATTATAATATATTGACATTATAATAAAATATAACATTCTATTATCTTATTATTATTATAAAATAATAAATAAAATTATTTATTTAAATAAAATTATCCTCTACTAAATATTTTCATTACTCCTATAAAACTCAAATAACCCAAAATAAAGTAAAATAAAATATTATATATTACTATTTTGTACAATACCACTATACTGCAATATTGTTTGTAATATTACATGTAATATAAAATATATCATTATTCTATTGTTATATTGTATTTTTATTATATTGTTTGACAATATTAAGCAGAACTGTATAATAATCAACAAGAAATGCAATGTAAATGCATCAAAATCAGAATATATTACCTACCACCCGTCTCATAATTCATAGGAGTCTCCCATAAGTCCAAAATTAGGATCCCAATGTAAATGTAAATAGAAAAACAGCCAAAATGTTCAAATGAGGTCGAATACAGGCAGCACGGCCTGGGCAAACTTGGGCCCTCCCTCCTCCCTCCCTCTAGGTGTTTTGGACTCCAACTCCCACAACTCCTCATAGCCTCAGGCCCCTCAGGTCTAGACAGAAATAGAGCCGAAGAAAGGAAGGAGGGAGAGAAGAGGTCACAGAGGAGGAGGAGGAAAGCCCTTCATTCATTCCTTCACTTACACTTCCTTCACTGATTCTTTTCTCCTTCCCCGCAAACGTGCGCGCGGCGGAGACAAAGGGAGAGGGGAAGCACTCCCTGCCTGCCCGATAGGGAGTGCTTTGCTTACAGGCTTCTGTGCAAGGGAGCTACTGGGCATGCGCAGAGGTTTTCGCGCATGTACAGTTGCTCCTGCGCTCAACTTCAGCTCCGGAGCAACTGCGCCTGTGCAAAAACCTCCGCGCATGCCCAGAAGTGGCGTCGGAGCGCACAAGGCCGGGGTCCAAAAGCAGGCAGCTGCGGCACTGCCTGAGGAACATCGGCAGGGCCAGGATGGCGCCCCATGCGGCCAGGATGGCGCCCCCTTCCCAGATGGCGCCCTATGCGGCCGCTTACTTGGCCTACCTGTAGGACCGCCCCTGGGTGTCTGCCCACTTTTTTCCATTTCAAAGCTACAGAGAACTTTCCATTCGCAGGCTCCCATTTCTATTGTTTTGCCTCAGTATAAATCCATATTTTCCCCATATTTCATTCACAAGCACACTCTGTTCTCAAGTAACAACTTTTCAGATCACTGCCCACTTTGCCTCATTTCCTCCTGGCACTCCGTGTCTTGACAGCTTCTGTACAATTTTTCCCCTTCCCACACGGCATAAAGTCCATACTATGGTAATGACAGACATCTCAGCTCTGTTCTTATTGGCTTTGTTCTCTCTTCAAATCTGTCTTCATCTGTCTATAATTCCAGATTATCTTTCTTAGTCTATCATGATCATGAATCTGCACTATTTCTTCAATACCCCACCATCTAGACATCTTCCTTCCTTCCACAAGTTACTTCATTGCTTCATTCTGCTTATTACTGTACATAATGATAGATTCAACCCTGTTGGGTTGTAAGGTAGTTCTTAACACTTCCCTTGAGAATTTGGAGCATGGTAAACACTGTTTCATGTCATCTTATATTAACTCGGTTGTCTTGCCTTGAGCCATTCATTAAATGCAGTGGTGTTCAGTCTGTGGACCTCCAGTTGCTTTAGACCAGGGCTGCTCATTAGGTAGCTCACGATCGACCAGTCGATCCCAAGCCCATATGAGGTCAATCCCAGCTGGATGGGGGCATCTGCCCTGTGCGCATGCACCCTGTGCGTACGCACTCTTGCCACAACCTTCCACCTGCGTAGGACTTTTTACGACAATGAGGCTGTAGTGGGCGGGCCCTGGCGCTTGTCTCTTGCCCCGGTGTGGTGGCGTGACCACCCATTGGTTGCTCCTGGGGGGGGGGAGCAATGCGAAGGCACACGCAGGGATAGGATGCGAGGTTGCGGGAGGGAGGGAGTGTGTGTGAATGAGACAGAAGACTTCGCTGGAGGAGGATGGTCCCCGCGGTGGGGCTGCAGCTGACGAACGCGCCCTCAACGCCGGTGAGTGAAGCCTGGACGGGGCCCCAGTGCCGCCGAGGCGAGAGAAAGACAGGGTGGAGCGCGAGGCAGGGCCCCGTCCAGGCTTCACTCACCGGCATCGAGGGCGTGCTCGTCAGCTGAAGCCCCACCGCGGGGATCCTCCTCTGGTGAGGTCTTCTATCTCATTCACGCACACACTCCCTCCCTCCCGCAGCCTCGCATCCTATCCCTGCGCGCGCCCTTGCCTTGCTATCGCCTCCCCCAGGAGCAACCAATGGGCGGTCACGTCACCACACTGTGGCAAGAGACAAGTGCCAGGGCCCGCCCACTAAAGCCTCATTGTCGGAAGAAGCCCCGCGCGGGCGGACGGTGGCATCGGGAGCGCGCGGGCGTCAGGAGCGCGCACGCATTAGAGGAGCGCACGCCAGGTAGATCTTTGGTTATTATAAAAGTAGCTCGCATGCTGAAAAAGTGTGGGCACCCCTGCTTTAGACTTCAGCTCCCAGAATACCTGAACATTGGATAAGCTAGACAGGACTTCTGGGAGCTGGAATCCCAAACAGCTTGAGGACAGCACTGATTCAACCCATGTTTTCCAAGTAACTCCTCTCCCTGTGTTTTTCAAGGACTGCACTCATCCACTCTGTATAATTGTTGTCCTCTTCTAGTGGGTCATATAGCAAAATATTGCACTCTGACACCATGTTTTTCCTTTGACAGGTGACTGGCAAAAAGAATGATGGCAGAGAAACAGGTGATTTTCTCCCAGAGGACTTCAAACATGGAGAATACGAAGCTACTGTGAGGTTAGAAAAACATGAGGATCTGAAGACAGTGAATGTTCACCTGCTCCCACGGCATAATTTGACCTACACAGAGGAGAAACAGCTACAAGCCGAGGTAAATATATAAACATTTTTTGTGTGTAATTATATCTTGAGCATCTCCTTGTATCGCTGTAGCTCTGAAGGTCAGAATTCCTTTGGCCATCTAAACAAGATAATCTCAGGAGGATGGTAGGACACCAGGAGGGTGGTAGAACATAAACAATGAAACTGTTCTTATGGGAATAGTCTTTAAACCCCTGTGAAAAAGTGACCCAACCATTCCCCAAGGTAGCATGGTCCACTGTTGAACAGCTCTTACAGTCAGGAAGTACTTCTGAATGTTTAGATGGAGTCTGTTTTCCTGCCATTTGAGTCCATTGCTCTGTGTCTTAGTTGGTTCTGCTGGACCTCTCAGCGGCTTTCGATACCGTTGACCACGGTATCCTTCTGGGTCGCCTTGCAGACATGGGGCTTGGCGGTACTGCTCTGCAGTGGCTCCAATCCTTCCTGGAAGGTCGTGCCCAGAAGGTGTCATTGGGTGACACCTGTTCGGCTCCACAGCCGTTGTCCTGTGGAGTCCCTCAGGGTTCAGTTCTGTCCCCGATGTTATTCAACATCTACATGAAACCGCTGGGAGAGATCATTCGGAGTTTCGGAGTAAGGTGTTATCTGTACGCAGATGACGTCCAGATCTGTCACTCCTTCCCACCTGTCACCAAGGAGGCTGTCCAGACCTTGAACCGGTGCCTGGCCACTGTGTCGGACTGGATGAGGGCTAGCAAATTGAAACTAAATCCAGACAAGACAGAGGTCCTCCTGGTCAGTCGCAAGGCCGAACAGGGCATAGGGTTACAGCCTGTGTTGGATGGGGTTACACTCCCCCTGAAGACGAGGTTCGCAGCTTGGGAGTGATCCTGGATTCATCGCTGAGCCTGGAACCCCAGGTCTCAGCGGTGGCCGGGGAGCTTTGCACAGTTAAGACTCGTGCGCCAGCTGCGCCCATACCTTGGGAAGTCTGATCTGGCTACGGTCATCCACGCTCTGGTCACATCCCGAATAGATTACTGCAACGCACTCTACGTGGGGCTGCCTTTGAAGACAGTTCGGAAATTGCAATTAGTCCAGCGGGCGGCAGCCAGATTGCTAACGGGAGCTACATACAGGGAGCATACCACCCCCCGCCCTGCTCTTGCTCCCGCCACGCGTCTCAGATGAGGCTGGTGGGGACGAGGATAGGGCCTTCTCGGTAGTGGCTCCCCGCCTGTGGAATGCGCTTCCTATTGATGTACGATCCACCACATCCCTCCTGGCCTTCAGGAAAAAGTAAAATCCTGGCTGTGGGACCAGGCATTCGTACACCAGCACAAGGCAGCGTTTTAGATTGGTTTTTAATGAAAGTGGGTGATTATGGCCAATGTTTTTATGGACTGAACATTGTTTTAATCCAGAGTGAATGTGTATGGTGCTAATGTAGTTGTATTTTAATGTATTTTAATGTATTTTAATTGTTGAAGTGTTTTGGGGTTTATATTGTTATTATGTGGGCATCAAATTGTGCCGTACTGTAAGCCGCTCTGAGTCCCCCCCTTGGGGGTTGAGAAGAGCGGGGTAAAATCCCGAAATAAATAAAATAAATTTTCAGAGCAGCAGAAAACAAGCTTGCCCCTTCCTCAAGGGGATTTCTTCTCAAATATTTAAACATACTGTAGCTATTATTATTATTATTAAACTTTATTTATACCCCGCCCCATCTCCCAGAAGGGACTCGGGGTGGCTTACACGAGGCCAAGCCCAACAGTACGTAATAAAACAGCAAATAAAACAATACAATCAATGTAACTTATGATAAGCAATAACAACAACAACAGTTTAAAAGCATTATGCCTGGGCCAGATGTAAAATATTAAAATTTTAAAATAAATAACACTGGGTGCGAACAGTGGTAGAATGTGCGTCACTGGAGGGTTTTTAGAAAATAACGTGGGGCAGACAACCCAACAGGTGATTAAAGTGGTTCTGAGGTCATTTTGCAAAGGTTGAACAGAGCAGGGCATTATTTACTTTAGTTATTTTATTTATTTTTTAATCATTCTTGTATGCCGCCACTCCCCGAGGGCTCGGAGCGGCTCACAATCACAAGCATAAAACAGATAAAAACATCAGAGAAACTATTCTACATTTAAACTAAAACTAACTCTGCAGGGTTACAAAAATCAGCAACTAAATGCCAGCTTGAAGAGCGAAGTTTTACAGGCCCTGTGAAAGGCAAGGAGGTCTTGCAGGGCACACACTTCAGCTGGCAGAGTATTCCAGATAGTTGGAGCCACCACAGAGAAGGCCCTAGGTCGGGTCGAGGCCAGATGGATGGTCTTGACACCAGGCATCTTGAAGAGATTCAGATCTTCAGAGCGGAGTGATCTCTGGGGTTGATAGGGGGTGAGACGGTCCCTCAGATACATCGGCCCCAGACCATATAAGGCCTTGAAGGTTAATACCATCACCTTGAAAGTGATCCGGTGCTCAACCGGGAGCCAATGAAGCTGCTGAAAGATGGGAGTTATGTGGCTCCTCACCGGCACTCCAGCGGGGAGTCGAGCAGCGGCGTTCTGGACGAGCTTAAGCTTCCGGATCACGGACAAGGGCAGGCCAATATAAAGGACGTTACAGTAGTCTATCCTTGAGATGACCGTGGCTTGGATAACTGTGGCTAGGTCGTCTCTAGATAAGTAGGGGGGCAGCCGCCTAGCCTGTCGCAGGTGGAAAAAGGCGGTTTTGCTGACAGTGGAGACCTGGGCCTCCATAGACAGCAAAGGGTCAAGAACAACCCGCAGGCTTTTTACTGATGATGACGGGCAAAGTGCCTCGCCATACAGGGTGGGAAGCTGGACCACCCCACAATCCGGTCGACCCAGCCACAGTATCTCCGTCTTCGCTGGATTCACCCTCAATCTACTGGCACATTATTCATATTCAGGGAAGGCACATTGGAACAGCCACGTTTTCAAGCTCCTCTTAAAAACTGCCAATGAGGGAGCTTGTCTGATATCCTTAGGGAGCAAGTTCCAGAGTCGGGGGGCCACCACAGCGTAGGCCCTCTCCCTCGTGCCCACCAATCGCGCCTGCGAAGGGGGTGGCAGTGAGAGTAGGGCCTCTCCAGATGATCAAAGAGATTGCCTGGGTTCGTAAATGGAAATGTGGTCACACAGGTAGGTGGGTCCCAAACCGTTCAGGGCTTTGTAGGTAAGAACCTGCACCTTGAATTGGGACCGGAAGATGAATGGCAGCCAATGGAGCTCCTTAAACAGGGGGTTGACCGCTCTCTTTAGGACACTCCAGTTAGTAATCTAACTGCTGCCCGTTAGACCAATTGAAATTTCCAGGCCGACTTCAAGGGCAGCCCCACGTAGACCCTTCTCAGTTTCTTTTCTTCATGCGAAACATACCCAGCTCCACACCTCTCTATTGTCAACATCTCTATATTATCACAAAATTATCCACCATTTTTCACTACCATTTTTTGTAACCATTCAGTACAGTACTGATAGAGTTACCATCAATGATTCGTGCACAGCAGCAGTTTGACTGTTTTGTTCTTTGAGAACAAGGCGAATGTCTAGGGCAGCAAAATCCCAATTCACATCCCGCCCCCCCTTTCAAGAAAGGTAAAAATAGGAAAGACATTAGTAAATTGAAATCAGCAGAGTTTTGCCTTTGAAGTAACAGCTTATCACGAGCCTGCCAATTAGAATTTTACAGTGTTGCACTGATGATGGATTATTCAAATGAAGAATTACAGTACAGTGCTGAATCCAAGGAAGGATTGAAACCTGACAGATTTTAACGGGTTTGGAATGAGAACCTTTTGCGACATAGCCCCAACATGCTTTTAAATTGAGCCTGTAATAAAGGTGCACCTTGAAACTGCTTAATCAAAAGTCACCTCAATAAACAGATTTTTCAGTGCAATACATTCTATATTTGGGAGCTAGATTCTGTCACTTATAGTCACACTCATTAACACCTTGTTCTTTGAGAAATCCTCAGCTACACTGCTATGCTCTTTGAAAAATGTGGCCTGTTGCTTGAAATACAAGTTGACACACATTCTGATACAGCTCTAACTAGACTGAATTCCAAGGAACATTTAACTATTTCCTGGTGTGCATAGTAGAACTATGCACACCAGGCAGGACTATGATGCTGGACTATGACTTTTGAGAAGGGGTTGAAACTTTCACTTGGCCATGGAAACGTCATGAGTGACCTTGGACAAGTCACTCTCACCCTCAGAGGAAAGCAAGGCCAATCCTGTCTAAACAGATCTTGCCAAGAAACCCCAGCAATAGGATTGTCTTATAAGTTGGAAATGACTTGAAGAGACAAAACAACAACATTATGTCTAGACTCTTCCTGAATAACATATTCATTCTGGCCCAGTTCTGCATTAAAGAGAATGGGATAGCTGGCTCAAGTTACTTGGAAGGGACAGCAATAGCTTGATGACTGTTCCCTTTGGTTGGAGGATGCCATAATAGATGGTGGTGATGATGATGACCCATTCCCAGCACTAAAATAAGATTGATCTGACAGTTTAGTCAGGCCTCTAAGGATCTTAGCACACAAGCCTCCCCACCCCACCCCAACCCGGTACTCTTTCACCAGCAAGTGTGGCTAAATAGCATGCACTCAGGTGTGGTGACACTTCCCCCATCACATGGGGAAGCATCACCCAAGAGGAGCCCTTCCATGTTGACCAGGAAATGTCCTAGGACAGTGTTTCCCAACCTTTTTTGAGCCACGGCACACTTTTAACATTAAAAAAATTCGGGGGCACACCACCAACCAAAATGACACTCTAACACAGTAAAGTATGGCTGGGGGTGGTGACCTGCTGGGAGCAGCTTATGGGTGTGCTGAAGCCGGGGGAGAGGGAGGAGCCAGGCTGCGCCATGCCCTGCCCCCTCCCTCCCAGCCTCAGTTCTACCTCAGCTTCGCCAGCCTTGAGGGGGGCAGTGCCAAGCCAGCATTGTGCTGGCTCTGCCACCGCTGGCTTGGCACTGCCCCCTCAAGGCTGGCAAATCTGTGGGAGTGCTGAAGCCGGGGGGAGGAGCCAGGCCATGCCATGCGCCTCCCCCCCGGCTTCAGTTCTCCCACAGCTTCGCCAGCCTTGAGGGGGCAGTGCCAAGCCCGCATTGTGCTGGCTCTGCCACCGCTGGCTTGGCACTGCCCCCTCAAGGCTGGTCCCACGCAGCAGGAATTCGGCAGGAGGGGGGGGAGGAAGGGGGGCAGAGAGCTTTTCTCACGGCACACCTGATGATCGCTCACGGCACACTAGTGTGCCACGGCACACTGGTTGAGAAACACTGTCCTAGGATGCTTCCATGCTGTTTGGGGGTGGAGCCTCTGGCAGAAGTTGGGGACATTGTGTGATGGGCTGCATGCCCATCTGTCCCTCAGCTGGCTGGCAAGTGTCCTAGGATGTGCCATCGTACCTGGTCTGTATATACTCAGGAAGGGCGAGGACATAAACTCTCTCTACCGGAGGGATTGTTTCTTCCCTTCCTTTAGAGGCTTGGGTCTCCTAAGGCAGTCTTTTTCAACCAGTGTGCCTAGGCACACTCCTGTGCCTTTGCAGAGCTCCAGTTGTGCCTCCAGAAAAACCTTTTGCCCCCCTTCTTTCGCCGCTGCTATTATTTTGTCCTCCTCCATGGAAGAAAAAATCTTCCCTTACCACGTTGGTATTAGGCTCTGTCCGCAGACGCCCCCTGCTGTGAGGGAAAAGCGTTACGCAGCATGCAAAGGAACAGAGGAGCCCAATGGACGGCTCCAAAATGACGCCGCATCATTTTGGAACCGCACACTGGGCTCCTCTTCCCAAACAGATGGCGGCATGCAAAGGAACAGAGGAGCCCAATGGGTGGCTCCAAAATGATGCGGCGTCATTTTGGAGCTGCCCACTTGTTGTGGATAACTTTTGGAACCGCCCACTTGCACTCCTCTCCTCCTTCGCATGCTGCCCTCTGTTTGTGGATAACTCCTATATATTGAACTTCTATATATTGCAGATTATCCAGTACAGAGCCTAATCTAACGCGGTAAGGGAAGATTTTTCCTTTTTCTCCCATGGAGGTGCCAAACTGTACTCCGTTTTTCAAATTCACTATATTGATACATTAACTTTATAAAACTTTTGAAATTGTGCATATTGCTAGTTTCACTATATTATTATTATTTTGCCTACTCTTTGTCCCCTGCACATGCAGCCTGTTGTGAAAAAGAGGTGCCGAAACATCATAAAACATTTTGTGTCATTTTGGTTGGTGGTGTGCCCCAGGATTTTGTAAATGTAAAAAATGTGCCTCGGCTCAAAAAAGGTTGGGAAACACTGTCCTAAGGACCAAGATGGACACTACCAATAACTCAAACAGGCTTTATTGTTCACAACATGAGTTATCTGCACTCAGGCACTTTACTTGTTCTCCAAAAGGATAAAAGAAAAATACTTTACAGTCTCTTAGTTGCTTGGGTCCAGGAAGCTTCAGCCGGATTGCTCTCCAAGTCCTCTCTTTTTTTATGGTCTCGAGGTAAGGACACCCGAGACCCCAGCCAGCTGGCCTATACTGAAGGTATGGGACCTTCCTCTGGATGCCAGCCAACTGGTTTGAAAGTGCCTGGGTCTCCTCAGAGCTACCCAAACATCCAGTATGTTGGGCTTTCTGTATGAGACCCAAGGAAAGTCTATTTGACAAACCTTCAGATATGTCCTCTTCTGGAGAGATCCAGGAAAGCTCTGAAACAAAATGGCTAGATTCTCAAGTCCCTAGGAAAAGGGGCAGAACAAACTCAATTGGGCTCTGTTAAACAATGATTGATAGGTGTAAAGAACCAATCAATGCAACCAAACCTTTGCAAAACTGAACAGGCTTGCAGAAATACAATACAACAGAGCAAACCTTTGGAACTTAAAGTTTTTCATACAAGTGGCGCTTGCTGCACCGTCACATAGGATGCTTACATTGGCAAGTGTGATGAGGCCCTATGTGCAGTTGAGGGAATCTTTGCCTTAAGTAGTAGAACATCTTGAATCTGTCTTGTGAGTGCACACTTTAGGGTACAGATAAAATTTGGTTTTGCAGATATCGCTGAACCACAGCTGCCATCATCTTTCACAATTGGCTATTCTGCCTTGGGTTTCCTGCCCGTGCTCCCTAGTAGGTGGTGATGAAAGGCATGCAACCTGATACTGGTAGGGTTGCCAGATCTCCAGGCACCTTGGGGCATATATGAGAGTCAACCTTTGGCACTGGGTTAGAAGTGAGATTGGAATGCAGCCTTGGCAAGCTATGTACTCCCCAAGGTAACCCCTGTCTTTTAAGTCAGTGTTTCCCAACCAGTGTGCTGTGGCACACTAGTGTGCCGTGAGAGATCATCAGGTGTGCCGTGGGAAATTAGATTCTTATCTATCTGATGTCATGTATAAAGTTTGCTACTCTGTCTCTGGAACCTCAGCGCGCAGGTCCCTGTTTCCGGGAGGGCCGCGCAGTAGGGCGGACCTGTTTGGGCCCATTCCCTTCCATTTCGCTCCGGCGGGGAGCACTTCCGGTCCAGTCCAGCCCAGCCCTGTTGGTGCTATGCGAGGTGTGAGTCAGAGAGCAGCGGAGCCCGAGCGCTGAAGGCAGGCAGGCAGGCAGGCAAGCAGCCGGAGGGGCAGGTAGGCAGGCAGGAAGGCAGGCAGGGAGTCAGCCAGCTAACGGGGGAAAGGAGAGAAGGGAACTCGTGGGAGAAATATGGGTCCCCAAAGGCCATCCAGCCTGACCCCCTTCAGCCAAGCAGGAAGGCACCACCCAAGCCCTCCCGACAGATGGGCATGGAGACTCTGGCTATACATTAAGGCAGGCAGCCTTAATGTATTAAGGACTTGAAAGAAGGTTTAGACTAAATATGGTCAAACTTGGGCCTTCCTCCAGGTGTTTTGGACTACAACTAATATGGCGATATAATTGGTATAATACAATCTGGTATGTAATTATTCTACTGTGACAATGACATAGTATGTTGTATTTGATATTATAGTAATATACGTATATTGTGTATATATATAATATTGATAATGTTGTTATGTAATGCAATATAATAATATACTATATAACTATATATTTTGTGTTCATCGAAACAGTCACAGGTTTCACACTAAGTGAGTGTATAAATACATTTAAAAATATATTAACTATATGTATTACTGTGTTAGAGTGTCATTTTGTGTCATTTTGGTTGGTGGTGTGCCCCAGGATTTTGTAAATGTAAAAAATGTGCCGCGACTCAAAAAAGGTTGAAAAACACTGTTTTAAGTGACTGTGCTACAGCCAGCAGACCAGATACTACAAATATTAGCTGGTTCACTGTCAAAGATTGCTTGGGAGGAGTCGTTCACTGTATCCTGCTTAAACCAATTTTGTGAGCCACCTGTTCCACACTGAAAGTAATGTGGGAGATAAAATTATGTATATCCCCTTCCGAAGGCATCCAACTATGAAGCCATGTGTTTTCAAAGACTTTCATGGCCGGAATCACTGGGGTATTGTGTGGTTTCTGGGCTGTATGGCCATGTTCTAGTAGTATTTTTCCTTGTTGTTTTGCATACATTTGTGGCTGGCATCTTCAGAGGATCTGATCCTTGGCAGGGCCGTAGCCAGGATTTTGTTTCGGAGGGGGCTGAGTTTGGTTCGGGGGGGGGGGGGGCTGAGACTGGGTGGAAGAGGGTCTACCCTAGCAAATCTTTTGTATTGTTATCCCAATAACCCCATTAATGTGGGATATAATGAGCATGGTGATCAGATCAAGATATGAATAAACATAACAGTTTAAATAATGTACCAGTAAGGCCTTTTCGCGGACCACCCTGAGAATTTCGGAGGGCTGAAGCCCCTTAGCCCCCGGCTACATGCCTGATCCTTGGTTAATCCCTTCCCGAAGCTATCTAACTGGGAAACCATCGTTGATTATCTCCCTTCTGAAGCCATGCAACTAGGAAGCTATTACTACTTCAACCCTTTCTGAAATCACGCAACTTAGGAAGCTATCATTGCTTAATCCCCTTCTGAAGGCATCCAGTTAGGAAGCCATTATTATGCAAAGTTAGAATTATTTTTAGAAGTCTCAAAATGGCTTGTGTGCTACAATTTCTCTACAACTCCACTGTGAGAACAACAGTCTTTCATCTGACTCTTTCCTTACTGCGTTTTATTTAATGATCCTGAGTTCTAATATTATGAGACAAATAGGAAAAGAATAACTATCATGCATAATTGTATATACTTCTGTCATAAGAATCCAAAAGATTGGGGCCTAATAGAAAATCTCCTTTGCGGGATTTAAAAAGGAATCCTAAAGTATCACTGAAATCTATCTCTTGAAACTTATGTTACCATACTTTGTATTATCTTAATTTCTATGTAGTGTTATCGAAAGTTATCTACTTACTTTCATTTTTTTCAGCTGAAGAAAAAAAAACTAGAGGAGAGACCAAAACTTGAAAGCTTGGAAGATCTTCAAAAAATTATCCAGTTGAAAAAAAGGAAAAAAATTAAGAAGGTCAAAGTTCCTGTTGTAAAGAAGCCTGAGCAAGAAGTTATAGTAAGTTAATACATGTTCTTTTATGTTGGTTTCAGTGGGATTACATCCAAAGTGTGCTATCCTGACACTAATTCTTTCTCTTTCTGAAGACAGAACCTGTGGATGTCCCTACGTTTTTCAAGGCTGCCTTGGAGAACAAGATGCCAGTTATTGAAAAATATTTAGCAGACAAAGGGGATCCAAATGTTTGTGATGAGGTAGAGTATTGATTCACTTTCCATTAAAAAACCTGCTAGAATGCACATCTAGTTATGACTATAAGCCTGATACGATACGATACGATACAATATAATATAATAATATCTATCTTGGCTTTTCTTCGTGAACAAAGATTCAGGAATGACGCATCCCACGCTTTCTACAAGCGCGTTGATGATTCGGAGGTTGGATGTGTCCTTCGAGCCTGTGCAATGGATTTTTCTGGTGGAGCGCAGCATGCACAGAACTGGCCTCACCCTTTAAACCAAAGGTTCCTCTGCCGGGGCCTAGCAAGCTGGGACGGTGGCAGCGAGGTCCTCAGGTCGTAGGTTTGGTTCGAGTTTCCTTCTCTTAGATGGTTGACCTTACAGGGTTAAATGAGCACCATCTGCCCGGGTTTGAAATCATCCTTCTCTTAGGATGGTTGCCAAAAGGCTAGAGAGCCCATCCTGCCCTTTGACGCTCTTTGTCAGACCCTTCGGTTGTGACCTGTCTGGCATGGAAGGCCCTACCGGTGGCTATTATGCCACCGCCAGCATAGCTCACAACTTCATTAGGGTACGCAAGCCTCTCCCCCACTGCAAGGGGGCACCAACGGAGAGGATAATATCTATAATATAATATAAGCCTGATATGATATAATATAATACAGTGTTTCCCAACCTTTTTTGAGCCGCGGCACACTTTTAACATTAAAAAAATCCGGGGGCACACCACCAACCAAAATGACACAAAATGACACTCTAACACAGTAAAGAACGGCTGGGGGTTGGTGGCCTGCTGGAAGCAGCTGCTGGGAGTGCCGAAGCCAGGGAGGGGGCAGAGCCAGGCTGCGCCATGCCCCGCCCCCTACCCCCGGCTTCACCTCTCCCAGCAGCTGCTCCAGCCTTGAGGGGGCGGTGCCAAGCCAGCGGTGCCAGAGCCAGCACAATGCTGGCTTGCCACTGTCCCCTCAAGGCTGGAGCAGCTGCTGGGAGTGCCAAAGCCGGGGAGGGGCAGAGCCAGGCCACGCCATGCCCCGCCCCTCCCTCAGCTTCAGCTCTCCTACAGGCCGTGCCATGCCCCGCCCCTCCCCCAGCTTCAGCTCTCCTACAGAGGAGGAGCATGAGCGGTGGACGGGCTTCAGTGGGCGGGCTCCTCCTCCACACGGTTTCAGCGAGCGAGGGTGAGAGTCATGGTGGGAGTCATGGCGGATTGGAGGCTGGCTGGGAACGGCCAAGGAGGCGCCGCCCGGTCCCTTCTTCTTTTTCTTTGCCACTGCCTGGCCCTTCCTCCTCCCCCAAGCAGCAGGAGTTTGGCAGAGGGGGGAGGAAGGGGGCAGAGAGCTTTTCTCGCGGCACAGCAGGAGTCCGTCACGGCACCGTGCCACGGCACACTGGTTGAGAAAGATTGATATAATATATAATAATATAATATATAATAATATAATATTTTATATATAGATATATATTAGTAGATTGTAATGTTGTATTGCATTATGATATAATATAATATGGTAATATTATATAATGTCAATATATTGTATTATATTATAATATAATAATTGTAAAGTAAAGTAATGTATTATTATTTTATGAGTTATGTATATACATTTATATAAGCTAACATATGTCTCAAAAAGTATCTGCTTGACGTTGGCGTCTGTACAATGCGTATTTGTATGTCTATAATGAAAATTCCTTTGATCATAAATTGCTTCTTTAAATGACTCTCTGGCAACATACAAAGCACATTTCACCAACAATTGTTGGTTATAGCCTAATTCTTCCAAATAAAGTGCCGTTCAAATGACACGTAGACTCATACAGCTGAATGTTTTCTCATAAACCATCGTGCAGCCATTACTTCTAGAAAATGGACATGTAAGCTAGAGTCCTTCTTCCTGATGTCCCAACTTTCTACCTGTATTACAGTTTCTTGCTTATCTATGGAGGCTTTCATTATGTGCCTGCAGTAATCCTAGAATCATAGAGTTGGAAGAGACTTTGTGGGCTATCCAGTCCAACCCCCTGCCAAGAAGCAGGAAAATCACATTCAAAGCATCCCAAACAGATGGCCATCCAGCCTCTGTTTAAAAGCCCCCACCACACTCCAGGGCAGAGAGTTCCACTGCTGAACAGCTCTCACAGCTAGGAAGTTCTTCCTCGTGTTCAGGTGGAATCTCCTTTCCTGTAGTTTGAAGCCGTTGTTCTGCATCCTAGTCTCCGGGGCAGCAGAAAACAAGATTGCTCCCTCTTCCCTATGACTTCCCCTGACATGTTTATACATGGCCATCATGTCTCCTCTCAGCCTTCTCTTCTCCAAGCTAAAAATGCCCACCTCTTTAGCATAGTATCAAAATAAATCACCATTGCGTTTGCTATATACTCCTGAGCTTGTAGGAGGGGGTGAATTCAGCAGGACCCATTCTCTCGAAGGCAGTAGTTCCCAACCATTTTTTGACTAGGGACCACTTTGACCAGAGATCATTCTCCAACATTAATACCAAAAGGGTTACAAATTAGTTTTTGGTCAACTCTCAATCAGGCCCGGATCAACACCTTTTGGCGCCCTAGGCCACATTTTGGAATTACGCCCCCGGCCTCACGCCACCGCATTACAGAGGTCTATCCCCATCTCCCCCGCTCCCCCCCCAGCCCTTCCTCCTCTTCTCTTCAAGGGCGCGGGGGCTGCTGGGATGCAGCGGCAGCACCAGCCTCTCAGCCGCGGGGCATGCTCCTCCTCTTCCTCCTCATGCTGCTGCTAGCGGCGGCAGCCAATGGGGGCATCCGAGGTGGTGCTTAGCTCTTAAGCGCTGTCCCGGGCACCCCCATTGGCCACCGCCGCCGCGCCAGTCCTCCTCCTTCTGCTATGCCTTAGCAGCAGCAGGAGAAGCTAGCGCCGCGGCGGCATCCAAGGGAGGCAGCGCTTGAGCCGGTCTGGGATTACCAGCGAACGGAGGAGGAGGGGGAAGGTCCGTGAATCTGCCCCCCCCCCCCGGCGGCTTACGCCCATAGGCTATGGCCTAGGGTGGCCTTATGGTTTATCCGGGTCTGCTCTCAATTCGGTTTGGCTATTTGAGGTGTTGATTCAGAAAATTGCATTAGATAGACCACATCAGCTCTAGTTTCTGAAACAGAACATATATCTTCCAGTAGTCACCATCTGCTCACCCACAGAAAACCATATTTAACAATCTAGAGCTTATGCAGTCTATCCAATGCAATTTTTTGAATCAGCACCCCAAATAATCCCAGGAACAGACCAAAAAACGAAGACACCAAGGCTCCCTCACTTCCAGGCACCACACGGGGCGGTTTCCGCTCAGGGGGAAGGGTGGAGAAGGAGAAGCAGCAGTCAGGAGGCTTGTTGCCATGCCTTTCATGGGTAGTCACCCTCTCCCTTCCCAACATCCCCATTGCCTCGGTACTATAAGAGGGTTTTGTGAGACCAGTCACTCTCATTGCAATGGTGAGACCACGGACCATATTTTAGTTCTCGGGGTGGTCCACAGAACACAGATTGGGATCTACTACTCCAAGGCTTCGATGTCTGAGGGATGTAATCCCTTAAAACGTATTTCCCAGGTTTTGTGTGAAATTGTCACAACGCGGGACCTGGCCCTGCCCCTTAATCACACACACACAGACAATGTCAATTAACTATTTATTAAGCACAAATGTTTGCAGGTGAAAAGGTAGAATGTCCAAAAGTAATGAGATCAATAAGTCCAAGGTAATTAGCAATTAGTGATCAAAAAGCAAATCCAAAAAGCAGGGAATCTCTCAAAAGCAAGGTCCATAAAAACAAGGCAAGTTGATCCGAAGTAAACTTAGTCCGTAGAGCAACACAAGGCAATCCAAGGTTCGTGGAATAAACAAGGTCTCTTGGCAGTACTTGGCAAGGTGAGCCAAACTATGGCTTCCAGGGAGCAGCAGACCACCGATGCGTCTGTCCAGCAAAGACGTGGCCGCCAAACTGAGGAACTTTCCCACAGAGTGTATACTTAGGTCCCACCCTTGTGGGACCTTGTGGGACCAGCGCCTCTCCAGGCCCCGCTTCCAATCTTTCTGTGTAGCCACAATACTACTCCTACGGTCGAAGCTCCTCACAGGTTCAGCGCCATCTGCCCCGTTATCTTCCTGGGAAAGTGCCTCCGACTCGGTTTCCATATCTTCCTCCGCAGCTGGTGGAAACAAGCGCTCCTGAGAACCGAATCCTCCCGGTCTCTCATATTCGCAATCCGAGCCGGATTCTGGCTGGCCTTCATCATCCGAATAAGCAGAAGGCCAGGTGTCATCCCATTGCAAACTGTCAGTCGGTGATGCATGCCCATCAGCCCCTGCATCCCCTCCATATTGGTCCAAAGCAATCGGGGGCCCCGGGGCGGTGCCCCCCCCCCGGCTGGAATGGGGGCTGAGTTGCTAAAGAAATATAGGCCAATGTTTCATATCCAACTTCTCAATACAGAAATATGTCTTATGAAAGGTCTCACCTATTTATACCAAGCTGGTCTGAAACCCTTGTATAAAAACTACAACTATAAGTGCAGTGAGTTTTTGTACACACAACTGGGAAGAAAAATAGAACAATTTTGTCTTTGAATGGTCTCTGGGACTTACACGTGCTAATTATTATTTGGAGTCTTTTGCTAAAGTGAGAATGGAAAAGTTTGAAAATTCCCATGCTGGCACATTGTACACAAGATAGTAGGCCTGTTTGATCCACACAAGAGAGAGAGAGAGAGAGAGAGAGAGAGAGAGAGAGAGAGAGAGAGAGAGAGAAGGTTCAAAACCTGTTCTGGATGTGGGGGTGCTGGCGCTTCGAATCTGAATGACTTCTGAAATTTTCCAGAAAAAATTCAGAATTTCACAAATTCATTAATTTCAGAACGGGTTCGTTAATGGCGGGCATGCATGTTTAACCCAGTTTGGATGGGGATGTCTTCCCTTCATGTCAGAAGTGTGGCGACAGCCATGTTTAACCCAGTTTGGATGCAGCTGTCGCCCCAGTTCTGACGCAGAGGGAAGACAGCCCTATCCAAACTGGGTTAAAAACAGCCAGTTTGGATCAGGGTGTCTTCCCTCCGCATCAGAATTGGGGCGACAGCTGCATCCAAACTGGGTTAAACATGGCTGTCGCCCTAGTTCTGATGCGGAGGGAAGACATCCCCATCCAAACTGAGTGTTTTTAACCCAGTTTGGGTGGAAATGTCTTTCCTCTGCGTCAGAAGTGGGGCGACAGCCGTTTTTAACCCAGTTTGGATGTGGCTGTCGCCCCAGTTCTGATGCAGAGGGAAGGATATCTGCCTCCAAACTGGGTTTTGCTTGTGTTTTTGATTGAAGGGCAGAGACTGCCTTGTGTAAACCGCCCTGAGTTGCCTTCGGGCTGAGAGGGGCGGCATAGAAAAATGATAAATAAATAAATGGGAATGTGGCGCAGCTGGCTGGGTGTCAGCTGCATAAGATCTCTACTGACCAGACGGTCATGAGTTCGAGGCCTGCCCGGGTCAGGGTAAGCTCTCGACCAATTTGTGTAGCTTGTTGTCGACCTTTGCAACCCGAAAGACAGTTGCATCTGTCAAGTAGGAAATGTAGGTACCACTTTGTGGGGAGGCTAAATTTAACTGATTTCTGGAATGTTAAATTGCCTCTATGTCTGTCTATATACGTTGTATGTCAATGGCATTGAATGTTTGCCTGTATATGTGCATTGTGATCCGCCCTGAGTCCCCTGAGGGGGTGAGAAGGGCGGAATATAAATGACGCAAATAAATAAATAAATAAATTAAATTAAACAACCAATGTGGGAAAAGCACCTTGGGAGGGGCAGGAATCTAATGCAGATTCCTTTCCAAAAACGGTGGCGGTGGCCTCGAAATGGCAAATTCACTTCCAGAATTTGATCTGAATTCATTCCGATTTTATGAGCATTCCGATGAACCTACCCAGGCCTACAAGATAGATTTTATTTATTTATTTATATTTCCATTTCTATACCGCCCTTCCCCGCAGGCTCGGGGCGATTTACATAGCCTAAAAAGCACAATCATAATATGCGACAATGAAACAAATTTAGCACAGATTTAAAACAGATTTCCAACCCGCACAGGATAGTCAACATGGGTTATCAGATCTACTGTATACTTGTTAAGAGGGAAAGGGAAACCTTATGATTAACTATGGTTATAATTGTTTCCATTGACAGTATAAACGAACGGCTTTGCACAGAGCGTGCTCAGAAGGACACCTGGCAGTCGTGGAAAAGTTGGTAGAAGCTGGAGCACAACTTGAATCCCAAGATATGGTAAGCACAAATTGTACACACAAACCCACAGCTCTTGCATAGATACATCCCCATCACCTTGCTGAAGCAGAATTTAAGGACTTGTTTGTCAATGAGCCATTTCAAATGGAAATTGCATCATCACCTCACCGGGTTTTTCCAAGAGATGTTAAAGAGCTCTTGTCAGAGTAAAGAAAGATGGATCAATATTTTAGCACGCTAAATGATTGTGCACACACTCACATACTTCAAATGAACTGTTTATCACTTGATTGATATTTCAACGTATTCCTTTTCCTCTGCTGTAGCTTGAATCAACAGCTATTCATTGGACATGTCGGGGTGGCAATGTGGAAGTCCTGAAGTACCTGCTAAACAAAGGAATCAACAGGAATGCAAGAGATAAGGTATTTTAAAATTACCGCCAAAAGGTTTGATGGGTGGGGGGAATAGATTAAAGGAGACATGGGAGGCTATGGTTTAAATCAGGGGTGCTCAGAATGGTGATCTCAATCACCAGGGTGATCTTCGGGCCTCATCCTGGTGATCTTCAGGCCCCTGACCAGGTTTTTTGCTGTTGGTCCTCTTCACGCGCCCCTGCACGCTGCAAAGAAGTCCTCCGTCGTTGCTCCTCCCTGCTCTCCCTGCTCGCGCCGCCTCCAAAAGCTCCAGAGTCCAAGAGGCAGAATGGGCCCCTCTTTGGATTCCTCCTCCTCCCTCCGTCCTTCTCCAGCCACTCAGAGTCGTAGGAGACCAAAGGGGGTGGGCCTGGATGACGCGATGCATGGCTGGCCCCGTGTGCATGCGCAGAAGCGCCCATTCTGCCTCTCTGACTTCTCGTGAGCTCTTGGAGGCAGCACGCATGCTGGCGGCGTGGAAATAGGAGCAACGACGGAGGAGAAGAAGAAGGACGCTTTGGGGTCATTTCCTTACCACATCTCAAAGGTCGGTCTTTTTACTTTGGGGTGGGTGCTTGATTGTTCTGTGGCATGTCTCTTTGTTTATTTTTTAATGTTTAAAAATGGCCTTTTAGCTCCAAAGCCTCTCTGCTTGCTTTGTTCCTTGAGAAATATATGTTGGGGAATATGGAAATGTGGGAGAAATGGGGTGGTTGGATGTATTTTTCCATGCCCCTTTGTTTACCTTGCTGCGTATTAAATGGCCTTGCAGTTCAGAAGCCTCTCTTCTTACTTCCTGGCTGATAATATGCGTGGTAATATGGCAGTGTGGGAGAAATGGGGTGGTTGGATGTATTTTTCCATGCCCCTTTGTTTACCTTGCTGACTATTAAATGGCCTTGCAGTTCAGAAGCCTCTCTTCTTACTTCCTGGCTGATAATATGTGTGGTAATATGGCAGTGTGGGAGAAATGGGGTGGTTGGATGTATTTTCCATGCCCCTTTGTTTACCTTGCTGACTATTAAATGGCCTTGCAGTTCAGAAGCCTCTCTTCTTACTTCCTGGCTGATAATATGTGTGGTAATATGGCAGTGTGGGAGAAATGGGGTGGTTGGATGTATTTTTGCATGCCCCTTTGTTTACCTTGCTGAGTATTAAATGGCCTTGTAGTTCAAAAGCCTCTCTTCTTACTTTCTGGCTGATAATATGTGTGGTAATATGGCAGTGTGGGAGAAATGGGGTGGTTGGATGTATTTTTATGCTCTGTTTTATATTGTTGTTATTAAATTGAAATGTTGATGTTTTATAACTTCATTTTATGTAAACTGCCCCGAGCCTGCTGGAAGGAGCGGTACATAAAAATGAATAATAAATATAAATAAATAAATAAATAAATAAATAAGAAAATAGTTATACATTTTACATTTCTGGGTAGGTGATCTTTGGGACTGGGTTTTTTAATCAGTAGCTCCCATGCTGAAAAAGTGTGAGCACCCCTGGTTTAAATCCACTCACTAATCCAAACAAGAGAAGAATGATTGAATCAACAGGATTAACCTGAGTGTTGTGGTTTTCAGCAATTGATTCAAGGGGTCTACTGGATTTAGGGTTGTTTGCAGAGGATTACGCCTTCAATCCGGATTTATTTCTCATATTAATACATATTGCCATGAACCTATTAATTACACATCTCTTTTTTCACTAGTTGCTCAGCACACCTTTGCATGTGGCAGTAAGGACAGGACAATACGAATGTGGGGAACACCTCATAGCTTGTGAAGCAGACCTCAATGCCAAAGACAGAGTGAGTATATTGATAAACCTCTTCTGGGCAATTCGTCTAGAACACTGCTTCTTAAACGGTGTCTAGGTCTCAAATGTTTGCCTTATGTGTTGGAATCCACCCTGAGTCCCTTCGGGGGAGATAAGGCCGGCCTGCTTATTATTATTATTATTATTATTATTATTATTATTATTATTAACAAGCCTTATAAGTAAATGTTAAACTTTTATACCTTTTTATATACCTATATATAAAAATTTCTTGGATGGAAAGAGGTCGTGAGTGGAAAATGTTTAAGAAGCCCTGATCTAGAACAATGGGGAACATGTATTATTATTGTTGTTATTATTATTTATTGGATTTCTTAGCCACCACTCCCAGATGACTTGGGGCCTGAAGAACCCCTAAATGGGTCTGGCCCAGCTTTTCTGTCCAAACGTATCTCCCTCTATAAACCACTGCGGAGTTTAAGGTGATATGGGGAGGCCCTGCTCTCGGTTCTGCCTCCCTCGCAGGTGCGATTGGCAGAGACGAGAGATAGGGCCTTCTCAGTGGTGGCCCCTCGGATGTGGAACTCCCTCCCCAGGGATTTTAGATAAACCCCCTTCCTCCTGAGAGTGAAAATTTGGCTTTGTGACCAAGCCTTTAGAGCAGTGTTTTTCAACCTTTTTTGAGCCGCGGCACACTTTTTACGTTTTCAAAATCCTGGGGCACACCACCAACCAAAATGACACTCTAACAAAGTAATACATATAGTTAATATGTTTTAAAATGTATTTATACACTCAGTGTGAAACCTGGGCCTGTTTCGATAAACACAACATATATATGACTTCCTCTCACATACTTATACATAGCTATCATGTCTTCTCTCGGCCTTCCCTTCTTCAATCTAAACATGCCCAGCTCTTCAAGCCGCTCCTCATAGAGCTTGTTCTCCAGACCCTTGTGAAATTTCACCCTGAATGAAACTTGCTTCCAGTTAACTATGGATGTCATGAAGCTGTTATAAACAGTTCCTTGGGGGGCAACACAGATCTATGAAATGTATAGAGTCTATGCTGAGTCGAGGCTCCTGAAGGCTTCCTCAAGGCGGGCCTGGCCCTGGCATTCGGCGGAGCCCTTCCTTTGGCTTGGGAGAAGATCTCTCACGGCACACTAGTGTGCCGCGGCACACTGGTTGGGAAACACTGCTTTAGAGAACTAGTGCAATAGATGGTCTTGGAACAATGTGCAATGACCTTTGGAACAGCCCGGATTACGCTCGTGGATTACGTGTTTAACTCTAAATGTATTGTTTTTAAATGTTTGAATTGTTTTAACGTACTTTTAAATTCTATTTTAATATTTATTTAAGTGTACAGTGTGTTTTAAGGCATCAAATCGTTGCCTGTATGTAAAGCCACCTTGAGTCCCCTCCGGGCTGAGAAAGGCGGGGTAGAAATGTTGTAAATAAATAAATAATTATATAAGAGGTTAACAGAATAGCCTGCATGCACCACAGTCAGTATGGCAGGCAATGCAGTCCAACATAATCTAAAAGGGCAGATTATCCTATCCTAGTAGCCTGAAGGGCTTTTCTCAAGTTCATCTGAGATAGATGGATCATGGACCGGACAAGAAAAGATCCAGGGGTGATCCAGGAAATTATAGGCCAGTTAGTCTAACCTCAGTTCCAGGCAAAGTGATGGAAACCATTATTAAAGAAAAAATTACTAAGCACATAGAAGAACAGGCATTGCTGAAGGAAAATCAACATGGTTTCTGCAAAGGCAAATCATGTCTTACTAACTTGTTAGAATTCTTTGAGGGTGTAAATAAACACATAGATAAAGGGGACCCAATTGATATTGTTTACCTTGACTTTCAAAAGGCTTTTGACAAAGTCCCTCACCAAAGGCTCCTAAATAAGCTCTTCAGCCATGGAATCAGAGGACAGGTCTTGTCCTGGATTGGAACCTGGCTAAACTGTAGGAAACAAAGGGTGGTAATAAACGGACATTTCTCTGGGTGGAAAGAGGTGAGAAGTGGCGTACCCCAAGGTTCAGTTTTGGGTCCGTTACTTTTTAATTTATTCATTAATGATCTGGATGTAGGAGTGAATTCTGAGGTAGCAAAGTTTGCAGACGACACTAAATTGTTCAGGGTAGTTAAAAATGAAACTGATTGTAAAGAGCTCCAGAAAGATCTCTCGAAATTGAGTGAATGGGCAACAAAGTGGCAAATGCATTTTAACCTAAACAAGTGTAAAGTCATGCACATCGGGCAAAGAACCCCAACTACACCTACAAATTGATGGGGTCAAAGCTTTCCGAGACAAACCAGGAAAGGGATCTTGGGGTCTTGGTGGACAGCTCAATGAAGATGTCAACCCAGTGCGCAGCAGCAGTGAAAAAAAGCAAATTCTATGCTAGGCATGATCAGAAAGGGAATCGAAAATAGGTCAGCAAATGTTGTATTACCTCTCTACAAATCGATGGTAAGGCCACATTTGGAGTACTGTGTACAATTCTGGTCTCCGCACCTTAAGAAGGATATAACGGAACTGGAAAAGGTACAGAAAAGGGCAACAAGAATGATCCAAGGGATGGAGCGGCTCCCTTATGAAACCAGGTTGCAACGCCTTGGTCTTTTCAGCCTTGAAAGACGGCGTTTAAGAGGTTACTTGATCGAAGTGTATAAAATCATGCATGGGATAGAAAAGGTGAATAAAGAAAAACTGTTTTCTTTGTCACATAACACTAGGACTAGGGGGCACTCCCTAAAGCTCCAAGGTAGGAAATTAGGACTAACAAAGGGAAATATTTCTTCACCCAGAGGGTCATTGGGTTATGGAACTCACTTCCAGAAGAGGTTGTGACAGCTGTCAGCCTGGACAGCTTCAAGGCAGGATTAGACAGATTCATGGATACCAAGTGTATTGGTAGTTACTGAAAAGGACATTCAAGTGCCACCTCGGAGTTGGTTGAGGTAGGCAGGATTTCCCTGGGTACTGGTTGTGGGGGGTCGGGAGCAGGTCAGGGTTTTGCCCTCCCTTCTGCTCGAGATCCCCGTGTACAACTGGTGGGCCACTGTGTGATACAGAATGCTGGACTAGATGGGCTGAGGTCCGATTCAGCATGGCTCTTCTTATGTTCTTATGTTCTAAGAGAGCCACGTATCAAGTCTAGGAACCACTGCTGGCTGCAAGCCATTTCAAGTAACAACAACAACAACAATAACAACACTTTATTTATATTCTGTCCTTCTCACTCGGGGCAGATCGCAGTACACATACATGCCAAACATTCAATGCCGTTTGTATAGATAGTATATAGACAGAACAGAAGGAGGTGTGTTGTTTCAATGCCATGGACGGTTGGGCTCGAGTCCACAGGAGGTGCTGTCACTCTATCCTCTATGACGAAGAGCTGTCAGGACGTCCCCATTCAAGCATTTTCAAATCTTCTTTTTTCTTTATGGTGTAATAAAACACCTCCCCCGCTTTTAGCGGTACCTAATTTCCCTAATTACAGCTAAAATGATTTTAATGAATAGACGCTGGGAACTGTATTTTTTTATTTTAATTGCTAATTGTTTATTGTTTTTATCTGTTATTATATAGCTGCTTTTAATTGTATTTTATATTGTGGGCACTGGTTGCCATGTGTAAACCGCCTCGAGTCGCCTTCGGGCCGAGAGGGGCGGTATAGAAATATAATATAATAAATAAATAAATAATTAAATAAAATAAAGCTGTTTTCGAACTGCTTAGGTAAACAGTGAGCAGGGCTGATGGTCGGGCGCTCACACTGACCCAGGGCTTCCAACTTGCAACCTTTCGGTTGATAGATCTTATACTTGCTGATGATTTACCAGCTGGGAAAATCATCTTGGAAAATCAAAGTCCCACTCACAACCAGAAAGAAAAGGGACATATGAGGGTGGGTCAATAAGTCCGTGACTTTTTGAATGAAACACAGGTTTTTGGATAAATGATAATTTTATTTTTCAACGTAGTCTCCTTTGAGCTCTATACACTTTGTCCAACATTTCTCCAATTCTTTTTATCCCTTCCAAAAAATAAGATTTGTCGAGGTCATCAAAATAGGTATTTGTTTGCAAGATGATTTCATTGTTGGAGTCAAATCTCTTTCCGCTGAGCCATTTCTTCAGGTTTGGAAACAAAAAATAGTCACTCGGAGCTAAATCCAGAGAATAGGGCGGATGAGGGAGCAATTCGTATCCCAATTCATGGATTGCTGCCATGGAAACTGCACATGTGTGCACCCTTGCATTGTCCTGATGCAAAATAACTTTTTTCTTGGCCAAATGAGGTCGTTTTTTTTCAAATCCTCATTAAATTGACCCAATAAGTTGGCATAATATTCGCCATTGATTGTTTTCCCCTTTTGAAGGTAGTCAATGTGGATTATACCGTGTGCATCACAAAAAAAGGTCGCCATGACTTTATTGGCTGACGAACCCACCTTGGCCTTCTTTGCACCGATTCACCCCAAGAAACCCACTGTTTTGACGGCTGTTTGGTCTCTGGTGTGTTGTGGTGGATCCACGTTTCGTCCACGGTTACTAAACGGTGCAAAAACCCATCCATATTGCGGTTGAACACCAAACACTCCTGCAAAATTGACACACGATTGCGTTTGTGGTCAATTGTGAGCAAACGCAGCACCCATTTTGCAGAAAGCTTTCTCATACCCAAGTGATCATTTAAAATTGAAACCACTGAGCCACGTGAGATGCCTACGGCTTCCACAATCTCTCGCACTTTCAATCTCCAATCAGCCAACAGCATATTATGAATTTTTTCAATTGTTTTGGGTGTAGAGACATCAACTGGGCATCCAGAACGTTCAGCATCTTCCGTGCTTGTACGGCCACAACAAAATTCAGTAAACCACTTTTTAACCATTGAAATTGATGGTGCAGAGTCCCCATAGTATTTATCAAACTTAGCCTTGGCTTGAGTGATGGTTTTTTTCTGCAAAAAATAATGCTTAATGAGCACACAAAATTGACTTTTTTCCATTTTCTCCTCAAATCACGCGGTAGTCTGCTATCAATGGCTGTCAAACACAAACTAAATGACGCAGCTTGTTCAAATTTTGACAGGAGTCAACTGACAGATGCCTGTTGACAGGAGCAGTGTTGCCCTTTCAGTTAAGAGGCGGGGAATTCAAAAAAATCATGGACTTATTGACCCGCCTTCGTATTTATGTGCAGAGCCTTCAAAATGTATATGTTAAGCAGGGCCGGTTCGTCCATTAGGCGGACTATGCAGACGCATAGGGCGACGTCACCCGGGAGGGGCATTGCCACCTGGGAGGGGCGCCGCCGCGCCGGCTCCGCCCCACCCCACCCCACCGCCCACGCCACACTGCCCCCTGCCGTTGCGCCGGCCAGGCCTCCGCAGCCTGCGCCATGCCGCTGCACCGGCCAGGCCTCCGCACTCAGCTCTGCGGCCTGCGCCGCCGCGCTGGCCGGGCCTTTGTTAGGCCGGCCACACCTCCGCATGCGCAGAAGCTACTATAGGCGCTACAGTGCCTGTAGGAGCTTCTGCGCATGCGCGAAAAAGCTCTGCGCACGTGCACTGACTCCAGAGCGCATCTCCCGCTTTGGAGTCAGTGCGCGTGCGTGCACTTTCACGCGTGCGCACTGGCCTCCAAAGCGGGAGGCGCGCTCTGGAGTCAGTGCGCGTGCACGGAGCTTTCGGCGCATGCGCAGAAGCTCCTACAGGAGGGGGGGGCACAAAAGTTTTTTTCGCGTACCCCCCGGGAACAGGTAAGTCCCCCCCTGATGTTAAGGAGGGAGTTCAGCGATAATATTCAAAGTGGCAACACAAGCAAAGGTGTCTATCAGTTCCATCTACAATGCATGCCATGGTCAAGGTGGCGTTTTTCCAGCGCTATAGAACTGGCATGGGAATGTTAGTACATTGCATTCCTTACAACCAGAAGGACTTGCCTTCCTGCTGCCTGATTGGACGGGACATCTTTACTAAGTTTACTAAGTTTCTCCCCCTCTCAGGAAGTCGCAAGCATTACTAAAAGCCTATTAAATGTGTCCACAAAAGTTATTAGTCCACAAACTCTTTTTACGATCCCCCATGACGGAATCATCTGTAGCTTGCCAGCAACGTTAAAAAGACACATTGCGAATCAACGCTTGCCTCTTAGATAAAAGGTTCCCTGCTTGTGATCTTGATTACTTGCCAAGGGAGAGTAGCTACTAGAAAGCTGCCTTAGGTTTTTGCACATCATCTCGGCTCTTGAAACAGGGCAAATAAGTGCCCAGGACTTTTAATAACTCAATCTTTTGGAAGGGAAATAGTCATCTCTAAGAAAGAACATCCACAGCACTTCATATTCTTCTTCAGCATCATGATGGTACTCAGCCTTTTTTATTATTATTACTGAGCTTGGCTGGAAGATATTGGCACAATCTGTTAAGTCTTCTCAGTTTTATGTCAGAGGAGCCCAACATGTTCCTTTTTTCTCCTTGTTCTAGGAGGGCGATACTCCCATGCACGATGCAGTGAGGCTGAATCGCTATAAAATGATTCGACTTCTGATTCTGTATGGAGCCAACCTAAACATAAAGAATACTGTAAGTAGTCTGTTGCTCTTCTCCAGGGCTGTCCAACTTCTACGGGCCCAAGGGCCGGAATTCCGGTCACTGATCACCTGGGGGGCCGAAGGGTCTGCCTCCGCCCTGGCTCTGCCCCTCCCCTGGCTCCGCCCCCACCCCTCCCCCGGCTCCGCCCCCTCCCCGGCTCCAATTTACTTACAATTGACCTTGAGTTGTGGAGTTGTAGTTCACCTCCATCCAGAGAGCACTGTGGACTCAAATAATGATGGATCTGGACCAAACTTGGCATGAATACTCAATATACCCAAATGGGAACACTGGTGGATTTGGGGGAATGTTTCCTAATACCTTTGAGTTATTTGAGTCCACACTCAAATTGGGACACACCAAAAAAAAACCCAAACACCTCAATGCCATCGCAGGGCTTGATGGGGCCTCCTTTCCCAGAGGGGGGGGGGGAGGAGGCCCAAAGAGCTCCCTCCTGGAAGTAGGTATTTTATTTTTATTTTTGTATTTTTTATTTGTATTTTATTAAAACAAGTTAGGGGGCCAGAGGGAAGGGGCTCGGGGGCCGTGTACGGCCCCAGGGCTGCCTGTTGGACAGCCCTGCTCTACTCAATGGGTTTTTCACTGAAATAGTCCCTATCATATCTCAGAAACAACTACAGGAAAAAAACAGAGAACATTAAAAGCTTGCATGACACTCATTTATTTATTTACTTTATTTATATTCCGCTCTTCTCTCCCCGAAGGGGACTCAAAGAAGATTACAGGTAGACATACTTAGCAGACAATCCCTGCTGTTTCAACATACAACATATAGACGAACAGAGGCAAACTCTGGCCACCAGGGGGAGCTGGCGCACTCCTCATCTCTCAGCGTTCCCAGCGTCCCTTGTTGTTCCTTCCGCATTCCTCAGCGTTCCTGGAGTTCTTTAATGGCCTCAGGATTCAATCAAAATTCATAGCTCTTGTTGAAAAATGACTAAATATGCAACTTGAAATATTTTAAAGGTTCTTTTTCAAATAATCTCTTCATTGCTTCAAACTGGGTTTTAATGGAAATTTATTATTATTTATTTATTTAAAACTTTTGTACCCTGATCTTCTCACCTCAATAGAGGGACTCAGACCGGCAAGCTGCAAGAATTCAAAAATTCTAAAAACATCTTAAATTCACAATAAAATTATCAATTACGAGTACAATAAATACATAAAAACTATTTGCCAAAGTAAAATCAGGTCCAACTCAGTTCTTGTATACAGTCCATGTCTAGTGGTCAGCGACTTTAATCAATTAGTGATCTCCGCCCTCATTGTGCAAAGGCCTCCTTCCAGAGCCACGTTTTCACCAGCTTCCTAAAAGTTAGGAGGGAGGGGGCAGAGCTAATTTCATTTGGGAGGGAATTTCACAGCCAGGGGGGCACCACAGAAAAGGCCCCGTCTCTCGCCCCCACCAAACACGCCTACGAAGGTGGTGGGACCGAGAGCAGGGCCTCTCCAGACGATCTTTATGGTTCATGGGGGAGAATATGTTCAGACAGATAAACTGGGCCGGGACCGTATAGGGTTTTGTAGGTTAAAACCAGCACTTTGAATTGTGCAGCCAATGGAGCTGGCGCAACAAGGGAGTTGTATGCTCCCTGTAACCCGCTCCCGTTAGTAATCTGGCTGCCGAATGTTGGACTAATTGCAGCTTCCGGGCAGTCTTCATAGGCAACACCACGTAGAGAGTGTTGCAGTAGTCTATTCGGGATGTAACCGGAGCGTGTACCACCGTGGCCAAGTCCGACTTCTCAAGGTACGGGCGCAGCTGGCGCACGAGCCTAAGCTATGCAAAAGCTCCCCTGGCCACCGCCGAGACCTGGGGTTCCAGGCTCAGCGATGAGTCCAGGATCAGTCCCAGACTGCGAACCTGCGCCTTCAGGGGGAGTATAACCCCGTCAAGCACAGGCTGTAACCCTGTAACCAAGTAAACTACTAATTAAGAAATTCTCAAAGTGTTAATACACAAATCTTAAGGAAGTATACATAAATACAAGGTACAAATTAAAGAGTGCACCCGCTCTGGGCTCCTACCCCATACGCTTAATAGCGTTACTTAAAGTCCAGGAGTTATCGGGTTCGAGGAAAAAGTTCAAGGGTTCACTATAATAGACAGGCTTTCCAGGTAAGTATATGAGGGGAGGATAGACAAAAGGCCCACAGGGCCGCGTCGTAGCCAAAGAGCGGGTTGGCAAACAAGCCGTGATGGAAATCCAGGGAGCAGTAGTAATGCGGAGTTGTTTGCTGACCGGAGCCCAGGTGATTCACGCGCCCAACTACTCCTCGGAGACCCAGCCGCTATTGCTACGTATCCGCCTTCCATGCACGTGAATCACCTGGGCTCCGGTCAGCAAACAACTCCGCATTACTACTGCTCCCTGGATTTCCATCACGGTTTGTTTGCCAACCTGCTCTTTGGCTACGACGCGGCCCTGTGGGCCTTTTGTCTAGCCTCCCCTCATATACTTACCTGGAAAGCCTGTCTATTATAGTGAACCCTTGAACCCTTGAACTTTTTCCTCGAACCCGATAACTCCTGGACTTTAAGTAACGCTATTAAGCGTATGGGGTAGGAGCCCAGAGCGGGCGCACTCTTTAATTTGTACCTTGTATTTATGTATACTTCCTTAAGATTTGTGTATTAACACTTTGAGAATTTCTTAATTAGTAGTTTACTTGATTATTTTCTACACTCCGTGTATTGCATGCTTCATAGCAATTCTCCCCTTGTGGTTTGATTGTAACCCTGTAACCCTAGGCATTATGGTTCCATTTTACTTGTATTTTTCACATGCTTATGTTTCCATTGTATATGTTTTCCTTTGAATTTTATTTCAATGGCCTCGTGTACCATTTTTAGGAAGATAAAATCCATATATATACTGTATGTATATATATATATATATATATATATATATTTCCATTCATTAAACATCTGCAAGAAAAACAGTTTGTCAGAGGTTTTCCCCTTTGCCTTCTTTTCAACAGTTATCGAGCTATGTTTTCTCTATGGATATAGTTCCTACCAGAGTTAGGGTGAATCTACAGTACGCTGCAGAATTAATGCAGTTTGACACCACTTTAACTGCAATAGCATATTATTGAAACATAGTCTTCTCTGACTTATCGAACCACAGAGCTCAGGATTCCATAGCTTTGAGCCATGGCAGTCAGTAGTGTCAAACCGTATTAATTCTAAATTGTACAAGATCGTAGATGCCCCATAGTTATAAATTAGATGTGGTGTATATTGTACACAAAATAGAGCTTTTGAAATCAACATGCCGACTGTTCAGCTATCACACTTGCAAATTAACAGGGCTCTCATTCTTCCTGTGTTCATGAGGCAGGGCCCTGTGGACAAGCATACAGGTGCGGAGTTGTGTGTTCTCCTCCACATTGCACAAAGCGGAGGATTCTTTTAGGTAGTTCCATTTTGCCAGGTTGGCTTTTGATCTGCCCACTCCACTTCTGATTCTGTTCAGGGACTTCCAAGCTCACCATTCTTGGTTTGCTCCTGGTGGCAGACCCTCATGGGGAGCCATCCAATTGGGATTTCCTGGTTTAGCTGCCCAGAGGGGTGCTCTTTCTGTTCCTGGGGAAACATTAAGAGGAGTGGTAGTTCTCATGAAGCTTTTCCTTGACTTGAGTCTACTGGGAGGAGGCTGATAGCCATGCAGTGGATGGCGGGGGGTCGCGAGGGGGTGTCAGAGGGGTCGCCAAAGATCACCCAAAAAACCCAGTATTTTCTGTTGGTCATGGGGGTTCTGTGTGAGAAATTTGGCCCAATTTTATCATTGGTGAGGTTCAGAATGCAGGTGCAGACTCATCATTGTTTGAGTCCACAGTGCTCTCTGGATGTAGGAGAACTACAACTCCAAAACACGATGTCAATGCCCACCAAACCCTTCCAGTTTTTTCTGTTGGTCATGGGAGTTCTGTGTGCCAAGTTTGGTTCAGTTCCATCATGGGTGAAGTTCAACATGCTCTTTGATTGTAGATTAACTATAAATCCCAGCAACTACAACTCCCAAAGGACAACATCAATGCACCCCCCAACAACCCCAGCAGTATTCAAATTTGGGCATATTGGGTATTTGTGCCGAATTTGGTCCAGTGAGTGAAAATACATCTGGCATATCAGATATTTACATTACGATTCATAACAGTGGCAAAATTACAGTTGTGAAGTAGCAACGAAAATAATTTTATGGTTGGGGGTCACCACAACATGAGGAATTGTATTAAGGGGTCACGGCATAAGGAAGGTTGAGAACCACTGATATAAAGGCTGAACAGGGCGTAGGGTTACAGCCTGTGCTGGATGGGGTTACACTCCCCCTGAAGACGCAGGTTCACAGCTTGGGAGTGATCCTGGACTCATCGCTGAGCCTGGAACCCCAGGTTTCAGCGGTGCCCAGGGGAGCTTTTGCACAGTTAAGACTCGTGTGCCAGCTGCGCCCATACCTTGGGAAGTCTGGCTACAGTCGTCCACACTCTGGTCACATCCCGAATAGATTACTGCAACGCACTCTACATGGGGCTGCCTTTGAAGACGGTTCAGAAACTTCAACTAGTCCAACGGGCAGCAGCCAGATTACTAACTGGAGCTACATACAGGGAGCATACCACCCCCTGCTGTGTCAGCTCCACTGGCTGCCTGTCCATTTCCAAGCTCAATTCAAAGTGCTGGTCTTGACCTATAAAGGTCTATATGGTTCTGACCCAGCTTACTTGTCCGAACGCATCTGCCTCCACGTCCCACCTCATAACCTAAGATCATCCAGGGAGGCCCTGCTCTTGCTTCCGCCAACATCTCAACTGCGGCTGGCGGTGACGAGAAACAGGGCCTTCTCGGCTGTGGCCCCCCACCTGTGGAATGCTCTTTCAAGCGAAATACAATCGACCTCATCCCTCCTGGCATTTAGAAAGAAGGTAAAATCTTGGGAATGGGACCAGGCCTTTACACAGTAATTCAATGCAGCACTTTACCTGGAATGGACTGATGAGGACGGACTTGAGAATACAGCTTATCGTTTATTGATTGGTGGATACAGATGGAATATTTTAATTGGTTGTTGATAATTTGTTTGAGTGTTGCTGTTTTTAACTTGGCTTGTACTGATGGTTTTATATTGTCTATTGTTTTCCGGCATCTAATTGCTGCCTTGTTAGCCATTCTGAGTCTCCCCTCGGGGGTAGAATACTGCAAAAAATAAATGAATGAATGAATAAATGAATTTTCCAGAATAATTCTCTCCTGACATTTCGCCCACATGTATGGCAGGCATCCTCAGAGGTTGTGAGGCCTGTTGGAAACTAGACAAGTGAAGTTTATATGCCTGTGGAATTTCCAGGGTGGGAGGATTAGCACCTTGATTAGCATTCCATTGATTGGATTCAGATTTATAGTTGTCACTAATTTGCACTGGTTTGTAGTTGGGTAAATATTGCTTGGCATTGACTTTCCAAATCTTCATTTAGTGCTAGAAGATCTGATTTCAGTGATAAATAAATGTAAGAGGACAAAATAAATATGCTTGATCATAGACCAGCAAGTTCAGATCTGTGGGCTATTTTCTACCCCAATGATGCAGTGCATCAGCCCTGAAAATTGAGTCGATGATATTTAAAAACCTATGTTGACGATCCATTTTGTTTAGAAAGGGTTTGTCTTCTTTTAATACAAAATCACTAAAGACTTCCAAGAATGGAAACTGACATTTTTTTTCAAAAAAGAAGGGAATGGGATAAGGATGGGACCAGGGGCGGTCTAAGGTAATTTTAAATGGTAAGCAAACATTACTTTGCCCTCCCCCCCAAAAACACATTATTTTGGTGCCCCGCCAAAACATTATTTTGGAGCCCCCCCCCGGAAGCGCGAAGAGGAGCCTTCGAAGGCCCCTCCTCTCGCTCTCCCGGGCTCCCGCTGCCAACCCCTCCCACAGAGCATTGCAGAGGCCGGGGAGCGCTCTCCCTTCGAAGGCTCCTCCTCGCTCTGCAATGCTCCGCAGGAGCGGCGGTGCCCGGCGGACGGGAATTCGCCCCCCTTCCAAGATGGCGCCCTACGCAGAGGCGTAGTTGGCCTACATGGTGGGACCGCCCCTGGATGGGACACAAATTTGCATGGTCATTATTTCTCTCAAAGCTGGCATGAACTCTAGAAACTTGGCAACTGAACAAATTTGACGTTTTCCATAGGCATGACCAGATACAGTACCATAATTGTTGTTTTTATCCGGCGCTTGTGAGCCGCCCCGAGCCTCCCGGGAGTGGCGGCATAGAAGCCCAACAAATAAATAAATAAATAAATAATAATTGTGCCACCATCCCTGCCAGAACAAAGCGAGGTTGGGAAAATATAGAAGGAAGTCAACAACTTAAAGAAAATTAATCTAATTTATCTTTAACCTTCTTGCACAGGAAGGGAAGACGCCAATGGATCTTGTTCTACAGTGGCAAAATGGCACCAAAGAAATATTCAACAGCCTGAAGGAGAACTCCTACAAGAGCAACCCCATTGACAAGTTCTGAAAACCAAGTGTCACCGGACTGACAGTTGTCTTACAAAATATGCCATTATCAGTGTGAAGAGCAGTACCAAAACAATCCCGATCTTCACTGGAAATAGAAGGAAGTGTTTTCTTTTGCTGCCTTTGTTAAGAGACATGTGGGTCAGGGGCAAGGATGAAATATTTCAAAGGCACAGCTTGACTGTTAGGCTTCCAATGGTTTTTAAGTTGTTTTATTTATTCCTATTTATATTTTCTATTCCACATTTCCCGCTCTCTTGAATGGCGTTTCTTTGGCTTTTATTCTTTGCTGATCTTTTCAATAAGTCATGTTGGTACTGCTGGTCTATAGAGAGAGAGCCCGAGTTACGGAAATGGTAATGAGAAAGAGCGAGGAGCATTAAAAGCTCCTTTTTTAAAAATACAAGACAACAGCTTTTCAGAAAATATTAGCAGCTTCCTGTCAAACTCTTTTTCAACAGGGAGTTTGTCACCCTAAATCCAGTTTCTGCCGAACTGTCACTGTCAAGAGCAAGCTGTTAAAAGCAAAGGTTGAAGAATGGTGGAAAGAAGGGAAAGGGGTATTAAAAAGGAAAGACTGCTACTGAATCTCACTAGTAGTAGCTGAGTTATGAACTGAATGCGGTGTAACGTCTTTGAATGACAGTTTAAAAAAGGGAAATTCTGTAGATTCAGAGGAAAAAAGTATAAAACGATGCACCAGAAAAATTGATATCTGCAAAGCTCGATTAAAAAAAATGTATATTTGTATGGCCTATTGTGTACATTTTGTATTAAATCATATTTAAAGTTTAGAATAACAGAATGGCTCTTTTCAATCTTCACAAAGCAATTTGTTATTTATTTGGAGATACTTCTTGAGATCTATTTATTTATCGTGTCAGAAGCGAATTGAGGATACGGTTGTAATGTGTTTAAAAACACAAACAAAGTTAAAAACTTGGCATTATACTAAATGCACCTCTCCGTTGGCGCCCCCTTGTTGTGGGGGAGAGGGTTGCGCACCCTAATGTATTTGTGAGCAATGCTGATGGTGGCATAATAGCCACCGGTAGGGCCTCCCATGCCAGACAGGTCACAACCGAAGGGCCTGACAAAGAGTGTCAATGGGCAGGATGGGCTCTCTAGCCTTTTGGCAACCATCCTAAGAGAAGGAAAACTCTGATTTCAAACCCGGGCAGATGGTGCTTGTCTAACCCTGTAAGGTCAACCATCTAGAGACGGAAACTCGAACCAAACCTACGACCTGAGGACCTCGCTGCCACCGTCTCAGCTTTCTAGGCCCCGGCAGACAAACCTGTTTTAAAGGTTCTGTGCACGGTGTGCTCCACCAGAAAAATCCATTGCACAGGCTCGAAGGACACATCCAACCTCCGAAAAAGCATCAACGCGCTTGTAGAAAGCATGGGATGAGTCCTTCCTAAGTATCTTTGTTCGTGAAGTAATGCCAGAGATACTAAATGTCCTTTGACCAGAACTTGGCCATTTGGAGTGCCTCTGGTGTCACTGTAAGAAGGTCCTCCTTTGTGCATGTGGCAGGGTTCAGGCTGCATTGCAATAGGTGGTCTGTGCTTTGCTCTTCTCCACACTCACATGTCGTGGACTCCACCTTGTAACCCCATTTCTTAAGGTTGGCTCTGTATCTCATGGTGCCCATAGCGCAGTCTGTTCAACACCTTCCAAATCGCCCAGTCTTCTATGTCCCTAGGAGGGAGTCTCACATTGGGTATCAGACATGGATTGAGGTTCCGAGTTTTAGCCTGCCACTTTTGGATTCTCACTTGCTGCGGTGTCCTTGTGAGTATCTCTGTAGATCTTAGAAAGCTATTTCTTGATTTAGATCTTAGACAGCTATTTCATTTTTTTGTTTTTGATTTAAGGTGTTGGCATGCTGGCTAATATCTGAACAGGGGATGGGCGGAGATGTTACTAACTCTTGCAATTGAAAGAAGTTTGACTGGCTTCTCCTCTCTCTCTCTCCCCCCCGTGCTTAACTCAGGGGAAAACGAGGAAGAAAATAGGGGCTGGGGGCGGGGCGGGCTTTCCAACTTTTTCCTTAATTGGTGATTGGTGATTATGAACCGGAGGTGTTTAGCAATTGGAAAAGCTTAACTCAAACAAAATATTCCAACTTTTTCCTTAATTGGTGAGGTTTTTCAAGTTCACATTTCTCATTCATTGCTTGAAATGAATGAAGACAACCACACTGCCATGGTGGCTTAGCTTCTGGCCAGTACAAAAAAAAGAGTTATTGCAAAGTAAACATCTTTCAGAGATATGCAAAGAAATCCTGTAGTTACCTGAGATATTACCCTAGAGAACCAAGTATTTTAAAGATGCTCCATTTATTTTTAGAAAGCAAAGGCGAGCCATAGGAGCTCAAGCTATGTACATAAACGACAAAACAGATTTGAAGTATTTCTGAAGATGTAACCTCAAATCCAAAGCCACTACGTCACAATTAATCCCGATATATTAATTAGTATTCTGGTTGAGGGCCTGGTGGTTTCAAAGCAACACAATTTCCTATAAATGACCACAAATAAGCAGGCCCTGGGGACATAGCATGGCTATCACTTTCGATTCTTTTCTTGCAGACTGTGGTATGTTGAAAACGTACAAAGCAGGAAGGCAATATAAACTAAAATGGAGGACAGAAGTATCCCCATTCCCACCCTATAAAGACCATTTGCCCTGTCCATTAATCTCTTTGCATAGTTTACCATTTACCTTGGAAATTTCCTGGAAGATGACCACATACTTTATATCAATGTTTTGTAGTGACTTGTGATCTGAAGCACAGCCTTGTCACCACTGTTTCTTCTTAGAACCTCAACTGAACACTGGATGGGGTAAGCTCTAGAAACTCCCCATCCACAGTAATAGTAATGTGCCTTGTTGAAGGCTTTCATGGCCGGTATCACTGGGTTGCTGTGAATTTTCTGGGCTGTATGGCCATGTTCCAGAAGCATTCTTTCCTGATGTTTGGCCTGCATCTGAGGATGCCTGTTATAGATGTAGGCAAAACGTCAGGAAAGAATGCTTCTGGAACATGGTCATACAGCCCATAAAAACTGATAACAACCCAGTTGTAATGTGGGGCCCAAAACACCCCAATTACTATCTATCTTTGAGCTGGTTCTGTGTATGCATTGGGGGGATCAGACTATGGGCACAATATGAAACCATATTCATTACATGGGAACCTTTCATGCTAAACAATTATAGAGTTATTATTCCAATTTCATGGCTATAATTTCGTCTTATGGAGTTTGCAGGATGGTGGGGTACCACAACTGTGTGGCCGATATTCTAAATAACTCTCTCAAAATGACAAATCCAAAGATTCCATTAGACCAGGGCTGTCCAACTGGCGGCCCCGGGGCCGGATCCGGCCCCGTAGCCTGTTGGACATGGCCCCACCTATGCCCTCAGCTGCCATTTTTAATTTTTTTTTTTAAATCGATTTTTTTAAAAAATGGCGGCCGGGGAGGGGGGCGGGGCAGGAGGAGGAAGAGAGCTAGCTCCTCCTCCCTGCCTGCATCGCCTCCGTCCCTCTCTCTCAGCAGCACCGATGCGATGCAGTTTGCATTGGCGCCGCCGAGAGAGGGAAGAGAAAGCGGTACAGGGAGGAGCCAGCTCTCTTTCTCCTCCCTACACCCCCCTTCTCTCTCTCTCGGCGCCGCCGCTGCAAACTGCCTCGCACGGCGCCGCCGAGAGAGGGAGAAGGGGGGCGATCCAGGCAGGAGGAAGACAGCTGGCCCCTCCTCCCTGCCTGGATCGCCCCTCCGTCCCTCTCTCGGCACCGCCCGTTGCGAGGCAGTTTGCAGCGGCGGCGCCGAGAAAGGAAGGCGGCGCTACAGGGAGGAGGGGCCAGCTATCTTCCTCCTGCCTGGATCGCCCCTTCTCCCTCTCTCGGCGCCGCCGCAAACTGCCTCGCAACGGGCGGCGCAGAGAGAGGGACGGAGGGGCGATAGAGGCAGGAGGAAGACAGCTGGCTCCTCCTCCTTCGCCCCTCCTCCTTCCCCGCCGCGTCCGCTGGGGGAGGGGGAAGGAGGAGGAAGTCAGCTGGCCCCGCCCCACCCCGCCCCCGCTATCGGCCCCGCCCCCCGCTCACTGATCACCTGCAGCCCCCCAGGTGATCAGTGACACTTCTTCCGGCCCTTGGGCCGGAAGAAGTTGGACAGCACTGCATTAGACCAAAGCATTAAAATTAAAGTGATATCACTGTGCAATACAAAAAGGATCAAAAGTTCACCACAGGTACATAGCAGCCACTAGCAGTTTTTCTGTTGTCCCATTTCTCCATCAAAACATATTAAGTGTCCTATCATTTTGTTTCACAGTCTACATAGTAGCTGGCATAACTGTCCGTTATACAGCAAGCAAAGAGATCTTGTAGCAACATTGAAACTCAAGATCTCAAGGGTTACAAGATTCCCTTCCATATAGATATTGCTATGACTTTGCCTTAGAGCAGCTATACCTAGTGATCCATGCTACTTTTAGTGAGTATCATACAAACATGAAAGTCCAAGTGGTTATCTCTCTCTCCTCAAGCGAGACTGAGGGACCACTATACATTTAAACAGCAAACTGGACTCCAATTTGGTGTAGGACCAAGGTTGTCACGCAGACACAATCAATACAATGTACTCATTGCTATGCATCCTGTAATAACAAAAATTTGAAGACAACAAACCCAGAACATTTTGGCAATCATGACTACATAGCCGAATAAACAGATGCCATGATGACAGAGCAATCCAAGTTGACAAGATCTCTGAGAAATTTCCCTTCCCAGTAGTATGTTGAACACTGGAGATGATGACTGAACCTAAAAGAAGTTTTGGAAGGAAAAACGTTGTTATACACATGATCTCGTTTCCGTAAATTTTATATTTTCATTCCTGGCAGGTGTTTGAGAAGAAATATCGCCTTCAAAAATTAAGCAATGTGTTCAATGTCCAGTCAAAATTGTTCCACATAATCCAGATGAAGCTCTAACACAAGAACTACTGTTATCTCCCCTCAAAGCACAAATATTGCATTAGAAATTCCAACGATGCTATCGAGCCATTCAAATGTGGCCACTGTGTTGGTGGAGACTACAGAGGAGAACATGCTTGTCACAAAGTCGTCTTGGCTTTTTTGCTGACAGGAGAGGACTCATCTTCTTCTGGAGTCCGAGGTTTCTTCATTGTATACACCACTCCAGAGGCAGTCTTTCTGGTTTCTGAAATTAAACAAAAAGGAATATCTGAAACAGGGACAGACACCTCTGAGGCCTTGGTGGGCACTCCCACTCTGTATTTCGGAAAGGTGTACCCCCATCTCTTCTCCTATAGAAAAATGCACACTGAAGACCTGAAACACGCCTAGAAGGACCAATGTTCTGATTAAACAGTAAGCTGCACTACCAAGCTCTTAGCAAAGGGGCTGCTCTAATTTGTGATTGTGAGACAAATAATTCTGGAGGGGTGCTAAAGGGACACATATGGTCTGAAAACTGCATTTTACACATCTTCCCTTAAAAACCTTTTGTGCTTCCAAATGATGAGTCTCATTCATAACCATATAGACCAGGGCTGTCCAACTGGCGGCCCCGGGGCCGAATCCGGCCCCGTAGCCTGTTGGACACGGCCCCACCTATGCCCTCAGCCGCCATTTTTAAATTTAAAAAATCGATTTTTTTTTTTAAAAAAGGCGGCCGGGGGAGGGGAGGCGGGGCAGGGAGGAGGAAGAGAGCTAGCTCCTCCTCCTTTTCGGCGCCCCCCCTACCTAGGCGGGAGCTGCGAAAAGGGCAGAAGGCGGCGCCAGGAGCAGCGCGTCACAGGCCTGGCGTGATGCGCTGCCCCTTGGCACCACCTTCTGCCCCTTTTCGGCGGCTCCCCCGGCCTAGGTAGGGAGGGGGGGCACCGAAAAGGAGGAGTAGGCGGCGCCAAGAGCAGCACGGGGGTGGGGCCTGGGGTTGGGGGCGGGGCCTGGGGGCGGGGCCGAGCGGCCCCCTAGGTCATCAGTGACCTCTTATCCGGCCCTGGACCCCGTAGAAGTTGGACAGCATTGATATAGACAGTAGGGAAGCTACTGAACTACAATACCCAAACACAAAAGGGTTTGAGGAGCAAAGACAGGGAGGGTAATACACTCTATATGAAGGAAATGTGGACTCTTATCAACACCATGCCAATCATAATTATCAATATCAGCCATTGTTTATATAAAAAGCACATCAAGTTATACAGTCAATACACTCTTCCAAGCATAAAGAGGAAATCCACAGTAAGAAACACAATTAGTAGCAAACCTACCAGATATTTAGTACGCACAATCCCATTTGCATCTTAGTAATATTCATGTAAAAATATGTAGTCACTGGAAGGAATCCGGGCTGAAGAATTTCGATGAAAGGTTCTCGGATAGTTTTTCAAAAAGTAATCCAAAGAGTTCCAAAAATGCCAAAATTGGTTGAATAGATATATAATGCACTTTCACAATTAGCCCTTTCCTTTTTGGGTGGTACTGCGTCCTGGAAGTTCCAAAAAGCGCCAAAGTCGGCTGTGTAGGCTAGCAATGGATTGCAGCAAGAAAAGAATTACTCCAAAGTAGTGAATCCAAGGTTATTTTTCGTGGTAAACATAGTGGTACATCAGACTTGAATACTAGATGGCAGTCCATCTGGTTTTGACCGCGACAGTACAGTGGATGGCCAAGACCGTTTCGCCGTTAATCCAGCTTTTTCATAGCGGTAAACCAATAAGTGCCTGGTATCCATGGTAAGTTGCGATTCGAGATGAGTATCTACACGTATATCACAAAACAGGGAGGAAATGACCCAAAGGAGTCTTTGCTCCTCAAACCCTTTTGTGCTTGAGTCTCATTCATAGCCTGACAAGCTCAATCAAAGACGAAACATTGGATGTAGACAGTACAGTTAAATGCTGCAACTATGGTGACAAACTGTCACGATGCAAGACCTAGGCCGGCCCCTTAATCACACACACAGAGACGATAATCAGCTAACTACTTTATTGAAGAATAAGAAACAGTTGAAAAGGGTAATTGTCCATAAAAATATCAAAAGTAATCCAAAAGGGTAAAAGGTATAGTCCAAAAGCAAACTTGGCAATAAAGGTCCAAAGACTTGGCAAGGCTCCGCTTAACTAGCGGATCAGGAACAAAACAAGGTTACAAGATACAAACTCTTCTTGGCAGGCCACTAGCCCCAAACTTAGCTACGTGGTCTTGGCTTCGCTTCACATCTGCTTAGGTGAGATGTGGCCGAAGTACTGAGGATCCGTTCCCACGGATCCTATACTTAATCTCCTTGACGAGGCCCCCGACACTCTAGGCTTCTCCTCCTCCAATCCGTGCTGCGAGCCCTCGGTCTGTCTAGGCTGTGGAACCAACCCCTCCTGCTAGTCTCAATGCTCCGTCTCCTATCAAAGGTTCGACCTTGCCTCCCAGCACCTGGTTCCCTATCTTCGTGAGAGTCAAACTCCCCAGCTGCTTCCCGGGCCTCTCCCTTGGTTGTTTCCCACATCCTCTCTTGCGAGCCTCGCCCCCCCGGCCGCTCGTAATCTTCACTATCACTGCTTTCAAATTCCGACTGGCCTTCCTGCTGTTCGTAAGGCTCAGGCCAGCCGTCATCCCAAGCCAGGCTTTCTGTGGGAGAAGAAGGCCCAGCTATCTCAAAATCCCCTTCTTCTAGCCCCTCCAAATCCTCTTCCGAATCCACTGGCTCCAATGCTAGTGGGACCCCCGGTGCTGCCCCCTGCCCTCCAGGCACAAACGAGAACTGGTGTGCTACACAAACAAGGCTATGACTTGGACAATCTGAAGAATTCGCTTTCATTTATCTAGTGGCTATACATTGGTGGTTTCCAATCAGTGGTCCGTGGGCCATCAGTGGTCTGCAAAAACTAAAATATGGTCCGCAACTGGTCTTGTGAAACCCTCTTATAATGCCGAGGCTTATTAAATATGTAGGTAAGCAGATGGCGACTACTAGATGGCACATGTTCTGTAGCAGAAACTAGAGCTGATGTGGCCTATCCAATGCAATTTTCTGAATCAGCATCCAAATAACCAAACCAAATCTAAAGTTGCCCAAAAACCGATTCATAACCCTTTGGGTACTAATGCTGGTGAGTGGTCCCTGGTCAAGTGGTCCTTGTCAGGTGGTGCCTGTTCAAGTGCTCCCTGGTCAAAAACAGGTTGGAAACCATTGCTATACATGGCCACCAAGGCAGGTAGCTTAGGCACCCACATATTCCTGGGTCACTGCAATTAATAGGATGAGCAGCAAGATAGATCCATCTAACCTGGTCAAGTGGGTGTCCTACAAATTAGATCAGTGCAACTATTCCAGTAATCTTTCCAGCTATGGTGAAATACAGTTGCGGTTTTCAACCACTGAACTTTTAGAAGTTTTGGACCTCATCTTCCAAAAGATGAGGTCGAAAACTATACAGGGGGTGAAGGGAGCTGATGTCCAAGACGTGTGGAAAACCAAAGGCTGAGAAGCTCTGACAACAGCCAAAGTGCCTAAGAAGTTTGAGTAATTAAATCCCTCATTCAGAAATATGGTTTAGGATAATATGAAGTATATGTACCAAACGGCAACTAAAGTATATTTCATCTCTTATGTCTTATGTGGCACAATATGTATCCTGGCTGATAGTGATGATAAGAATTGTACTACAACATCTGGAGAGCCACAGAATTATTAAGAGAAGGAACAAAGGTGAGTGTATGTGTGGGTTCTTTGGCATACGTTGTTGTTGTGTACCCTTCAAGTCACTTCTGCCATATCTTGATTCTAAGGCAAAGCTATCATGGGGTTTTCTTGGCAGAATTTGTTCACAGGGTGTTTGCCTTTCTCTTCTTCTAAGGCTGAAGGAGTAGAACTTGCTAATGTCAAGAGGTGGTTTCTATGGCTGAGCAGAAATTCAAAGCCTAATCTCCAGCCATAATCCGATGCTCAAACCACAACACCATGCTGGCTCTCTCAAACATGTACAGTAGGCCTGGTTAGGTTTTTTGGATCGCTATGAAAGTCGTTATAAATTCGGATCTAATTTACTTTTGAAGCGTTTTTGAAGCAATTTAAGCAACCCGGAAGTGTTTTTGCAAATTCGAAGTCGCGGCCGCCATTTTAAAAAGGGCTCGGATCAGAATTCCGCCCTTCTAGAGTTGGATTCCTCTCATTGACTGCAGATTGGACCCACCTTTCCCCCAGTTCTTATGCGGAGGGATGTTATCCTGCGTCCAATCTGGGTTAAACAAACACCCTCTTCCGCCTTGCTCCGGCTCGCTCTTCTTCCACCTCACACCTCTTTTCTGTGTCTTCTTGCCCTTCTGCGCCCCTTCGCGCCCTTGGAGAGTCCAGTCACTCTTCTTGGTCTTTCCTTGGGTGAAGAGTTGGCGAGGGCAATCGCTGCATGTTGGCTCCAGCGGAGAGACACCCGCGAGGCATCCTTCTCTTGCTAGCCGCTTGATCGGCGGAGTTAGCGAGGACGGAGAGATGAAGGATTTACAATTGATAAGTTTGGGAGGGTGTAGGGTTGTTGTTGGGGGATGGGAAGTTGGGGAGGGTTTGAGGTTTGAAGATTGGGGGAGGTTGGAGACCCACGTTTCCTCCAGATCTCATGCGGAGGGATGGTATCCTGCGTCCAATCTGGGTTAAACAAACACGCGTGTCTGCCATTAACGAAATCATTCCGAAATTTCGGAATTTTTATGAATTAATTTTGAAATTTCCCCAGAAATTTTCGGAAGTCAATCATATTCGAAGTGCCATCTGAAACGAGTTTTGAACCATTTCTTGGATCATCCAGCCCTAATATAAAATATTGTAAAATGTTCAGGAAGATGTGCTGTCTTACATGTATTAAAGAGTAACACTGGCACAGGAATGCTTACGTCTTTCTTGTTTTCACATTGTTCTTTTGCATTTTTTTCAGTATATCCTGTCAAATACCCTGGTTATTTTACTTAATGTCATAAAACATTAACATTCATAGCAGTGGCTCAAATACCGAATCAAATGATTAAGAAAAATATGCTAGAAAAAGATATGTATGGACATAAAACTTATTTGATGCTTTATATCTCAAAAGGTACACAAACGTATATTCTAGACCTGGCCTTTTTTTGTCCCATGGGAATAAATGTGAGTGCTCAAAAATGCCCCTTCTCCAAATCTCAACTTATTGGGAGAAGAGCAATGACCAATCTCGATAAAATAGTGAGGAGTAGAGACATCACACTGGCAACGAAAGTCCGCATAGTTAAAGCAATGGTATTCCCTGTAGCAACCTATGGATGTGAGAGCTGGACTATAAGGAAGACTGAGCGAAGGAAGATAGACGCTTTTATACTGTGGCATTGGGGAAAAATTCTGAGAGTGCCTTGGATCACAAGAAGATAAAATCAGTCCATACTTCTGGAAGTAATGCCCAGCTGCTCATTGGAGGGAAGGATATAAGAGGCGAAGATGAAGTACTTTGGCCACATCATGAGAAGACAGGAAAGCTTGGAGAAGACAATGATGTTGGGGAAAATGGAAGGAAAAAGGAAGAGGGGAGGACCAAGGGCAAGATAGATGGAATGCGCCCTTGAAGCAACTGATTCGACCTTGAAGGAACTGGGGGTAGGGTTGCCATATGTCCCTTATTCTAAGGGACATCCCTTATTTTGGCCCTAAAATTTGTGTCCCGTTTTTTCAGGCCCTGTCCCTTATTATTGACTAACAGGACAGGACTGGGCGGGGTTGACCAGAGGAAGGTGTGCGCTGCGGTTTCCACGGCAATGCCTGCCCGGGGATTCCAACTCACAGGGCAGGCTCACAGTTGCGCGCTTGCGAGTGTGTGCTCACCTGCGTCCCTGTTGGAAGGAAGGGGCAATACATGACTTTTTCAAAGTACAGTAGACTCAATTAACCGTTACCCAAGGGGAGTTACTCTTAAAATAGGCCTAGCTGTGTACCCCAATACTATAAAATGCTGTGTATCCCATACTATACTATACCATTAACTATTGACTTAATAATAATGAAGATGTACTATCTTATAAATTTTATTTTATTTTATTTAGACAGTGCACTTTTAAAGTCAGCAAAGTGAAGTACTAAATACAGATGGAGAAAATAAGGTAGTTCTAATAATGTTTTTCCTGCATGACAAAACATGCAGAAACATACCATGTACTGTTAAGAGGGTGTAAGTCAGTTTCTTTTGTGAGTTTCAATCATTATCTTATTCTGTTAATAAAACTATTGATACCTAACGTTTGAACTTCAAGTTTTTACGAAGTGTCTCTTATTTTTGTGAAAAATCCTGCAAATGTCCCTTAATTCTTATATCAAAAAGTGGCAACCTTAACTGGGGGTGGCGACGGCCGACAGGGAGCTCTGGCGTGGGCTGGTCACAAAGAGACTGAAGCGACTGAACGAATAAACAGCCAAACAGTAAATGGACTTGAAATGTGAGACAAGTCATCTCAAGTGGTTTAAATTTATTCACCCTCAGAATTACAGAAGACAATATATATTTTTAAATGAAGAACAGAATGATTAAGAGACCGAACAAAAGTGTGTGTGTGTGGAGGGGAGATTGGGTAGGAAACTGTCATGCAGTTACAGTATATATTTAAAAACATTGGCTAGAGATCTTGGTATACGGTGCTTTCTTTGCACTTTGTTTGAGGTCCAACTCTTTTTCTGAGCCAGGTTTACTCTTTTAAAAAACACCCAACTATGCCACTGCTTCCGATAGCTTGCATTACATTTTCCTTTCTGCCAACGCAATGCATCAAGGCTATAGATCTTTCTGTTACATTTCACTATCTCGCAAATAACATTTGAACACTCTTTCAGAACCTGAGGATTAGCCATGGGAGCTGCCAGCTTTTTTTTTTTCTTCCTGTCTGGTTGGTGACAAAGCAAATAGGAAAAGAAACCAATTGCAGAAGGAAAAAAAAATATTCTGGTCTGTAACAACTGCTACTGCACTTCAGCCATTTTCCAAATACTGACCCAAGTAATGCGTGAAACATCTGAAGTTTAAAAGAAAAATATAAAATGAAAGGATTTTATATAGTTTGTACTGTGCTAGTGGCTAAAAGATGCATGAGGGGAAGAATGAGACGCTGAGATTTGTATTTTAAAATTTTAACTGTAAATTGTATTGTTTTATATTATAATTTTTTATGATACGTTGCCATGTGTTCACCGCCTCGAGTCGCCTTCGGGCTGAGAGCCTTTGCTCGTCATGGGGCCGGAGAGATAGCACAGCAGTAACAACAGCTGTGTTTGCAATCAGAAGGTTGCATGTTCAATTCCCGGGCTGGTCTGGACACCCAGCAGTGAGCCCTGTGCACTGTCCACCTAACACAGGGGTGCTCAGAACGGTGATCGCGATCACCAGGGTGATCTTTGGGCCTCATCCCGGTGATCTTCAGGCCCCTGACCAGGTTTTTGTTGGTCCTCTTCACGCGCCCCTGCACGCTGCAAAGAAGTCCTCCGTCGTTGCTCCTCCCTGCTCCCTGCTCGCGTGCCGCCTCCAAAAGCTCCGTCCAGAGTCCAAGAGGCAGAATGGGCCCCCTCTTTTGGATTTCTCCTTCTCCCTCCGTCCTTCTCCAGCCACTCTGAGTCGTAGGAGACCAAAGGGGGCGGTCCTGGATGACGCGATGCATGGCTGGCCCTGCGCGCATGCGCAGAAGCGCCCATTCTGACTCTCAGACTTCTCGTGAGCTCTTGAAGGCGGCACGCATGCTGGCGGCGTGGAAATAGGAGCAACAACGGAGGAGAAGAAGAAGGACGCTTTGGGGTCATTTCCTTACCGCATCTCAAAGGTCGGTCTTTTTACTTTGGGGTGGGTGCTTGATTGTTCTGTGGCATGTCTCTGTGTTTATTTTTAATGTTTAAAAATGGCCTTTTAGCTCCAAGCCTCTCTGCTTGCTTTGTTCCTTGAGAAATATATGTTGGGAATATGGAAATGTGGGAGATATGGGGTGGTTGGATGTATTTTTATGCTCTGTTTTATATTGTTGTTATTAAATTGAAATGTTGATGTTTTATAACTTTATTTTATGTAAACTGCCCCGAGCCTGCTAGAAGGAGCGGTACATAAAAATAAATAAAAATAAATAAATAAATAAGAAAATAGTTATACGTTTTACATTTCTGGGTAGGTGATCTTTGGAACTTGGATTTTTAATCAGTAGCTCCCATGCTGAAAAAGTGTGAGCACCCCTGACCTAACAGATCGAAAACAAGGCAGCTGTGAGTAGATGAACTAGGGACCGCTCAGCGGGGAAGGATTTTTATAAGGACTTTACAACATTTGAATAAAAATAAGGAAGATTGGCTGCCGGAGGTGGAATGCGGAACCAGAGGCTCTCGTCTGAGGATGAAGCAACAGCACCCCCTTGTGACGTAGCCAGAAAAGAAAAAACCTTTTAATTGCACATGTTTGTCTGCACAATGTATTGTAATCGTATGTCAGTCGACAGGGACTGTCTGCCGTATGTGTAAGACTGCAGTTTCTTGGCTATCCATCCCGTGTTGGATGCAACCCTGATGAATTGTGCTTTGCGGTGTATTTTATTGTGCTTTGCTGTGTTTTTATTGTGTTTTATTGTGTTTCAATGCTTTTACTGTGTAATACTGTGTTTTTAAACTGTGTTTCCACTGTTGTAAGTTGCCCCGAGCCACACCGGGAGTGGCGACTAACAAGTGTGAATAATAAATAAATAAATAAATAATGTAATCCGCTGAATCAGGGTGAGAAGAGCGGAATAGAAATAAAGTGTATTATTATTATTATTATTATGAGAAGGGCGGTATAAAAATTTAGTAAATAAATAAATAAATCATAAGGAAGAAGGAACAGACTTGTTTTCTGCTGCCCTGGAGACTAGGACACGGAGCAATGGCTTCAAACTACAGGAAAGGAGATTCCACCTGAACATGAGGAAGAACCTCCTAACTGTGAGAGCTGTTCAGCAGCGGAACTCTCTGTCCCGGAGTAAGGTGGAGGCTCCTTCTATGGAGGCTTTTAAACAGAGTCTGGATGGCCATCTGTTGGGGTTGCTTCGAATGTGATTTTCCTGTTTCTTGGCAGGGGGTTGGACTGGATGACCCACGAGGTCTCTTCATAAGGTTCATGAGGAGAGACACGATCACACAAACAGGCTGGACCTGAGCCGTGTAGGGCTTTATAGGTTTTTATTTTTATTTTAGTGATACATCCATTCAGGCATGTAGCCGGGGCTAAGGGGGCTTCAGCCCCCGAAATTCTCAGGGTGGTCCGCGAGAAGGCCTTACTGGTACATTATTTAAACTGTTATGTTTATTCATATCATGATCTGATCACCATGCTCATTATCAACCCATCAAAGACAGAGATTCTATGGCCGGGACGCCCAGGGCCACCCATTCCGCTGCCTCTCTTTGAGGGAGAGCCGCTGATCCCGGCCCCGTCGGTGAAGAGTCTCGGTGTGATACTAGACTCGAGACTCTCACTGGAGGCCCAGGTTGCTGCGACAAGTAAGGGGGCTTTTTCCACCTACGCCAGGCACGTCAACTGGCACCTTACCTTCCATCAGATGCGCTGGCTACGGTGGTCCATGCCACAGTGACATCACGGCTGGACTACTGTAATGCCTTGTGCGTGGGGTTGCGCAGTCAACCACTCGTAAAAATCCAGCTAGTGCAGAATGCAGCCGCCAGACTCCTCACCGGGACACCACTGAGATGCCATATCGCGCCATCTCTACAGCGCCTGCACTGGCTGCCAGTCGAGCTCAGAGCCATCCACAAGATCTTGTCACTTACCTTTAAGGCCCTCCATGGCGCCGGCCCAGCTTATTTAAAAGACCGCTTGTCCGAACCAGCTCATTTAAGGTCGCGCGTTCAGGAAACAGGGACCTTCTCCGCATCCCAGGTGTGAGTGAGGCCCGCCTCGACACCACGAGACGGAGAGCCTTTTCCATCGTGGCCCCTGTTCTTTGGAACTTAATGCCGGCGGATCAGAGAGCTATCCGGGACATGCCCCAGTTCCTGACCGCATTGAAAGGCTTACGGCTAAGGACACCCCCAGACTTTGCCTGAGTTACTGGAACTATTTTAATTAATTTTCCTATTCTTTTAGCTTTTAACTATTGAACTCTTTTATGTGTTTTATGTGTAAGTCGCCCGGAGCACTGACGTGGAGGGCGACTCATAAATAATAAAATCAATCAATCAATCAATTATATCCCACATTAATGAGGTTATTGGGATAACAATACAAAAGATTTGCTAGGGTAGACCCTCTTCCACCCAGTCTCAGCCCCCGAACCTAGCTCAGCCCCCTCCGAAACAAAATCCTGGCTACGGCCTTGCATCCATTCAATTAACAAACTCTTGCTATACAAGTCTTATCTTGATATACTTTACCTTAAATGATGCTTTATATATTCCTTAAATGTGTATCACCCGATACCCATGCCTTCCCCTCCATTTCCCCCTCCGTCCTAGAACAGCAATTTCAAATGATGCCATTGCATCGATTTAACCCTTTGGAAAGCCTGGTTCAAAATGCTAATAGGCTGGACCCGAGTCGTGTAGGGCTTTATAGGTGATAACCTGCACTTTGAATTGGGACCGGAAACATATAGGCAGCCAATAGACCTCTTTTAGCAAACTGGAGAGGGAGGATAAGATGGTGAGCTACTTGCCTCAACGGAGATGCTTCCTTCTCCCTTTGACCACATCACTGACATTCAGCTATATCTCATGTTGATGTTTATCTAACCCAGGGCTGTCCAACTTCTACCGGCCCAGGGGCCTGAATTCCGGTCACTGATGACCCGGGGGGCCGCAGGGTCTGCCCCCGCCCCCTCCCTGCCCCCAGCTCCGCCCTCTCCCCCAGCACCCTCTCCCCTTATTTTTATTTAACATTAAATATATTTAATTCCATCCTCTTCTCTCCCCTTATTTTTATTTAATATTAAATATATTTAATTCCATCCTCCCCTCTCCCCTTATTTTTATTTAATATCAAATATATTTAATTCCATCCTCCCCTCTCCCCTTATTTTTATTTAATATTAAATATATTTAATTCCATCCTCCCATCTCTCCTTATTTTTATTTAATATTAAATATATTTAATTCCATCCTCCCCTCCCTTATTTTTATTTAATATTAAATATATTTAATTCCATCCTCCCCTCACCCTTATTTTTATTTAATATTAAATATATTTAATTCCATCCTCCCCTCCCTTATTTTTATTTAATATTAAATATATTTAATTCCATCCTCCCCTCCTTATTTTTATTTAATATTAAATATATTTAATTCCATCCTCCCCCCCTTATTTTTATTTAATATTAAATATATTTAATTCCATCCTCCCATCTCCCCTTATTTTTATTTAATATTAAATATATTTAATTCCATCCTCCCCTCTCCCTTATTTTTATTTAATATTAAATATATTTAATTCCATCCTCCCTCTCCTTATTTTTATTTAATATTAAATATATTTAATTCCATCCTCCCATCTCCCCTTATTTTTATTTAATATTAAATATATTTAATTCCATCCTCCCCTCTCCCTTATTTTTATTTAATATTAAATATATTTAATTCCATCCTCCCTCTCCCTTATTTTTATTTAATATTAAATATATTTAATTCCATCCTCCCCTCCCCTTATTTTTATTTAATATTAAATATATTTAATTCCATCCTCCCATCTCCCCTTATTTTTATTTAATATTAAATATATTTAATTCCATCCTCCCATCTCTCCTTATTTTTATTTAATATTATATATATTTTATTCCATCCTCCCCTCCCCTTATTTTTATTTAATATTAAATATATTTAATTCCATCCTCCCATCTCCCTTATTTTTATTTAATATTAAATATATTTAATTCCATCCTCCCCTCTCCCCTTATTTTTATTTAATATTAAATATATTTAATTCCATCCTCCCCTCTCCCCTTATTTTTATTTAATATTAAATATATTTAATTCCATCCTCCCCCCCCTTATTTTTATTTAATATTAAATATATTTAATTCCATCCTCCCATCTCCCCTTATTTTTATTTAATATTAAATATATTTAATTCCATCCTCCCATCTCTCCTTATTTTTATTTAATATTAAATATATTTAATTCCATCCTCCCCTCTCCCCTTATTTTTATTTAATATTAAATATATTTAATTCCATCCTCCCATCTCCTTATTTTTATTTAATATTAAATATATTTAATTCCATCCTCCCCTCTCCCCTTATTTTTTATTTAATATTAAATATATTTAATTCCATCCTCCCCTCTCCCCTTATTTTTATTTAATATTAAATATATTTAATTCCATCCTCCCATCTCCCCTTATTTTATTTAATATTAAATATATTTAATTCCATCCTCCCCTCTCCCCTTATTTTTATTTAATATTAAATATATTTAATTCCATCCTCCCATCTCCCCTTATTTTTATTTAATATTAAATATATTTAATTCCATCCTCCCATCTCCCCTTATTTTTATTTAATATTAAATATATTTAATTCCATCCTCCCTCTCCCCTTATTTTTATTTAATATTAAAAATATTTAATTCCATCCTCCCCTCTCCCCTTATTTTTATTTAATATTAAAAATATATAATTCCATCCTCCTCTCCCCTTATTTTTATTTAATATTAAATATATTTAATTCCATCCTCCCATCTCCCCTTATTTTTATTTAATATTAAATATATTTAATTCCATCCTCCCATCTCTCCTTATTTTTATTTAATATTAAATATATTTAATTCCATCCTCCCCTCTCCCTTATTTTTATTTAATATTAAATATATTTAATTCCATCCTCCCATCTCCCTTATTTTTATTTAATATTAAATATATTTAATTCCATCCTCCCTCTCCCCTTATTTTTATTTAATATTAAATATATTTAATTCCATCCTCCCCTCTCCTTATTTTTATTTAATATTAAATATATTTAATTCCATCCTCCCATCTCCCCTTATTTTTATTTAATATTAAATATATTTAATTCCATCCTCCCCTCTCCCTTATTTTTATTTAATATTAAATATATTTAATTCCATCCTCCCATCTCCCCTTATTTTTATTTAATATTAAATATATTTAATTCCATCCTCCCCTCCCCTTAATGTATCCCATCTCCCTTATTTCATCTTTAAATATATTTAATTTTATATTTAATACATGAGGGAGATGGGGGAGGGAATGAGGAGCCCCTGAGGAGCCCCTTGCTTTGGCCTACCTTTTCCAAACGCGCAGGATCCAGGAGTACCCGGACGACGAGAGAGGCGACGACCGATGAGTCGAAGAAGGTCCTAATCGCGTCTGTGGGCCTCAGCGATCCAGTAGTAGAGTAGCCGAAGAGTATTGCGAGAATACGCAATCCACAAGGGATTTCGCTGTCAACGCTGGCGTGATCTCACGTTGACAGCGAAATCCCATGTGGATTGCGTATTGTCGCGATACTTGCTCAAACCCGAGTAGGGTTTTTTTAATTTTTATTATTTATTTTATTTTTCAATTTTTATTTTTTATTAAAAAGCTTAGGGGGCCGTAGGGAAGGGGCTGGGGGGCGGTATACGGCCCCCGGGCCGCCAGTTGGACAGCCCTGATCTAACCTGAAGGGCTAAAAGCAAGTCCCAGTTAGACCCAACTCACCTCCGTGAAGAATGACGGCTCGGCAATTTGTTGAAACGGCTGCCTTGGCATTGCTTTCTGACAGTCCGAACAGGAAACCTCTGGTACTTTTCATTAAGGAACATCAAGTGGGAGAACAGACAGGTTTTGCGAATGTCCCTTCTTAAGGCAGAAAGAGGAAAAAAATTATTCCCGTCAAGCAAGGGCCATTCTTCAAGGGTAAGTTAGAAAAATAACGCAAGAGCTCTTTCATGACTGTCTTTTCCTCTTGTCCATGAAAGGACTTCTTTGTGGTATCTTTCTAGAATTCATTCACATTTCAAAATTATAGCGCTATTATTATACTTTGACTGCCATGGTTCTGTTGTATGGAATTCCCGAGCTTGTAATTTGGCAATACATTGGCAAAGCACCAAAATCAGTGTGTACAGAGCTATCATATTGTCTATTCTCCTATATGGGTCTGAAACACGGGTCACCTGTCGCCAACACCTACGACTCCTCGAATGCTTTCATCAGCGCTGTCTTCACACAATCCTAAATATACACTGGACCAACTTTGTGACGAATGTTGCTGTCCTTGAGCAAGCAGGGATCACCAGCATTGAGGCCATGCTATTGGGAACGCAGCTGTGCTGGGCAGGGCACGTCTCTGGGATGGAGGACCACCACCTCCCAAAGATACTACTCCATGGTGAACTCGCCACGGGTCAGTGCAAGAGAGGCACCCCAAAAAAGAGATATAAGGACTCTCTGAAACAGCATCTCAGGCTCAGCCAGATTGATCACCAACAATGGTCCACTCTGGCCTCACATTGGGAGGCAAGGAGACGCACTATCCACGATGCTGTGGCCTCTTTCGAGAAGACACGCCGAACGGGTCTCGAAGAGAAACGACAACGCAGAAAGAACCGCAACTTGGAAACAACATCACCCAAGGAGACTTTCTGCTGTGTTTTCTGCAACCGGACTTGCCTATCTCAGATTGGCCTTTTTAGTCATCAACGCACTTGTAAAAAGCGTGGGATGAGTCCTTCCTAAGAATCTTCATTCGCGAAGTAATGTCAAGAGAGGTTTTGGATAAGAATTTGAAATGCCAATCCCTAAGCTTTCAAAGTACCAGGCAAAGTGATGGAAACCATTTACCAGGCAAAGTGATGGAAACCATTTACCAGGCAAAGTGATGGAAACCATTATTAAATAAAATATTACTAGGCACATAGAAGAACAGGCATTGCTGAAAGAAAATCAACATGGTTTCTGCAAAGGCAAATCATGTCTTACTAACTTGTTAGAATTCTTTGAGGGTGTAAATAAACACATAGATAAAGGGGACCCAATTGATATTGTTTACCTTGACTTTCAAAAGGCTTTTGACAAAGTCCCTCACCAAAGGCTCTAAATAAGCTCTTCAGCCATGGAATCAGAGGACAGGTCTTGTCCTGGATTGGAACCTGGCTAAACTGTAGGAAACAAAGGGTGGTAATAAACGGACATTTCTCTGGGTGGAAAGAGGTGAGAAGTGGCGTACCCCAAGGTTCAGTTTTGGGTCCGTTACTTTTTAATTTATTCATTAATGACCTGGATGTAGGAGTGAATTCTGAGGTAGCAAAGTTTGCAGACGACACTAAATTGTTCAGGGTAGTTAAAAATGAAACCGATTGTAAAGAGCTCCAGAAAGATCTCTCGAAATTGAGTGAATGGGCAACAAAGTGGCAAATGCATTTTAACCTAAACAAGTGTAAAGTCATGCACATCGGGGCAAAGAACCCCAAATACACTTATCAACTGATGGGGTCAAAGCTTTCCGAGACAAACCAGGAAAGGGATCTTGGGGTCTTGGTGGACAGCTCAATGAAGATGTCAACCCAGTGCGCAGCAGCAGGGAAAAAAGCAAATTCTATGCTAGGCATGATCAGAAAGGGAATCGAAAATAGGTCAGCAAATGTTGTATTACCTCTCTACAAATCGATGGTAAGGCCACATTTGGAGTACTGTGTACAATTCTGGTCTCCGCACCTTAAGAAGGATATACGGAACTGGAAAAGGTACAGAAAAGGGCAACAAGAATGATCCAAGGGATGGAGCGGCTCCCTTATGAAACCAGGTTGCAACGCCTTGGTCTTTTCAGCCTTGAAAGACGGCGTTTAAGAGGTGACTTGATCGAAGTGTATAAAATCATGCATGGGATAGAAAAGGTGAATAAAGAAAAATTATTTTCTTTGTCACAAAACACTAGGACTAGAGGGCACTCCCTGAAGCTCCAAGGTAGGAAAGTTAGGACTAATAAAGGGAAATATTTCTTCACCCAGAGGGTCATTGGGTTATGGAACTCACTTCCAGAAGAGGTTGTGACAGCTGTCAGCCTGAACAACTTCAAGGCAGGATTAGACAGATTCATGGATACCAAGTGTATCGGTAGTTACTGAAAAGGACATTCAAGTGCCACCTCGGAGTTGGTTGAGGTAGGCAGGATTTCCCCGGGTACTGGTTGTGGGGGATCGTGAGCAGGTCAGGGTTTTGCCCTCCCTTCTGCTCGAGATCCCCGTGTACAACTGGTGGGCCACTGTGTGATACAGAATGCTGGACTAGATGGGCTGAGGTCCGATTCAGCATGGCTCTTCTTATGTTCTTATGTTCTAATTCTAAAATACTACGAGACGGAACCATGGTAATTTAAGTGGAATGGTGGCACTAGAATTCTGTAGTGTGAAGGGCCTCTGGTGTCAACAAAACAGAAAAAATATGCTTTCAGCCGACAAGAGAACCAGTTGAGGTCAAGGTTAAAGGGGTGAACCTGAAAACAAAGCAAGTCCAAGAGGAACATATGCATCTTTGTGTGTGTGTGTGTCTTGCGCACACACACACACATACAAGATTTATTATGGTCAATGACCAGCATGAAAAATGTACAAACATCAGGGTACACACACATGTACAAACACATGTACACAAATGTACAAACGTCAGGGTAACCACAGGTCTGGGTATCAAGAAACAATGTGAAAGCAACGTTTAAAACCCAATACTGAGTAAGATAGTTAAAATGGTATTAAACATTTAAATGCTAAAATGACAATGGTAAAACCGAAATAAATATTAAAACTTTCTAAGACTGTGACAGCATCTTGTGCCGACAAGCTATTGCTGCTGCACAAAAGCTGGCGACCCTAACAGTGACCTTGGGGTGTTGGTCAGACAAGAGATAATCTACATCAGTGTTTCTCAACCTTCCTAATGCCGCGACCCCTTAATACAGTTCCTCATGTTGTGGTGACCCCCAACCATACAATTACTTTTTGTTGCTACTTCATAACTGTAATTTTGCTATTGTTATGAATCATAATGTAAATATGTGATATGCAGGATGTACATATTTTCATTCACTGGACCAAATTTGGCACAAATACCTGATACACCCAAATTTGAATACTGGTGAGGTGCGGGCAGGGGGATTGATATTGTCATTTGGGAGTTGTAGTTGCTGGGAGTTATAGTTCACCTACAATCAGAGAACATTCTGAACTCCACCAATGGGGGAATTGAACCAATCTTGGCACACATGACCAACAGAAAATACTGGAAGGGTTTGGTGGGCATTCACCTTGAGTTTTTGGAGTTGTAGTTCACTTACATACAGAGAACACTGTGGACTCAAACAATGATGGATCTGGACCAAACTTGGCACGAATATTAAATATGCCCAAATGTGAAAACTGGTGGAATTTGGGGAAAATAGGCCTTGACATTTGGGAGCTCTAATTGCTGGGATTTATAGTTCCCCTACAATCAAAGAGCACTCTGAACCCCACCTATGATAGAATTGGGTCAAACTTCCCATACAGAACCGCCATGACCAACAAAAATACTATGTTTTCTGATGGTCATTGGTGACCCCTCTGACAACCCCTCACGACCCCCCCAGGGGTCCCGACCCCCAGGTTGAGAAACACTGTTCTATATCAAACCTTATAGATCTCTCTGGCAGACTTTCTAAAATTGGATTTAGAAAATGTTTATGAAGGTCACGGTAAAAAGAGCAATATAAACAAAACATGTTCCACAGTTTCCACTGCCTCCGCCACATAGGGACATAGGCGTTCATTGTATGGTACATTGTTGTATCTTCCCTCCAGTACAGCAGAAGGGAGTACATTGAATTTAGCCAAAGAGAACGCCTTCCTATGTTTAGGGATGATTAGGTTGCCTAAGTACTCTGCAGGAAGCAGCGCCCTTCCATCGTAACTCTGCCATGGCTCTGTATTTTAGCCTCAGTTCTACTAGAAAAGAGGCAGGAGACAAATCAAAAGAGCTTGCCTGACAAAACTGTCAGTTAAATTAATATGTTTTGGTTTTGGTGGGCACAGCATTGAATTCCACGCAATTCATGGACCCAACCAGCTCATTCTCTGGCACGAGAGTGCTATGGGCACGCCATCTTGGATTCGCTCAGATGCGGCTAAGTAAACAAAGTTAGTGCTGCAGCTGCGTGTCAAGTGACAGTGGCAATTTGGGGTCACAGCAAGACAAGCGAGTGACTTTAAAGGAGAAAGAGGAACTCATTGAACTGAAACAAGATCGTAGTTTAAAGCTAAAATTTGCTGATCTTCCTTTGGACAGTTTTTGGTTATCTGTTGCTATTTTGACATTGCTCCCATTTTCAACCACATATCTGTGTGAGATGAGCTTCTCTAGCTTGACTGCGATAACAACTAAAAACAGAGAGAGACTGACAGCTGTTGAGCAAGAGCTTCGTGTGTGTCTTTCTACCATTCCTGCCAGGGTATCTAGTTTGTGTTCATCGAAGCAGGCCCAGGTTTCACACTAAGTGAGTGTATATATATACATTTAAAAACATATTAATTATATGTATTACTGTGTTAGAGTGTCATTTTGTGTCATTTTGGTTGGTGTGCCCCAGGGTTTTGTAAATGTAAAAAATGTGCCGCGGCTCAAAAAAGGTTGAAAATCACTGCCTTATAAGACTGCTTGTGCTTTATATATCATTGTATAATATATGCTTTACACCAGGGGTGCTCAGAATGGTGATCGGGATCACCAAGGTGATCTTTGGGCCTCATCCTGGTGATCTTGAGGCCCCTGACCAGGTTTTTTGCAGTTGGTCCTCTTCACGCGCCCCTGCACGCTGCAAAGAAGTCCTCCATCGTTGCTCCTCCCTGCTCGCGCGCCGCCTCCAAAAGCTCCAGAGTCCAAGAGGCAGAATGGGCCCCCTCTTTTTGTATTCCCCTCCTCCCTCCATCCTTCTCCAGCCACTCAGAGTTGTAGGAGACCAAAGGCCTGGATGACGCGATGCATGGCTGGCCCCGCGCGCATGCGCAGAAGCGCCCATTCTGCCTCTCGAACTTCTCGTGAACTCTTGGAGGCGGCACGCATGCTGGTGGCGTGGAAATAGGAGCAATGACGGAGGAGGAGGAGAAGGACGCTTTGGGGTCATTTCCTTACCGCATCTCAAAGGTCAGTCTTTTACTTTGGGGTGGGTGCTTGATTGTTCTGTGGCATGTCTCTTTGTTTATTTTTAATGTTTAAAAATGGCATTTTAGCTCCAAAGCCTCTCTGCTTGCTTTGTTCCTTGAGAAATATATGTTGGGGAATATAGAAATGTGGGAGAAATGGGGTGGTTGGATGTATTTTGCATGTCCCTTTGTTTACCTTGCTGAGTATTAAATGGACTTGCAGTTCAAAAGCCTCTCTTCTTACTTTCTGGCTGATAATATGTGTGGTAATATGGCAGTGTGGGAGAAATGGGGTGGTTGGATGTATTTTTATGCTCTGTTTTATATTGTTGTTATTAAATTGAAATGTTGATGTTTTATAACTTCATTTTATGTAAACTGCCCCGAGCCTGCTGGAAGGAGTGGTACATAAAAATGAATAATAAATATAAATAAATAAATAAGAAAATAGTTATACCTTTTACATTTCTGGGTAGGTGATCTTTGGGACTTGGCTTTTGAAGCAGTAGCTCCCATGCTGTAAAAGTGTGACCACCCCTGCTTTACACCATTGTATTACGGTACTCCGATGAACTTATTGACCAGCACCAATATATTTACAGTATTCCCTATATTCGTACTCATTGTAGGTACTTTTCCCCTATTAAGCATAGACTTCCACTTGTTTGTTTCCTTCGTTGTGAGTATACAGCCTTTTTGTATTGTAGTTTGATATTATTACTTCTCATTTCTTTTTGGCTGTTTTGTGTGCTCATAGTACAATTATGTCCTGAGTTTGGGAAAAAATTATTTCGAACTATGTCTTGCAGAATGCCCCAACCAACTAAGGCCCTTTCTACACTGTCATATAAAATCCAGATTGTATGCTTTGAACTGGATTATATGGCAAGGTAGACTCAGGCCCCCTCTACACTGCCAGATAAAAACCAGACTATCTGCTTTGAACTAGATCAGGGCTGTCCAACAGGCGGCCCACGGGCCGTACACGGCCCCCCAGCCTCTTGGACACGGCCCCCGCTACCCTCCTGAAATAATTTATTTAAAATTTTTTTATTGAAAAAATTCCCCCCCCAAAAAAATTTACAAAAAAAATGGTGGGGGGGAGGAGGAGGCGGGGCAGGGAGGAGGAAAGGAGCCAGCTCCTCCTCCCTGCACCGCCCCCTCCATCCCTCTCTCCGCGCCGCCGCTGCGAGATCACAGCGGCGAGGGGGAGGGAGGGGAGGAGTAGGAGGCGGGGCAGGGAGAAGGAAAGGAGCCAGCTCCTCCTCCTTGCCTCGTCCCCTCCGTCCCTCTCTCCGCCCCAGGAAGCCTTCTGGATGGGCGCGCGGGGAAGCGAGCGCCCGGTTCTTGCTTCCCCCGCGCGCCATCCAGGCTTGCGTGGAGGGTTTGCCGGGCTCTCGCATCCCTCTGACCAGAGAAGGAGGAGAGCCGGGCGAACCCCCCTCCGCAAGCCTGGATGGCAAGCGGGGAAGCGAGCGCCCGGTTCTTTCTTCCCCATCCAGGCCATCCAGTTTTTGCGGGCTCTGGGTTCCTCTGACCAGAGGGACGCGAGAGCCTGACCAGGCAAGCCTGGATGGCGCGGGAAGCGAGCGCCCGGTTCTTGCTTCCCCGCGCGCCATCCAGGCCTGCGAGAGTTTTCGCCTGGGCTCTTCGCCTCCCTCTGACCAGAGGCCAGAGCTGGGTGAACCCCCGCAAGCCTGGATGGGCAGCGGGAAGCAAGCGCCCGTTCTTGCTTCCCCCGCGCCATCCAGGCTTGCGGGGTTTTCGCGGGCTCTCGCCTCCCTCTGACCAGAAGGAGGCGAGCCGGGCAAACCCCCGCAAGCCTGGATGGGCGCGCGGGGAAGCAAGCCCGGTTCTTGCTTTCCCCGCGCGCCATCCAGGCTTGCGCGGAGAGTTTTTGCCGGGCTCTCTGCGTCCCTCTGACCAGAAGGAGGCGAGAGCTGGGTGTCCCCCCCGCAAGCCTGGATGGCAAGCTGGGGAAGCAAGCGCCCGGTTCTTGCTTCCCCGCGCGCCATCCAGGCCTGCGGAGAGTTTGCCGGGCTCTCGCCTCCCTCTGACCAGAAGGGCATGAGAGCCGGGTGAACCCCCGCAAGCCTGGATGGGCGCGGGGGAAGCAAGCCCGGTTCTTGCTTCCCCGCGCACCATCCAGGCTTGCGGGGGGGGGAGGGGGTTCACCGGGCTCTCGCCTCCCTCTTTTCTTCCCTCTGTCCTCCCTCCCTCTCTTTCACCTTCTTTCCTTCCACCCACCCATCCATCCACCCACCCTTTCGTCCCTCCTCCCCCTCCCTTAATCCCCCTCTTTCTCCTTCCTTCCTTCCTTCCACCCACCCACCCATCCACCCTTTGTCCTTCCTTTCAACTGTTCTCCCTCCCTCCTTGCCCCTCTTTCACCTTTCTTTCTTTCCTGCCACCCTTTTATCTTTTCTTCCTTCTCACTTTCCCTCCTCCCTTTCCTCCCTCCATCCTTCTCTTCTTCCCCTCCTTCCTTCCTTCTCCTGTTCATATTTGGGCATATTGAGTATTCATGCCAAGTTTGGTCCTGATCCAACATTGTGCTCTCTGGATGTAGGTGAACTACAACTCCAAAACTCAAGGTCAGTTCCCAAGCAAACCCTTTCAGTACTTTCTGTTGGTAATGAGAGTTCAATATGCCAAGTTTGGTTCAATTCCATTGTTGCAAGAGTTCAGGATGCTCTTTGATTGTGTGTTAACTATAAATCCCAGAAACTGTAACTCTCAAATGTCAAGGTCTATTTTCCCACAACTCCATCTGTGTTCACATTTGGGCATATTGAGTATTCATGCCAAGTTTGGTCCAGATCCATCATTATTTGAGTCCACAGTGCTCTCTGGATGGAGGTGAACTACAAGGTCTGCCCACAACTCAATGGGGTCAATGTTTGTGTCTTTCTGCCATTCCTGCCAGGAAAGCCTTCCAGTCCATTTCCTGTTGGTCATGGGAGTTCTGTGTTGTGCCAAGATTGGTTAATTCCATCATTGGTGGGGTTTAGAATGCTCTTTGATTGTAGGCGAACTACTAATCCCAGCAACTACAACTCCCAAATGTCAAGGTCTATTTTCCCCCAAACCCACCAGTGTTCACATTTGGGCATATTGAGTATGGGGGGCGGAGCCGGGGGGGAGGGGCCGGGGCCAGACCCTTCGGCCCCCCAAGTCATCAGTGACCGGCAATCAGGCCCCTGGTCCGGTAGATGTTGGACAGCACTGAACTAGATTATACAGCAGTGTAGACTTTTATAATCCATTTCAATGCAGATAATGTGGATTATCTGCTTTGATAATCTGCATTATATGTCAGTGTAGAAGGGGCCTCATATTTCAAATCAGATAATGTGGATTATCAGATTTGATAATTTGGATTATATGACAGTGTAGAAGGGGACATTCTCATTCCGGCAGTTGGTGTCCGAAAGAGTAAATTTCGGAAGCTCTCATTTAGTCTACTATCCTTCCACCAACACACTGCTTCTCCTATCTCTAGGTGTAATCTGTTGTGTTCTCCCAAACTGATCTTCCATCACTTCACAGACCACCTGCTATTTGCCAGCATTATAGTTTACTTTGCAGCAGGAGAGGCCAGAACCAAGCTACAGCTACCAAAGCAAACAATATTTTCCATAGTTATTTAAAAAAATATATTTTTGAAAAAAAAATTTTTATTATTTTTTTTTAAAAAATGGCGGCCGGGGGGGAGGGGAGGAGGAGGCGGGGTAGGGAGGAGGAAGGAAGCCAGGAGGGAGCGGGAGGGAGCGAAGCGGCGGGCCTCCTCCTCCTTCCCGGCGCTGCTGGTCACCCAGCCCCGCCCGCTCCCTTCCTCCTCCTCCGTCCCGCCTCTCCCCCCGGCGCACCAATCGGGAACGCCAGGGGGGGGAGGGAGGAGGCGGGCCTAAAGGGGAGGAAGGGAAGCGCTTCCCTTCTTTCTCCATAGGCCCACCTCCTCCATCCCGCCTCTCCCCCCGGCGCACCAATCGGGAATGCCGGGGGGGAGGAGGCGGGCCTAAAGGGGAGGAAGGGAAGCGCTTCTCTTCTTCCTCCATAGGCCCACCTCCTCCATCCCGCCTCTCCCCCCGGCGCACCAATCGGGAATGCCAGGGGGGAGGGAGGAGGCGGGCCTAAAGGGGAGGAAGGGAAGCGCTTCTCTTCTTCCTCCATAGGCCCACCTCCTCCATCCCGCCTCTCCCCCCGGCGCACCAATCGGGAATGCCGGGGGGGGGGGAGGAGGCGGGCCTAAAGGGGAGGAAGGGAAGCGCTTCTCTTCTTCCCCCATAGGCCCACCTCCTCCATCCCGCCTCTCCCCCCGGCGCACCAATCGGGAATGCCGGGGGGGGGAGGGAGGAGGCGGGCCTAAAGGGGAGGAAGGGAAGCGCTTCTCTTCTTCCTCCATAGGCCCACCTCCTCCATCCCGCCTCTCCCCCCGGCGCACCAATTGGGAATGCCGGGGGGGAGGGAAGAGGCGGGCCTAAAGGGAGGAAGGAAGCGCTTCTCTTCTTCCTCCATAGGCCCACCTCCTCCATCCCGCCTCTCCCCCGGCGCACCAATCGGGAATGCCGGGGGAGAGGGAGGCGGCCTAAGGGGAGGAAGGGAAGCGCTTCTCTTCTTCCTCCATAGGCCCACCTCCTCCATCCCGCCTCTCCCCAGGCGCACCAATCGGGAATGCTGGGGGGGAGGAGGCGGGCCTAAAGGGGAGGAAGGGAAGCACTTCTCTTCTTCCTCCATAGGCCCACCTCCTCCATCCCGCCTCTCCCCCGGCGCTCCGATCAGTGCGCCGGGGGGAGAGGCGTCCCGGAGGAGGAGGCTGGTGTGACCCTTTAGCTGGAAGGGCGAAGCCACAGAGGGCTCTCCTCGGCTTTGCCCTCCCTCTTACAGCCTCAGCCGGGGCAGCAGAACCGGGAGAAATCGCCGGTTCTGCTGCCCTGGCTCTCACTGTAGGAGGGAGGGAGCGGCCAAGGGGAGCCCTCCTCAGCTTCGCCCTCCCTCTTACAGCCTCAGCCAGGGCAGCAGAACTGGGAGAAATCGCCGGTTCTACCGCCCCGGCTGTCACTGTAGGAGGGAGGGAGGCGGGGGCGGGGCCGCTCCTGACGGCATGCTGACGTCACCAAGCGTGGCGTCCCTTTTCGGCGGGGCTTGGTGACGTCAGCAAGCCTCGCCGAAAAGGGGCGGGCCACCCAGGACGCCGGCGTGGTGACATCAGGCATGGTGACATCAGCGCGCCATCAGGAGCGGCCCGCCCCCTGCTCCGGCCCCCCAGGTCATCAGTGACCAGAACTCCGGCCCTTGGGCCAAAAGAAGTTGGAAAGCCCTGGTCTAATCAAAGCGTGGGAGACTAGAACCTCAATTCAAACTTTTGGACCAAGTAGGATGAACCCTTTTAGTCAGTGGAACTTACACAGGTGCTGACATACCAAAATTCCCAGGCAAGGACCAAGTACATGCTACCAGAACGGAGTATGCAGGAATACAGATGTGACAATGCTGTCTTGTTAACAAAAAGATGAACTTAAAAGGATAACTGAAAATGGCTTATAAATGTCAGGCACACAGACCTATCCACTTACCCTTTCTGCTGCACTGGACAGAACAATATTCTAGGAAAATAAAGAAAATATTAATGATTTCAGATAACACAAAAAACCAAGTTAGACTGTGTGGTGTTGCTTAATATACTTCCGATGCAAAGGCATGTTTGTGTTTACAGAAGAGGCAAGCAATGAGTTGATCAGGGCAACATCCTCTTTCTTACAAGGGCGGGTCAATAAGTCTGTGACTTTTTGAATGAAACACAGGTTTTTGGATAAAAAAATCATTTTATTTTTCAACGTAGTCTCCTTTGAACTCTAAACCCTTTGTCCAATGTTTCTCCAATTTTTTTATCCCTTCCAAAAAATAAGATTTGTCAAGGTCATCAAAATAGGTATTTATTTGTGAGATGATTTCATTGTTGGAGTCAAATCTCTTTCCGCTGAACCATTTCTTCAGGTTTGTAAACAAGAAATAGTTACTTAGGACTAAATCCGGAGAATAGGGCGGATGAGGGAGCAATTCGTATCCCAATTCATTAATTGTTGCCATGGCAACTGCACATGTGTGCATGGTCAATTGTGAGCAAACGCGGCGCCCATCTTGTGGAAAGCTTTCTCATACCCAAGTGATCATTTAAAATTGAAACCACTGAGCCACGTGAGATGCCTATGGCTTCCACAATCTCTCTCACTTTCAATCTCTGATCGGCCAACACCATATCGTGAATTTTTCAATTGTTTCGGGTGTAGAGACCTCAACTGGGCGTCCAGAACGTTCGGCATCTTCCGTGCTTGTACGGCCACAACAAAATTCAGTAAACCACTTTTTACCATTGAAATTGATGGTGCAGAGTCCCCATAGTATTTATCAAGCTTAGCCTTGGTTTGAGTGATGGTTTTTTCCGCACAAAAAAATGCTTAATGAGCACACAAAATTCACTTTTTTTCATTTTCTCCTCGAATCACGCGTTAGTCTGCTATCAATGGCTGTCAAACACAAACTAAATGACGCAGCTTGTCCAAATTTTGGCCAGAGTCAACTGACAGATGCCTCTTGACAGGAGCAGTGTTGCCCTTTCAGCTAAGAGGCGGGAAATTTAAAAAGTCACGAACTTATTGACCCGCCCTCGTACATTGCAGTGAACAGTTTGGGCAGCACATCACATGCATCTGTCACATGAGCAAATGCAAGGGATCCTTGCAGTCCCTTCAGGGTGGAAGGAGCTCCGAGAACCTACCAAGCAAATACGTGTATTTTAATTACTCTGACATTAAGTGCTATTAATTCCAAACCCATATATATGCACTTATTCCATTCCTATTGTTTACAGCAGTGTTTCTCAACCTGTGGGTCGGGACCCCCAGGGGGGGTCGCGAGAGGGTTTCAGAGGGGTCGCCAAAGGCCATCAGAAAACATATATTTCTGCTGGTCTTAGGAAGCCCTTTTGCAGAGAAGGTTGAAGATCTCTCCACTTCTCCTTCTCTTTCTTTTTGGAAACAGACCTAAAGCTCTTCTTTGCTGTGATTGGCAGGCCTACCAGCCAAGGGGAGGCTGTTTCTGATACTCCAAGCAGGGAGGGGAGAACAGGCATGCTTGGCGCATCCATGGCAGCATGATGCGCATGTGTGAGTGAGGGAGAGTGTGAGGGGTGGGATGGAGGCTCACGCCTGCTAGTCTCTTCAAGGCATGACGGTTTTGTGTAGGAAGTTTGACCCATTCCTATCATTGGTGGGGTGCAAGGGGCTCTTTGATTGTAGGTGAACTATAAATCCCAGCAACTACAACTCCCAATTGTCAAGATCTATTTTCCCCAAACTCCACCAGTGTTCACATTTGGGTATATTGAGGATTCATGTCAAGTGTGGTCCAGATCCATCCTTGTTGAGCCTATAGTGCTCACTGGATGTAGGTGAACTACAACTCCCAAACTCAAGGTCAATGCCCACCAAACCCTTCCAGTATTTGCTGTTGGTCATGGGAATTTTGAGTGCCAAGTTTGTTTCAATTCCATTGTTGGTGAGTTCAGAATGCTCTTTGATTGTAGGTGAACTATGAATTCCAGAAACTACAACGTCCAAATGACAAAATCACCCCCCCCCCCACTCCACACACAAATACAGTTATGAAATAGCAATGAAAATAATGTTATGGTTAGGGGTCACCACAACATGAAGAACATAAGAACATAAGAACATAAGAAGAGCCATGCTGAATCGGGCCTCAGCCCATCTAGTCCAGCATTCTGTGTCACACAGTGGCCCACTAGTTGTACACAGGGATCTCTAGCAGAAAGGAGGGCAAAACCCTCCTGCTCTCCCGACCCCCACAACCAGTACCCGGGAAATCCTGCCTGCCTCCATCAACACAGAGGTGGCACTTGGATGTCCATTTCAGTAACTACTGATTCCCTTGGTATCCATGAATCTGTCTAATCCTGCCTTGAAGCTGTCCAGGCTGACAGCTGTCACAACCTCCTCTGGAAGTGAGTTCCATAACCCAATGACCCTCTGGGTGAAGAAATATTTCCTTTATTTGTCCTAACTTTCCTACCTTGGAGCTTTAGGGAGTGCCCCCTAGTCCTAGTGTTGTGTGACAGAGAAAATATTTTTTCTCTATTCACCCTTTCTATCCCATGCATGATTTTATACACTTCGATCAAGTCACCTCTTAAACGCCGTCTTTCAAGGCTGAAAAGACCAAGGCGTTGCAACCTGATTTCGTAAGGGAGCTGCTCCATCCCTTGGATCATTCTTGTTGCCCTTTTCTGTACCTTTTCCAGTTCCGTTATATCCTTCTTGAGGTGCGGTGACCAGAATTGTACACAGTACTCCAGATGTGGCCTCACCATAGATTTGTAGAGAGGCAATACAACATTTGACGACCTATTTTCGATTCCTTCCTGATCATGCCAAGCATAGAATTTGCTTTTTTTTTACTGCTGCTGCGCACTGGGTTGACATCTTCATTGAGCTGTCCACCAAAACCCCAAGATCCCTTTCCTGGTTTGTCTCGGAGAGCTTTGACCCCATCAATTGGTAGGTGTAGTTGGGGTTCTTTGCCCCGATGTGCATGACTTTACACTTGTTTAGGTTAAAATGCATTTGCCACTTTGTTGCCCATTCACTCAATTTCGAGAGATCTTTCTGGAGCTCTTTACAATCAGTTTCATTTTTAACTACCCTGAACAATTTAGTGTCGTCTGCAAACTTTGCTACCTCAGAATTTACTCCTACATCCAGGTCATTAATGAATAAATTAAAAAGTAACGGACCCAAAACTGAACCTTGGGGTACGCCACTTCACCTCTTTCCACCCAGAGAAATGTCCATTTATTACCACCCTTTGTTTCCTACAGTTTAGCCAGGTTCCAATCCAGGACAAGACCTGTCCTCTGATTCCATGGCTGAAGAGCTTATTTAGGAGCCTTTGGTGAGGGACTTTGTCAAAAGCCTTTTGAAAGTCAAGGTAAACAATATCGACTGGGTCCCCTTTATCTATGTGTTTATTTACACCCTCAAAGAATTCTAACAAGTTAGTAAGACATGATTTGCCTTTGCAGAAACCATGTTGATTTTCCTTCAGCAATGCCTGTTCTTCTATGTGCTTAGTAATTTTTTCTTTAATAATGGTTTCCATCACTTTGCCTGGAACTGAGGTTAGACTAACTGGCCTATAATTTCCTGATCACCCCTGGATCCTTTCTTGAAGATCGGAGTTACATTTGCCTCCTCCAGTCCTCGGGTACAGTGCCTGATCTTAGAGAAAGGTTATATATTTTGGCTAGAATTTCAGCAATTTCACAATTGAGTTCCTTAAGAACTCTGGGGTGAATGCCATCTGGCCCTGGTGATTTGTTGACATTTAGTTTAGTAAGGCATGCGAGAACATCTTCCTTGTTTATCTCTATCTGGTTTAATTAATTTAATTCCCTCCCTGAAAAAACTGACTCAGCTGCAGGCATATGTTGTCTGTCCTCCTGTGTGAAAACGGAGGCAAAGAAGTCGTTTAGCCGCTCGGCAATCTCCTTGTCTTCACTTATTGTCCCTTTCTTACCATTTTCGTCAAGTGGCCCAACTGCTTTTCTAGTTGGGTTTCTACATCTGATGTACTTAAAGAAGTTTTTGTTATTTTTTTTAATGTTCTTAGCTATATGTGCCTCAAAATCTCTCTTGGCTTTCCTGACGGTTGCTTTGCATTTAGTTTGCCAGAGCTTGTGTTCCTTTCTGTTCTCCTCAGTAGGAAGAGCCTTCCATTTCTTAAATGAGTTTTTCTTCTTTCCAATCACATCTTTTACTTCATTTGTAAGCCATGCCGATTGCCTCTTGGACTTTCCCGGCCTTTTTCTTATTTTAGGAATGCATTTTAGTTCGGCTTGTTTTAAAGTATTTTTAAACAGTTTCCAAGCATTTTGGAGGGATTTGATTTTTTTACTGTACCTTTTAGTTTGTTCTTTACTATTTTTCTCATTTTGGTGAAATTCCCTTTTTGAAAATTTAAGGTCTCTGTGTTAGTTTTCACTGACAGTTTGCTATCCAAACTTAAGTTGAAGGTTATTGTGTTGTGGTCACTGGTACCTATGGGCTCAGTTACAAGGACATCTTGAACGAGATCTTGTTCATTAGTTAGCACCAAGTCCAGGATCCCTTTCCCCCTGGTTGGTTCCATGACCATCTGCTCAAGGGAATAATCAGCTAGCATGTCGAGGAACCTTATCTCTCTTTCATGCGTAGGAACTGTATTAAGGGGTCGCAGCATTAGGAAGGTTGAGAAACACTGGTTTACAGCTTGGCCATGTTTACCACCAGTGATTGATGACCTCAAGTTTTATTGAATCCTTCAGCCAGTATAGCTGGTGACCCATCTGCACAGGACTGCTGGCAGGACAAAAATCACCATTCACTTTAACAGTATTGGAAGAGCCTTAGAAAGCTGGATGGAAGCAGTGGGCTGGCAGCATTCCTGGCTCCGAGAACAAGGAAAAGAAGGAATCCATTTCCATTTCCTCCACACAACTGAGATTGTACAGAACTGTGAAACATCACAGGAGTTGCCCTTTACCATCCCTTTCTGGGTGTGGTAGCTTTCAAGACCATTCCTTTCCTCAGTGGTCTGGTACCCATCTGGTACAGGGATGCATTATGGTGAGACCGGTATTTTTCCGAGACTTGCTATGTATTGAGCTATTGCTTAAAAGGAAGATGAAAGGCAGACAAAGAGTCCCATCCACAAAATATTCAAGGCATCAATTCAAGGAGAAATTAGGGCAATGAAGGAGGAAGGGAAGCGGTCCACTGGCTGTATCATTCTCAAGGCAAGGACTGGTATGTGGGCAATCTATAGCAGAGGTGCTCATTAGGTAGATCGCGATCGACTGGTCGATCGATCCCAGCTGGATGGGGCACTTCTGAGGGGGCGGACCAGGCCGTGCGAAGCCCCGCCCCCTTCCCCCGCCTTTAGCGCTTCCGCAGCTTCTCGAGGGAGAGGGAGGAATGCCAAGGCAGTAGTGGCATAGATAGCCACTACTGGCCTGGCATTCCCCCTTTGCCTCCAGAAGCTGTGGAAACGCTAAAGCCAGAGGGGGAGGGGGCGGAGCCAGGCCGTGCGAAGCCCCGCCCCCTTCCCCCCGGCTTTAGCGCTTCCGCAGCTTCTGAAGGGAAGAAGGGAGGAATGCCAAGCCAGTAGTGGCATAGATAGCCACTACTGGCTTCTGGCATCCCTCCCTCTTGCCTCCAGAAGCTGTGGAAACGCTAAAGCCAGAGGGTAGGGGCGGAGCCAGGTCGCGTGGAAGAGCCGCCCCCTTCCCGGCTTTGCGCTTCCGCAGCTTCTGAAGGGAAAGGAGGAATGCCAAGCCAGTAGTGGCATAGATAGCTACTACTGGCTTGGCATTCCCTCCTCTTGCCTCCATAAGCTGTGGAAACGCTTAAAGCCAGAGGGTAGGGGCGGAGCCAGGCCATCTTGAGCCCGCCCCCTTTCCCCTGGCTTTGCTTCCGCAGCTTCTGAAGGGAAGAGGGGAGGAATGCCAAGCCAGTAGTGGCATGGATAGCCACTACTGGCTTGGCACCCCCCCGCTTGCCTCCAGAAGCTGTGGAAACGCTAAAGCCAGAGGGGGAAGGGGCAGAGCCAGGCAACGTGAAGCCCCGCCCCCTTCCCCCGCTCTGCCCTGGTAATCTTTCAGACTTGGTTTTATTAGAAGTAGCTCGCATGCTGAAAAAGTGTGGGCACCCCTGATCTATAGCAAAAGCCTAAAAGGACAAACATGGGAACTTTCAGGAGAGGAAAAGAAAGAAGAGCTTCCTTTCCTTTTTCCTATTGTCTACAACCTGCCTCTCTTTTCTATTTATTGTTGCCATTTGCCATCAAAGCCCCTTCTACACTGCTATATGAAATTCAGATTATCTGCTTTGAACTGGATAAAGTGTAGACCAGTGGTTCTCAACCTTCCTAACACTGTGACCCCTAAATATGGTTCCTCATGTTGTTTTTCTTTTTCTATGTATATTCATAGGAAACCATGCAAATGAACCAAATCTGGCTACCAGTATTTTTTTTAAAACCCTCTAAAATCATGACAGTAAATAAAGAACAACACTCAGAAAACTGGGGAATTCCAGACTTGAAACCATCAGGGCCAGCTAACACCTCCCAACAAAGGATTACCCCAGGCTTTGAAGCTGCACGGCTATTAAATGCTAATCAAGATGGCCAATTACAACATTCACAAGTGCCACACGCAGACAAGAGTTATTTCTCCCACCCTGGATATTCCACAGATACGTAAACCTCAACTTGCCTAGTTTCCAACAGATCCCTCAACCTCTGAGGATGCCTGCCATAGATGTGGGCGAAATGTCAGTAGAGAATGCTTCCGGAACATGGCCACACAGCCCGGAAAATTCACAGCAACCCAGTGATTCCGGCCATGAAAGCCTTCGACAACACATTGCGTATAATGGAACAACAATAGGAGCTATTCCCCCACATTCGTTTACTCTGTGGCCCCTACTACACAGCTGTTTAAAGTCCACACTGAACTGGATTATATGACAATGTGGACTCAGATAATCCAGTTCAAAGCAGATATTGTGGGATTTTCTGCTTTGATATTCTGGGTTATATGGCTGTGTGGAAGGACAACAAGGCCCAGGGATAGGCAATTATTTTTTTCCATGGAGCCACACGAGAACCAAAAAATATTATGGAGGGCCGCACCCAAGGCTGAACTACATTGTACATAATATCAATTGAATTTCTTTAATAATAATAATAATAAAAAGGCACTACATTGTGGTTTTGATATATTAATAAGACTGATAAGAGTATATGTTATGAGCAATGAAAAAGAGAGGTTGTCATAGGAAAAATGGCATTAAAGATAACCGGCGTTAGTTCTCAGGTGGCGAGGGGGGGTGGAGGTGTTGCCCTCCATTCTTCCCCGCCCGCTCAGAACCAACACGGGTTAAAAATAACCCGCGTTGGTTGTCAGCTGGAAGAGGAGAGTGGAGGGTATGCCCTGCCTGCTCAGAACCAACGCGGAAGTTCTTCTGGAGCAGCAGAGATGGACAGCAATGGAGACACTCTCCTCCCTCCCTCCCTTTTTCCCCCGTAATGCCCGGGATCCGCCAATGGGAGTTCGCCTCCCTCTCTGGTGTCACTGGTCTCCAGCAGAATCTGCCTTTCGGAGTGAAGCCTTGATGGAGGGAGGGCGTTCCTCCCCGGGATCCGCGGGCCGGTCAGAATTGGCCGGCGAGCCGCATGCGGCCGGCGAGCCGCATGCGGCCCGCAGGCCGTGGAATGCCCAGGTCTGCCAAGGCCCCTTTCACGCAGCTGTATAAAATTCACATTGAACTGGATTATATGACAACGTGGACTCAGATAATCCAGTTCAAAGCAGATATTGTGGGATTTTTTTGCTTTGATATTCTTATTTATTTATTTATTATTCAATTTTATATTCCGCTCCTCCCAGCAGGCTCGGGGCGGGTGACAATAAGTGTAAGTGGCAACATGTCACTGCATGTCGACATGTAGCCCTACAATAAAAACATAAAGCATAAAAACACAATATAAACACGTTACATCACAACCACGAGGCGTAAGATGACATATGACACAGATTCTTAATTCAATATGTCTAGTTAAAGGCTAAGTCAAAGAGGGCGGTCTTACATGCCCTTCGGAAGGGTGCCAGCTCCGAAATGGCTCGTGTACTGTCCGGGAGGGTGTTCCAGAGCACCGGTGCAGCTACGGAGAAGGTTCTCTGTCTAGTCGTAGACAGATGGCAGGAGCGGATTGATGGTATTAGCAGCAGATTTTGTTCATCTGAGCGCAGTGATCTCGGGGGAGAGTACGGGGTAAGGCGGTCCCTCAGGTACGCAAGCCCTAGGCCGTGTAGGGCCTTAAAGGTCAAGACCAACACCTTGAAGGCAATTCGGTACTCGATGGGAAGCCAGTGCAGCTGCCGGAGGATGGGTGTAATATGCTCCCTCATTGGCATTCCCGCCAGCAAGCGAGCAGCGGCATTCTGCACTAGCTTGAGTTTCCGGATTGTCGACAAGGGAAGGCCAACGTAGAGGGCATTACAGTAGTCCAGCCTCGAGATGACCGTCGCTTGGATTACCATAGCCAGGTCGTCCCTGGACAGGTAGGGTGCTAGTCGTCTAGCCTGACGGAGGTGAAAAAATGACGTCCTGCTGACCACGGAGACCTGAGCCTCCATGGTCAGCGAGGAGTCCAGTTGGACCCCTAAGCTCTTAACCGATGGCGATGGGTTAAGCCGCTCGCCATCCAGGGTAGGCAACCGGCACCCACCCAGCCCAGGTCGACCAGGCCACAGGATCTCCGTCTTCGACGGATTCAACTTCAGCCGGCTGGCGCGCAGCCAACCAGTCACGGCTTCAAGGCATAGATTCTGGGTTATATGGCTGTGTGGAAGTGCCCTGAGAGGCAACCAGGGCAATCCAAGATGATAGGAGAACCTATTTAGGAGGAGAAACTGCTATATAAATCCTAGGTTTAATGATGTGGCCTAATTCAGGATTTATATGGTGGTTTTTTTTAAAAAAAAAAGAAACAGAGAAAATAGGTCAAAAAATATTCCCATCTTCATTAGAAATAGATTATTCATTTCAAGCAGACAGTGTTTGCCAATCACCTTACTTATCATGATTGTAGCAGAATAAACGGCTTAAGAACTGGATGCCACAGCCCAACAAGACAACTGATATTTTTATTTTATTTTTAATTTGGCATTATAGGGAGAACGCCTCCATTTTTAATCTCACCTTTCCCCGGCAGATTTGCATCAGGCTGAGCGCATTTGAAACGGTGTACCTTCGCATCGTTGAGTCTTTGATGGCAGGCACGTAAAGAAGTTCAAAGTAGATGCCTCGATCAATTGCCTTCACATGAAAGGAAAATCATCATAAATTCAAGGCAGTAAGGCAGTCAAGTCACACAGCTATTGTTTATTATTGATGTGTTTTCCTCTCTCACTTCCCCCGTAAAACAGAGCCAGCCCAAGGGACTGAGCATCCGTTCGAGAAAAACAGGTACGCATACTCGCATCAGCCCTGACATTTGTAACACAAAAAGGCAGCGTATTCCCATTCATGCTCTTAAGATTTCCAAACTGTAAGGCGGTCTCTGCAAGCAATCCCAAACTCCAAATGCATGCAAGGCAAACCTTCACCCACAAAATTGTGAATTGAGAAACTGGGCAAGCCTGCTTGGGGCCAGTCAATCACAGACTTTGGCATGCTGTGAAGAGGGGGGTTTATGGGGGATATAACCATGAAGCTTCTCAAGGAAGGGTTGAGTTATTTATGGAAGTGAGAGACAGTGAAGAACAGTTTAGAAGAGAGGAATTAATAAGATCTGCATAAGGGTTTTGGGAGCTTAGAATGTGGAAATGTTTAGCGATTTCATGCTCATCCTAATTCTTTTACAGGTTGAGTAGTCCTTATCTGAAAAGCCTGGGACCACAAGTGTTTTGTATTTTGGTTTTTTACGGAGTCTGGAATACTTGCATTTGCATATACGTATATAATAAGATACCTCAGAAATAAGACTCAAGTCTAAAAACACTATACTTAAAACCATAGCCTGAAGGTAATTTTTACCTATAAAGGGCTGAATGGTGTGGGACCAGTACCTGCGTGACCCAGCTCATTCTACGGACCCAGGCAGGCCGGGTCATCTGGCCATATCTTTCGCTTCTGCCCTTTCGCAACACTGGGGACGAGGGCCGTTACTCTCTGTGGTGGAGCCACACCAGCATAGAAACCTGAGCCCTTAGAATCCAAACACACAACTCCAGATGAAGAGTTTTATTTATAGTCTTTTATTGAACCAAACAGCATGCAATAGAAGCAATAGAAAATATATCAAAAGAAATATAGAGTTCAATCAATAATCCAAGGAAATGTTCCAAATGCCCATAGGCTGAATGAATGCTGTAAAGACCCTTATAAATCCGAGCAGGCAAGTTCCAGTAATTGATAAAAGTCCAAAAGATTTCCAAGAAAGATCAAAGTCCAGACTTGAGTACTTGAGCTAAAAATACAGGAGACCTGAAACACATGCAGGAGCTGAAATACATGAAGCTTATTGCAGAAGTTGACCTGGATCTGAGATTCAAACTGCAAGGCATAGCTATATCAGAAAGTAGATTTCCCTCGCTCCCCTCCCTCACTTGGCAAACTGAAACCACTGCTGGAAGGATAGACCTTGAGTTGCCTGTTAACACATTCCTTCTTTCTATAACAGTTGCACAGATCCAGGTGCCTTATGAGTGCACTGATGATTCTCAAGAGAACTGGCCTCCCTAACGCTGTCTCTGCAAGACATTTGCAAAAGTTTCATCTCCCTCATGAACTGTGGCTGCCACAATCGCTTGCACAGTAGATCCCAGAATCCCTGCTGAGGACACAGGCCCAACAGGTGGCCCCCCGACTCTGGAACTTGCTCCCCAAGGATATTAGACAAGCCCCCACATTGGCAGTTTTTAGGAGGAGCCTGAAAACGTGGCTGTTCCAATGTGCACTTCCCGGAATAAAGTAAACAATGCCCTGCTGTGATCAATTCCTTGCAAAATGTCCTCAGAAGCACATTAGCTACCTGTTGGGTATCTGCCCCACATTATCCTTTAAAACCTTCCTGCTACATACATTCCACCTCTGTTCGCATCCAGTGTTTATTTATTTTAAAATTTTAATATTTCACATCTGGCCCGGCCATAATGGTTTTAAATTGTCTGTTATTGCTTATGTGTAAGTTATATTGATTGTATTATTATTTGCTGTTGTGTTGTTTTATTATGTGTCATTGGGTTTGGCCTCGTGTAAGCCGCCCTGAGTCCCCTTGGGGAGATGGTGGCGGGGTATAAATAAATAATAATAACAATTTTATACAATATTTTAATACTTTAATGCATGGAGAAAAGTTTGTGCACACTGAACTATCAAGAAGCGAAGATGTCATAATATCAGTCAGCCATAGGGACAATTTCAGATTTTGGATGTCTGGGTAAAGGACACCACGGCCCCTTCTACACTGCCACACAATCCAGATTATATGAGTCTACACTGCCATATAATCCAGTTCAAAGCAGATAATTTGGAATTTATATGACAGTGTAGAAGGGGCCTCAACCTGTATAATAAACCTTATGGTTTTATCTGATGCTACAAGAATGTGAATTTATATTATTGTTGTTTAAAACTGTTTATTTTATAATGTTTTATACTTATTATTGATGTATTTGGATAGTTGTTTACATGATTGTAATATGCTGTAAGCCGCTTTAGGTCCCATGAGGGAGAAAAGCGGGATATAAGTAAGGATTATTATTATTATTATTATTATTTGAAACACAAGATGAGTCCACAGCAAACAAGATCACTATGCTGGCTTTTGTATTTGATCACATGTTGGACACTTCCCAAGTATCTAGGACTGTGTGATGTATCGGTGAATAATGTGTGCAGATACTAGTAGGGTGATTTTTTTCAGCACTGATTGTGTTTAAGTGCAGGCCAATGTCTTTAGACACTGCACCCAGTGTGCCAATCACCACTGGGATCACCATTAATGGCTTGTGGCAGTCTTTGCGGTTCTGTCTTTAAATTCTCATAACATGTAAGCTTTTCCAGTTGCTTCTCGTCATTCCTGCTGTCGCCTGGGATTACAACATCAATGATCCATATTTTCCCCCCACGATTGTGAAGTTTTTGCCCCAAAACTCTGAATTCGGAAGCCCCAGAGTAGTTTGAGGTGTTCATTTTCCATAACTTCTTCAGGCTTGTGATCCCAACAGTTCTTTGTCGCAGGTAGATGGTATGTGTAGCACAAGTTCCAATGGATCATCTGAGCAACTGTGCTGTGCCCCTGCTAGCAGTCCATCTGCGCAATCTTCTCGCAGCAGCTGAGTATGTGATCCATCGTTTTGTCTAGTTTCTTGCAGAGTCTGCACTTGGAATCTGTCATTGACTTTTCAATTCTATCTTTGATGGCATTGGTTCTAATGGCTTACTCTTGGGCTGCAAAAATCAGCCCCTCCGCCTCCTTTTTCAAAGTTCCATTTATGAGCCACATCCATGTTTTTTCCTTGTCAATTTTTATTTTATTTATTTATTTACTATATTTTTATACCGCCGCTCTCAGCCCGAAGGCAACTTGAGGCGGTGCACATATGGCAATGAATGCCCACAGATAAAATACATAACACTAATAATAAAACAGTCATATAAAAGCTAAAATCACAGTTAAAAATATAAATACAAATCTCAGCCTCTCATTATTGAAATCGGTTTCCGTTTCATCGTCATCGTTCCAAAGGTCTCAATTAAATAATTACATTTCGTCTGCAAAAGCCTGCTCAAACAGCCAGGTCTTGACTTTCTTCCAAAATGTTAGGAGGTCTCCATTTTTCTGTTGTTGTTGTTTCCTCAATTGTGTCTGACTCTGTTTAAGAACTAAAAGTTCATGCTTTACCCATTGTTCAAAACATATCCAGAATAGCACTCACCTTGAGGTACAAACACAAGATTTACAGAAGGATCTTGAGGTTAATGGGGAGAGGACAGCAGAGCAAGGCTTGGGGGCAACAAATCAAGGGCTTGGTTACATACTCCTACCCTATATGATCAATGCCTTTTCCTCCTCTGAATCAGTCTTACATCAAAATCCAAAGTATGATTTGCCATAAGTTGGCAAATAGCAACAAACAAGAACATCTTCATGAAGGTACACCATTCTACAACAAGGGCCAGGAACCTATGGCCTGGGAGCCAGATGTGGCTCTTTTCATGATTGCATCTGGCTCTCCAGAGCAGGCCGGGCCTCGGTTTCCCAGCATACAGCGGGGAGGAGTGATGCAAATGCGCCACGACTGCCGCTTCCATGCTGCCATCGCTGCCTCTTCCTCATCCCAGCTGCTCTCGGGGCCCTGCGCCCTCTTCGCCGGGGATGGCGGAGCCCAGCAGTGACGCCTCACCCTCGTCTTCCTTTTCATCCTCCGCCACGGGCCGTGGGGGAGGCGGTGGAAGCGGGCCTGGCCCTGGCGCCGCGGACCCGGCCTCACTGCCCCTGGGGGACGCCCAGCTCATTGCCCTCATCATCAGGCAGCTCAGGAGCCGCTGTCTCTTCGATGCCTTCCGGAGGGACTGCCTCTCCGATGTCGACACCAAGGTCCGTCTTGGCCCTGCGCCGTCCTTCCCCTTCCTTTCTTTTCCCCTCTCTTTTTCTTTCATTCTTTTCCCCACCCTTTCCTTTCCTCCCTTCCCATTTCTTTCTTTATTTTCCCCTCCTTGTTTCCCTCCTGCTTTTCTTTTCTTCCTTTTCCATAGTTCGTTCTTCTTTTCTTTCTTCCTCTCCCCCTTCCTCCTTTCTTTCTTTCTTTCTTTCCCCCTTCCTTCCTTCCGTCTTCTCTTCCTTCCCAGAGTCCTGAGCATGCCTTTTGCAGAGCCAGCTCTGAAGTGTCCCATCATATTGCCGGGGGAATCCTTTTCTCATAGTATGTACTAGGCATGGTTTCGAACCCAAAAATAGGGAATCGAAAATCTAATGGGGGATTTTTTTTTTAGTAATAGAAAGACTTACAAAAAAAATTTCCAAAAATTTCTAAAATGTAACGTAACTACTAACGAAATTGCTAGTAGTTCTAAAGTAGGCAAAGCAGGGGAACAGGACTGATACTGTTTTAAGCACAGGCAAATCAAGGGGCAACATTTCCCTTGGTTCCTTGCAGGGAGATATAATGCATTAATATATTATTATTAATATTATTAAATACCTCTGGTGCAGGCCTTGCTAATCTGTAGAGTTCTCCTCACTCCAGCTTTTTCCCATTCAGTTTTACCATAGCAGTCTAGGACCTCCGTTTGAACTCTATGGCTTTTCTTGATTCTCAACTCTTCTTTCTCCTCTCCGTGCTCTTTTCACTCCTGCTGTCCTTCTCTCAGCAGTTCTTATGTCCTTCTACTCTGTCCTTCTATCTAAACCCCCTTCCTGGGTGTTTAAATCGCTTTTTTGTCAGTCCTCCAGCCCCTCTAGGAGTCCCGATCTGGATCTCTCTATGGTTTCCAGCTCCTTTTTCACTTCCTGGAGGAGGCCTTTCACTCTAATTTGGCTTCAAACATGGAAAGGCCCCGATTTGACTGTGAGTTATGTCTGCAAAGCTATTTTGGAGGGGGAAATTTTCCTGTTGGGTGGGCATCCGAAATATTTAATAATCTAACGAAATTTTGGGCCCAGGGAGTGCGCCCTGGCCCCCCTAAGCTTTTTAATAAAAAATAAAAATTGAAAAATAAAATAAATAATTTTTTTTAAAAAGAATACCTGCTACAATCTACAGGGTTGCCGAGTGGAATCATAATAGTATCGCGATGGGGAATAGGGCTAGATGTTTTTCCAATCCACACGGGATTTCACTGTCAACGCGAGATCACGATTTCGCCCGGCGTTGACAGCGAAATCCCGTGTGGATTGCGTATTGTCGCGATACTCTTCGGCTACTCTACTACTGGATCGCTGAGGCCCACAGACGCGATTAGGACCTTCTTCGACTCAGTTGGTCGTCGCCTCTCTCGTCGTCCGGGTACTCCTGGATCCTGCGCGTTTGGAAAAGGTAGGCCAAAGCAGGGGGCTCCTCATTCCCTCCCCCCATCTCCCCTCATGTATTAAATATAAAATTGAATATATTTAAAGATGAAATAAGGGGAGATGGGATACATTAAAATAAGGAGAGAGGGGAGGATGGAATCAAATATATTTAATATTAAATTAAAATAAGGGGAGAGGGTGCCGAGGAGAGGGGCTGAGAGAGGGGAGGCGGGGGGCAGACCCTACGGCCCCCCAGGTCATCAGTGACCGGAATTCAGGCCCCTGGGCTGGTAGAAGTTGGACAGCCCTGGGGTACAACACAAAAGAGTCCTCCCCATCTGGCCCCTCTAGATATGTTTGACAATAAATGCTATTATCCCCATCTAGCATTACCCATGGTGATTGTAGTCTAAGACATTTCAAGAACTCTGGGATCAGAAAGGTTGACAAAGATCCCTTCTATGTTGCCATACAATACAAATTATCAAAACAGATAATCCACAATATCTGCTTTGAACTGGATTATGTGAATCTATACTGCCATATAATTCAGTTCAAAGCAGATAATCTGGATTTCATATGGCAGTGTAGAAGGGGGGCCTCAGATTCAACATATTTTTCTAAAGTAGATAAATATAGAACATTAGACAAGGAGAAGACAGAAGGAAAATAATAAATTCACACACAAATAAACATAGCTTGATGAGGAATGTCAGGTAAGTGCACTATATTCCCTGGCTATCTTACCACACTGACAGATGGTCTCTTGATGTAGAAGGGCAGCTTTTCTGTTACATTGATACACACAAGGTCCACGTCTAAAGTCGTGCAAGCCACCTGTATTAAAAAAACAAACAAAAGCAGAGTTACCTCTAAAAAAAAGTAGTAGACCTACAAAAAATATTCTTTCATATGTAAGTAATAATATTGGATGTTTTCCTGTGAGCATTGCATAGATAAAATAGAATACAAATCCTGTTCAGAGGAAAACATTCAATTTTTCTTTGTCTCCCCCCATCCTGTTTCCCTCCCATTTTTTTTACTCTAAATTTTGAGAAGAACGGTCTTCTTTTTTTCATTAACTAAAGGTGCCCCACCTGTTTCCACCTGTAGAATAGGCCATAAACACTACATACACACTTCCTTGCTATTATAATTCTTGCCACTGTGAGTAAAATAATCACCAATTCATTTCCATTTCTAAATTCAACTTTGTGGCGTCCATGCTAACCAGGGTGATGTCTAGTCCTAAAATGTTACCTATTTCGATAAATATATAATTCTAAAAGCTCTTCAATTGTGGGCGTTCTCACCATGAATGAAAATATGCACCTTTGTGCATGCCACATCTCCAGCAGAGGTTTCTTTGGTTACTATCTATATCAGGGCTGTCCAACTGGCGGCCCCGGGGCCGGATCTGGCCCCGTAGCCTGTTGGACACGGCCCCACCTATGCCCTCAGCCGCCATTTTTAAATTTAAAAAAAATCGATTTTTTTTAAAAAAATGGCGGCCGGGGGGGAGGGGGAGGCGGGGCAGGGAGGAGGAAGAGAGCTGGCTCCTCCTCCCTGCCTGTATCGCCCCCTCCGTCCCTCTCTCGGCGGCACCGATGCGATGCAGTTTGCATTGGCGCCGCCGAGAGAGGGAGAAAGGGGCGGTACAGGGAGGAGGAGCCAGCTCTCTTCCTCCTCCCTACACCGCCCCCTTCTCTCTCTCTCGGCGCCGCCGCTGCAAACTGCCTCGCAACGGCGCCGCCGAGAGAGGGAGAAGGGGGCGATACAGGCAGGAGGAAGACAGCTGGCCCCTCCTCCCTGCCTGCACGCCCCCCTCCGTCCCTCTCTTGGCGCGCCGCGTTGCGAGGCAGTTTGCAGCGGCGCCGCCGAGAAAGGGACAAGGCGGCGCTACAGGGAGGAGGGGGCAGCTATCTTCCTCCTGCCTGGATCGCCCCCTTCTCCCTCTCTCGGCGGCGCCGCTGCAAACTGCTCTCGCAACGGCGGCGCCAAGAGAGGGACGGAGGGGGCGATCCAGGCAGGAGGAAGACAGCTGGCTCCTCCTCCCTGCCTGCATCACCCCCTCCGTCCCTCTCTCGGCGCCGCCGTTGCGAGGCAGTTTGCAGCGGCGCTGCCGAGAAGGGGGACAAGGCGGCGCTACAGGGAGGAGGGGCCAGCTGTCTTTCTTCCTGCCTGTATCGCCCCCGTCTCCCTCTCTCGGCGGCGCCGCTGCAAACTGCCTCGCAACGGCGCTGCCGAGAGAGGGAGAAGGGGGCGATAGAGGCAGGAGGAAGACAGCTGGCTCCTCCTCCTTCGCCCCTCCTCCTTCCCCGCACCGCGGCGCGTCCGCGGGGGAGGAGGAGGGGCGAAGGAGGAGGAAGTCAGCTGGCCCCGCCCCCCCCCCCCCCCGCCATCGGCCCCGCCCCCGCTCACTGATCACCTGCGGCCCCCCAGGTGATCAGTGACACTTCTTCCGGCCCTTGGGCCGGAAGAAGTTGGACAGCACTGATCTATATGATGTTGTTTAACCAGTGTGGTATACCATCTCCATATAACTTTGTACACATTTCATTTTAATCTTATTGAATTGGAAAATAGTAACTAATCTCACACTGGAAGCATGGCACGGGGGGATATGGAACGTAGCCTTAAATGATAAACTATCAATGGAAATGAGGGTGATCGGGAGGGAAACTAACAGATCAAATTTTGATTCATACTGGTCGGTTTTTATTAAATACTAGCTGTGCCCAGCCCCGCGTTGCTGTGGCCTATAGTAAGCATTTTCGAAGTAGAAGTCGATATCTGGACTATTATGAAAGAGAGGTTCCTACCTATTCCTTCCCCTTTTTCTTCCCCTTTCTCTACCTCTTTCTTTTATTCCTTCTTTCACTCTTTGGTTTCATCCTTCCTTCTCTCTTTCCTTCCTTCCCTCCCCCTTTCTCTACTTCTTCTTTGTCTCCTGTCTTCCCTCCCTGTTTCCTTCCTTCTTTCACTTTTTATTTCTTTTTCTCCTCCCTTCTTTCTTTCCCTCTTTCCTGTCTTTCCTTTCCTTTCTACTTTCTCTTCTTCCTTCCTTCGGTACCTCTTTCTTTCTTTCCTTCCTTCCCTCCTTCCTTCTTTCCCTCCCTCCTTCTCTTTCCTTCCTTCCCCCTTTCCCTGTTTCATTCTTTCCCCCCTCCACCACATCGCCCTCCCTTGCCAAAGGGAAGGAAGGGAGGAACTCAAGAGGGAAGGAGGGGGGCGTGTGGTGAGGGAGAGGGGCGGGGCCAGAGCAGGGAAAGGGTGGGACCAGTGCTGGAGTAGGAGGTGGGGCCAGGATGGGGGCGGGGTTCCATGCCCTCCCCGGTTTTCTCCGTTTACTTTGCCCTCCTCGTCTTCCTCCTCCTTCGCTTCTAAGCCTCCACTTCATCCTTTATTATCTTTCTCTCCTTTTCTTCTTCCCTCCCTCTTTCTCAGCCAGCGGCGGCAGCAATGCGCTAGCGGGAGCCAGCCAAGCACCACCGCGCATGCGCCGACCACCTTGGGCGCAGGGCAAGCTGGGAAATGTAGTCTCCCAACTGTTTAGAGATTTGTAAGTGATTGTCTGTGCTTTCTTAAATTTTTCAGAGTGTTGGTCACACCTAGGACTGTTTGGCCTTATGTGGCTAAATTTGGTGTGATTTCCTTCAGTGGTTCCTTTGTTTTTAAGGTACTCATTATGGACAGAGCATACACATATAGATGTTTTAGTTTAGAGAGTGAAAATGGAAAACAATGTACCGTATTTTTCGCACCATAAGACGCAGTTTTTTTCCTCCCAAAGTAGGATGAAAAATCAGCCGCGTCTTATGGAGCGAAGATGCAGGCAGGGAGGGGGGGCGCTGGAGCAGAGGGGGGGGGGCGATATACTCACCAAAAGTGTCCTCGCTCCGTCTCTTGCTCCTTTTCCTTCCCCCCCGCCCTTTGATCACTCGAGCAAAGGGCGGGGGGAAAGAAGGAGCAAGAGGAGGAGCGAGGCAGTCGCGTCAGAGCCCTCTTTCTGACGGTGAGCGCTCCTCCTCTTACTCCTTCTTCCCGCCCTTTGCTAGAGTGATCAAGGGCGGGGGAAGAAGGAGCAAGAGGAGGAGCGAGGCAGCGTCGCGTCCAGAGCCCTCTGACGACGGCTGCTCGCTCCTCTTCTTACTCCTTCTTCCCCCCCCCCCGCCCTTTGCTCGAGTGATCAAAGGGCGGGGGGGAAGAAGGAGCAAGAGGAGGAGCGAGGCAGCGTCGCGTCAGAGCCCTCTTTTTTTCTCTCCCTATTTTCCTCCTCTAAAATCTAGGTGCGTCTTATCAGCAGGTGCATCTTATGGAGCGAAAAATACGGTAACCTTGCTGGTCATGAATTTTGGATATGACATTTGATTAGTGGTTGACTCATAAATATATGGCAAAGGAAAGGATACTTGTTCAGGCCTTGGTGGTGGGGTTATGTGTTTGTAAAAGGTTCACTGTTTTGTGTTCTGTTTACACCGTGAGCTGTTAATGAATGTAAATAAAAAATTATTTTTAAAAACACTACATACACACATATACACATCTACTGTAAAAAAGAGAAGAAAACAGAGATCTGGTGTATACTAAACTGCATAACTTGGAAACTTCTCTGCTACTACCGGTATCAATTAATGTGATTTTCTATGGTGATTAGTATGACCCATTATTTCAGCATAGTGTTAATATTAGCCAGCAGATTTAGATCTTGTAACTTTCATGCTGAATACCAACATGGCACAACATATTTATTTATTTATTATTCCAATTTATATACCACCCTTCCTGGAAGGCTCAGGGTGGTTTACACAAACTTAAACAACATGATCACAACAACGATTCAAATTTAATAAAAACAGTTAGGACAGATATGAGACTGGCGGCCTCTAGAGGTTAAACGCCTGTCGGAAGAGGTTAGTCTTGCAGGCCCTCCGAAAGGCCTGCAGATCGGTTATTTCTCAGACCTCCCCTGGCAGATCGTTCCAAAGGTTAGGCGCTACTACGGAGAAAGTACGCTGTCACGTAGACGCCAAGCGGCAAGTCCTAATTGATGGTACATCTAACAGATTTTGATCCATGGACCGTAGTGGTCTCTGGGGAATATGCAGGGAAAGGCGGTCCTTCAGATACACTGGCTCCAGACCATGCAAGGGCTTTAAAGGTTAGTACCAACACTTTGAAGGCAATCCGGTAATCGATGGGAAGCCAATGTAATCACTGTAAGACTGGTGTGATGTGGCACGTCAGTATTACTCCAGCCAGCAGTCGAGTCGCAGCGTTTTGCACCAGCTTAAGTTTCCGGATCACTGACAAAGGAAGGCCAATGTAAAGGGCGTTACAGTAGTCTAGTCTCGAGATGACCGTGGCCTGGATTACCGTGGCTAGGTCACCGTCGGAGAGGTAGGGCGCCAGCCGCCTTGCCTGGCGCAGATGGAAGAATGCTGCTCTACTCATGGTGGAGACCTGAGCCTCCATTGTCATTAGCGGGTCCAGTTGGACCCCCAGGCTTTTCACCAGGACCGACGGGCTGACCACCTCGCCATCCATTATTGGCAGCCGGAGCTCCCCTTCCCCCCCGGGACGACCCAGCCACAAAACCTGTCTTCATATGTATGCCAGTGAAAGGGATAGGCGCTGTGTATGTTTACATGCGCCTCTGCATATTTTAACACACCACAATCTCCCATAGACAAATACACTTAGACTGCTATCAGTTGGATATGACCACTGTACATAGTTTCTCTCTGTACAGCACTCCACAACCTATATTTGTGTATGTCACTTACAGGATGCCAGTCTATATGTGTATGTATGGGGAAGTGTAATGGTCTCAATGAGTCTAGCATCTAAAGCAGGCATGGGCAAACTGTGGCCCTCCTGGTGTTTTGTTCCTAACAGCCAGTAGGCTATTAGGAATTGTGGGAGTTGAAGTTCAAAGCACCTGGAGGGCTGAAATTTGCCCATCTAAAGTCTGATGTTCTCAAACCAGGCAAAAGGAAGATGAAATCCTTGATCAAAAGATCATAGATTCCAGCTACTAGGTGAAAGACGTCCTAAGGTGCTTGAAGTTGGGAGTGCTAGGGATATTATATCCCTAAGAGCAAGTGTGATGTAGTAATTTCAGTGTTAGACTACAGTGCTGTAGACCAGGGTTCAATTCCCAGCTCGGCCATGGAAGCTCAACTGGATGACCTTCACCAAGTCACAAACCCAGTCGTAGAAAACTCCTCAGAATCTCAGTAAGAAATGACTTGAAAGCATACGGCGACGTTGGGTTAATGTAAGTTTTCTGGCCTGTATGGCCATGTTCCAGAAGCATTCTCTCCTGACGTTTCGCCCACATTTTGGCAGGTTGTGAGGTCTGCTGGAAACTAGGAAAATGATGGTTATGTATCTGTGTAATGTCCGGGGTGGGAGAAAGAACTCTTGTCTGCGTGCGGCAAGTGTGAATGTTGCAATTGGCCACCTTGATTAGCATTGAATGGCTCTGCAGCTTCAAAGCCTGGCTGCTTCCTGTTTGGGGGAATCCTTTGTTGGGAGGTGCTAGCTGGCCCTGATTGTTCCCTGTTTGGAATTCCGCAGTTTTCTGAGTGTTGTTCTTTATCGACTGTCGTTATTTTAGAAGGTTTTTTTAAATAAAAAAAAAATACTGGTAGACAAACTTTGTTCATTTTCATGGTTTCTTCCTCTCTGTTGAAATTGTCCACATGCTTGTGGATTTCAAGGACTTGTGGATTTCAGGCTATGTTTCAGAAAAATTGGAAATCCTACTCTCTTTCTCAAAATATTGCAAGTTATTTATTTATGCAGAACTCTGTTGTCTCCATGCTTTTGCATACAGACTTTGAACCTCACAACAAGATTATACAGTACAGCAGTCACACACACAGTACGAGCATGACAATGTCAGAAAAATCTATTTTTGTAAAATTTCCATGCCCTTCTAAATTTTCAAAATAGTAGGCACTCAAAGAAGCAAGTAGCACCTTTTCTGTGAAAATGAATGGGAAACTAAGCCCAATTTATTTCCCATAATCGAGACAACAATGCCACCTGGTGGATACAGGAGTTTTAGGTTTTTTCTACACTGCTATATAAAATCCAGATTATCTGCTTTGAACTGGATTACAGTGTTCCCTCACTTACTGCTGGGGTTAGGTTCCAGGACCTCCCACAATAAGTGAAAAACCGCAATGTAGGGATGCTCTATTTATTGTAATATTTATACATTATTTTAGTAGTTATACACTATTTTAAGTCTTCATAAACCTATAGAATAAAGTGAAGAAAAGAAAGGAAAGGCTCTTCAAGGCTGGAAGGAGGGAGAAAGGACTGAGGAGGGAAAGAGCCTTGGAGAGCAGCAGTGGCAAAACCCCACAAAACAGCAAAAATACCTTCATATATATTTTAAATTAATATTTTTTGAAATCCGTGAAACAGCGAGTCCACAATAAGCGAAACGCGAAGTAGCGAGAGAAGACTCTATATGGCAGTTTGGACTCATATAATAATAATAATAATCAACCAGTTCAAAACAGATAATGTGGATTATATGCTTTAATAATCTGGATCATATGGCAGTGTACAAGGGGCCTTAGACTAATCCAAGGTCCAAAGACAAAGTACTCTATAGTTACCATCCCATGGTAAAAATTTAGACTGGCTCTACTGTCATATTATTTTATTTATTGAATTACATCATTCATATTCCGCCCCTCTCACCCCGCAGGAAACTCAGGGCGGATTACAATGTACATATACAGGCAAACATTCAATGCCATATACAGGCAAACATTCAATGCCATACAACATATATAGACAGACACTCAAGAGGCTATCAAACATTCCAGCTTCTGGCCTCCAGGGGAGCTGTCACATTCCTTCATTCCTGGAGATTTCTTATGGCCTCGTAAATCAGTTAAATTAGATTAGCCTCCCCCCAAAGTGGTACCTAAATTTCCTACTTAACAGATGCAACTGTCTTTTGGGTTGCAAAGGTCGACAACAAGCTACACTAATTGGTCGAGAGCTCACCCCAACCCGGGCAGGCTTTGAACTCATGACCTTCCCAGCCAGCTGTGCCACAGTTATCTGTATTATGTGCTTTGAACTGGATTATATGAGTCTACACTGCCATATAATCCAATTCAAAGCAAATAATCTGGATTTCATATGGTAGTGGAGAAGGGGCCTTAGTCTGCAATAATTCATATATGTATCTGTAATGAAAGCAGCTTTGGATGAAATGAAACTAAGAAATGTGTCTATCTAAGGCCCCATCTACACTGCCGTATAAAATCCAGATTATCTACTTTGAACTGGACTATATGAGAGTGAAGACTCATATAATTCAGTTCAAAGCAGATAATACAGATTATCTGATTTGATGAGCTGGATTAGATAGCAGTGTAGAAGGGCCTAAGACCAGGGTTTCGTGGATTTAACTCTTAGAAATCTGAGTTCGTTTCCCTGGATAGTTTACCATCTCAGGTCCCTTCTACACTGCTGTATACAATCCAAATTATCTGCTTTGAACTGAATTATAAGGCAGTGTAGACTCAGATAATCCAGTTCCAAGCAGATGTGGATTGTCTGCTTTAATAATCTGGGTTATACGACAGTGTAGAAGGGGCCTTAGATAAAGCCAAGCATGATTGCACAGTTCAGATGATTCTTACTCACATGGAAGAGTTTCCCATTCTTAGGAAATACAGCAAAGATGTCGTAGAACTTTATGTTTGTCGATGATGATCTCTAGGTGAAGGAATGAATAAAAGGCAATTCAGGAAACATTGACCAGGTTATCCCAATTAACATAATGTTTCTGATTTAAGTCGCAAAGCTCAATATGTCATGCCCATGAATGGTAAACACAGTCCTATGGACAATATTTTCAACCTATTCCATCTAGAACTAAAGCCGTGGAAAATGTAATATTTCAGATATTTCTAAGTGGAAAATAGACAATTAAATCCTTATTTTAATTATGATTTTTTAAAAATACACAGAGGTTTCCAACCTTTGTTTCTCACCAGGAATCCTCTTTGACCAGAGACCACTCTCCAAAAGGGTTAGGATTCCATTTTTGGACAACTTTAGATTCAGCTTGGGGTACTGATTCAAAAAATTGCTTTGGATAGACCACATCCACTCTAGTTTCTGATACAGAACATATGCCATGGTCAGCAAAAGGGAAGGAGTGGCAGGTGGCGCGAAAGGAGCGGAAATAAAATAAATAACATAAATAAATTAAGAGGAAGAGGGCTCATGGTCTAGATCAGTGCTGTCCAACTTCTGGCGGGTCCAGGGCCGGATAAGAGGTCACTGATGACCTGCGGGGCCGCTCGGCCCGCCCCAGGCCCCGCCCCAGGCCAGGCCCCGCCCCTCCTAAAGCCACCGAAAAGGAGTAGGCGGTGCCAAGAGCAGCGCGTCACGCCAGGCCTGTGATGCGCTGCTCTTGGCGCCGCCTTCTGCCCTTTTTCGGCGGCTCCCCCGCCCTAGGTAGGGAGGGGGGCGCCAAAAAGGAGGAGCTAGCTCTCTTCCTCCTCCCTGCCCCGCCTCCCCCTCCCCCCCGGCCGCCATTTTTTTAAAAAATTGATTTTTTTAAATTTAAAAAATTGATTTTTTTAAATTTAAAAATGGCGGCTGAGGGCATAGGTGGGGCCATGTCCAACAGGCTACGGGGCCGGATCCGGCCCCGGGGCCACCAGTTGGACAGCCCTGGTCTAGATTTTCATCCTTGCAGCCCACAGGTGGTCCGCGGTCCACAGGTAAAGAACCACTGATCTAGAACTTGGAAAAGTTAGTTCGGGAGACACAACTCCTAGAACAATCCAACCGTACCCCAAAAGCTGTAGCTGTACTTCAGACCAGTGTTTCCCAACCAGTGTGCCAGGGCACACTAGTGTGCCGTGAGCGATCATCAGGTGTGCCGTGGGAAATTGGAACCTCCAGGAAAGGGGGGGGGGAGAGTCTAGTGTGTTGAAGTATAAAAACCCTAAGAAATCTACCTCGATAAAGGCACAAAATTACACACACACACACCGGTTGTCTACTTGGTCTCTCCCTCTCCATGCATTGGGAAGGCCCGCCTCCCTTTCCCCAAGTAAAGACCTCCTCTTGCCTCCTGGGGGTTCTGTGTGAGAAGTTTGGCCCAGTTGTATCATTGGTGGGGTTCAGAATACTCTTTCATTGTAGGGGAACTATAAATCCCAGCAACTACAACTCCCAAATGTCAAGGTCTATTTTCCCTGAACTCCATCTGCGTTCATATTAGGGCATATTGAGTATTCATGCCAAGTTTGGTCCTGATCTAACATTGTTTGAGTCCACCGTGCTCTCTGGATGGAGGTGAACTACAACTCCAAAACTCAAGGTCAATGCCCACCAAACCCTTATAGCATTTTCTCTTGGTTATGGGAGTTCTGTGTGGGAAGTTTGTGTCTTTCCGCCATTCCTGCCAGGATATCTATGTTGAGTTCATCGAAACAGGCCCAGGTTTCACACTAAGTGTATAAATACATTTAAAAACATATTAACTAGATGTATTACTGTGTTAAAGTGTCATTTTATTTATTTATTTATTTATTAGTTCGACTTAATATACCGCTCTCTCTGGAGCCCAGAGCGGTTTACAGAGTTAAAATAGCAAGTAAAACACATAAGACACAATAAAACCAATTTAAAACCCCCAGTTAAAACCCTATTCCCGGCAAGACTGCAATAAGAGAACAGAAGTGCGATGGCAGCGGCACAACAAAGTGCTGATGATAACGGTCACTGGTTACGGGCCAAACGCCTGTCTAAATAGCCAGGTCTTAACGGCTTTGCGGAACAGCATCAGGTCCCGGGTGGCTCGAATTTCCTCAGGGAGGGTATTCCACAAAGTTGGCGCGGCCACGGCGAACGCCCTCTGCCGCGTACTGGCGAGTCTGTAATCCTTAATGCCAGGCACCTCCAATAAGTTGAGCCCCTCTGAACGCAGCGATCTCCTGGGCACGTAAGGGGTGAGCCGCTCCCTCAGGTACACTGGCCCCAAGCCATATAAGGCCTTGAAAGTTTGAACTAACACCTTGAAGGTGACCCGGAATTCAATTGGGAGCCAGTGCAGCTCGCGCAAGAGTGGAGTCACGTGGGCAGATCTTGATGCTCCTGAGAGCAGACGTGCTGCAGCGTTCTGCACCAGCTTGAGTTTCCGGATCGCCGACAAGGGTAGGCCAATGTACAGTGCATTACAGTAGTCGAGCCTCGAGATGACCGTGGCTTGGATCACCGTGGCCAGGTCGCAGCGGGAGAGGTAAGGAGCCAGATGTTTTGCCGGTCGCAGGTGGTAAAACGCTGTCTTGCCTGCGCCTCCATAGACAGCTGGGAGTACAGCCGGACCCCTAGGCTCTTTACTGACAGCTGCGGGCAGAGTGCCACGCCGTCGAACGTCGGCAACTGGGTCTCTATTCCCCCCCCCCCCCCCGGGCGGCCCAGCCACAAGATCTCCATCTTCGCCGGGTTCACCTTCAACTTACTGGCTCGCAGCCATCCAGTTACGGCTTCTAGGCACTAGGCATGAGAAAAAAGTTATGAAAATGATTCATTTCGTAAGAAATTCGTAAGAAATGCTACTTTCGAGTATTTCCGCACCTGGAACGCCAACCAGGAAGTGGACTTTCTTTTTCAAACTTCGGGGCCAGGATTTTTTTTTAAGTGTCGTTATTAGGTCGTGGGGGCACCTCCTTCTCTCTCACCACCCTCCCGCCTCCCTTGCCAATAAGTATTATGGCAAGGCAAGCCCTAAACTCGCTCCTTCTTTCGGCTGGAAGCCCGGAAAAATGTAAACAGAGAGGATTACTCAGTAAATCTGCAAGGAGGGCACTTTGGATGAAGTGCCCTCCTTGTGGATTTACTCTGAGTAAAACTCTCTGTTTACATTTTTCCAGGCTTCCCTGCCTCTCCTGCCCTGCCAGGATCTAAAGCATCAAAGAGTATTGGGATGAGAAAGCAACCTAATGTATAATAGAATGAATGCTACTGTAAGTGCCTAATATTATAAGTAATCCAACTGGTCATATACCTACATTCCATGCACATGCAATAATACAGCAGTAATAACAATAACAAGAGGTAAAATTCAAACCGAAGTATTCTGACTGGTCTCTCCTCATGCGGTGCAAACGGGCTCTTCTCTTATTAGCCCGGAAATTAGCCCGGGAAAAGCCAGCGTTTTCTGCTTGGGAGCACACACATACATATTTTTTGGGGGGGGGGAGTATTTGCTGCAGAATCCCGGGCTCATAAGAGAAGATTCTGCAGCATATCCCCCCCAAAGAATATGTATGTGTGTGCACCCAAGCAGAAAACGCTGGCTTTTCCCGGGCTCACAGAGAAGAGCCCGTTTGCACCGCATGAGGAGGGACCAGTCAGAATACTTCGGTTTGAATTTTACCTCTTGTTATTGTTATTACTGCTGTATTATTGCATGTGCATGGAATGTAGGTATATGACCAGCCTGGGCAAACTTGGGCCCTCGCTCCCTCGGGATCGGGGTGAGAGAGGCAGCGGAGCGAGGGGGCTCCTCCTCCTTTTCTTTTGCTGCTTCAAGAATAGAATACCCGCTCCCTCCCTCCTCCTTCCCTCCCTCCTTCCTATTTGGAGAGTCCCATCTAGAATTCAGTGTGATTTATTCAAGTTTTGGCCTACAACTCCCAGAAATCCCAGCCAATTTACCAGCTGTTAGGATTTCTGGGAGTTGTAAACAAAACCATCTGGAATGCGCATGCGCTGGCATACGAACTACTAACGAATTTCGTTAGTAATTAAGTTACATTTTAGAAATTTTTGGAAATTTTTTTGTAAGTTTTCCTATTACTAATCCAAAAAAAAATCCCCCATTAGATTTTCGATTTCCTATTTTTGGGTTCTAAACCACGTCTACTAGGCACAGATGGAAATTATCGGGTACAGATTCCACCCCGGCGTCCATCCTCAGAATGAGCTGGGTGTCATCAGCGTACTGATGGCATTCCAGCCCAAAACTCCGTACCAGTTGGGCGAGTGGTCGCATGTAGATGTTAAATAACAGCGGGGAGAGAATGGCCCCCTGAGGGACGCCACAATGTAAGGGGGAGCCCTCGGTTGGTTGGTGGTGTGCCCCAGGATTTTGCAAATGTAAAAAGTGTGCTGCGGCTTTTAAAAAGGTTGGGAAACACTGCTTCAGACAACTAAGTTCTTCAAGGCCAGGTGCAGGCGAGGAAGGAAGGAGGTGCCGGCACCCAGCACGTCCCTTTGCTGACAGCAGCACGCTCGGAGGCTTCTGGGGGGGCGGAGCGAGGTGGAGGAGGAGGGGCAGAGCAAGTCGGAGGAGGGGCGGAGCGAGGCAGAGGAAGGGTGGAACGAACTGGAGGAGAGGCATGCCCTCACCCCGGCTGCCTCTCTTCCCCGCCAGTGTAATGGCAAGCGCACTCTGGAGCTGCCTGAGAAGGCAGGAATTCTTTGCTGCTGTTGTGCAGCGGGCGGCAGCCCCTGCTTCGAGGCACGGCCATCGCTCCTCCTCCCCGTGCCCTCCCTCCGCCCTCCTCCTTCCTCCTAAGGTAGTTTGGATTTCATTCTTTAAAAAATATTATTATTATTAGCGGGGCGAGCCGGGCGGCGAAAAGCGCCTGAGCCGCCGTGCGGGCGGGACTTCCGCCGGCGCCTTCTCCCTCTCGCCGCCGGCGGCTCCGCCCCTCTTCCCTTCAGTGAAGGGAGGGGACGGATCCGGCAAGAGGGAGAAGCGCCGGCGGAAGTCCCCGCCCCAGCGACTCAGGCGCGCCGCCGCCGCCCGGCTCCCGTTGGGAGTGCGGACGAGCGGGGCGGCGGTGGGGAAAGACGCCTGAGCCGCCGTGCGGCGGGACTTCCGCCGGCGCCTTCTTCTCTCTCGCGGCGGCTCTCCGCCCCTCCTTCCTTCACTGAAGGGAGGGGCGGAACCGGCGAGGGAGAAGGCGCTGCTGGGAGGGAAGAGGGAGGAGGATTCGGGCCCCTTTTGAGGCCCCTCTGGGAGCCTCTCGTAAGCCCAGCCAGAAGCCATGCCATGCCGCCCGCGGTAAGTCTTACTTTTGCCTTACTTTCGGGGTACTGTCAGCTAATGTAAGCCGTACCCCGAAAGTAAGCCATCAGTGAGATTTTGGGGTCAAAGAAAGTAAGACGCTGTCTTACTTTCGGGGAAACACGGTACATATAGTTAATATGTTTTTAAATGTATTTATACACTCAGTGTGAAACCTAGGCCTGTTTCAATGAACACAACATAGATATGCTGGCAGGAATGGCAGAAAGACACACATGAAGGTCTTGCTCAACAGCTGGGAGTTATAGTTCACCCGCAATCAAAGAGCACTCTGAACTCCACCAATGATGGAATGTAATCAAACTTCCCACACAGAACTACCATAAACCAAGAGAAAATACTATAAGAGTTTGGTGGGCATTGACCTTGAGTTTTGAAGTTGTAGTTCACCGACGTCCAGAGAGCACTGTGGAGGGGAGGGAGGAAAACGTGGGGTGAGTCTGCGCAGTAGCGCCCGCATGGGTCACATCTTCCGCCCTCCCCCCTCCCGCAGAAGCGGCAGCGTGAGCAAAGTGAGGCAAAGCAAGCAGAGCGAGGCTGGTAAGAAGGGAGCCCGAGTGGAGAAGAAAAAGTGTTCGGCAGGAGGGGGAAGAAAGGGTATTGGAGGTTCCAATTTCCCACGGCACACCTGATGATCGCTCACGGCACACTAGTGTGCCACGGCACATTGGTTGAGAAACACTGTACTAGACAACCCCCAACTTTTCTTAAGATTTTCCAGGCCTAAAAAGTCGTCTAGTAACGTAATATACGGTAGATTTTTTTTGAATTTTTTTTTAGAATTGAGAGCTTTTCCTAATATCTGGTGAAAGAGAGTTCTCCGCGTTAGCAATGTATTCAGATTAAAAAAAGAATCCATAACCACGAAGCCTACCTGTTTCTAAACAATAGGTGACTGAGATCATAATGACGATTTAAAGCCCTGAACTTACCAAAATGTTGCAGTGTGATGGATCAGAAACAGCAAGCGTCAGCCTCGACAAAATCTTAATTGGCTTGGATTTCCCCTGAAAAGAAAGTGTGAAAAAAAAAGAGTGAAGCCGAAACCTAGGTAACAGGCCGCCTACTCACCATTAGTATAAAAACCAAGAGCGGATACTGCGTTCAGAATTGGTGCCCACACTAATCCTCTTGTCGCCACAGAAGCACAATGTATCTTTGGCCTTTCTTTAATTCATAAGCGGCATTGGCAATTGAGGCCTATTTTCAGCCAGACAAAAGGTTTAGAACCATACTGTTCACAGTCAAGTAAGAGCCCTTACGCAACAGTCCCCGCCAATTCAAGGGCTCCCCCCCCCCCCCGGTTTAGAAAGTCTATTAGTTCTCACTGCTATAGTGAAGCCCTTTATTTATTGCCTGCAGACAGGCCCCACTTCACGATGCTACTAAATTGAAAATTTAAGGAACGGAAAGGGGGCAGCTGAATAATTGAAACTTGTGTGCCAGCTGCGCCCGTACCTTGGGAAGTCTGACTTGGCCACAGTGGTTCATGCTCTTGATACATCCTGAATAGACTACTGCAACGCACTCTACGTGGGGCTGCCTTTGGACACTGCTACGACCCCTTAATACAGTTCCTTGTGTTGTGGTGACCCCTAACCATAACATTATTTTCATTGCTACTTCATAACTGTATTTGGGGGGGGGGGGTGTTGATTTTGTCGTTTGGAAATTGTAGTTGTTGGGATTTATAGTTCACCTACAATCAAAGAGCATTCTCAACTCACCAACAATGGAATTGAACACAGAACTCCCATGACCAACAGCAAATACAGGAAGGGTTTGGTGGGCATTGACCTTGAGTTTGGGAGTTGTAGTTCACCTACATCCAGAGAGTACTATAGACTCAACAATGATGGATCTGGACCACACTTGACACGAATCCTCAATAGACCCAAATGTGAACACTGGTGGAGTTTAGGGGAAATAGTTCTTGACATTTGGGAGTTGTAGTTGCTGGGATTTATAGTTCATCTACAATCAAAGAGCCCCTTGCACCCTACCAATGATAGAATTGGGTCAAAATTCCTACACAGAACCCTCATGCCTTGAAGGAACTAGCTGGCGTGAGCCTCCATCCCACCTCACACAATCTCCCTCACCCACACATACGCATCATGCTGCCATGCGCCAAGCATGCCTGCTCTCCCCTCCCCGCTTGGAGTCTCAGAATCAGCCCTCCCCTTGGCTGGGAGGCCTGCCAATCACAGCAGAGGAGAGCTTTAGGTGGGAGAATTCGCAGTCTGTTTCCAAAAAGAAAGAGAAGGACAAGCGGAGAGATCTTCAACCTTCTCTGCCAAAGGGCTTCCTAAGACCAGCAGAAATACTTGTTTTCTGATGGTCTTTGGTGACCCCTCTGAAACCATCTCGTGACCCCCCCTGGGGGTCCTGACCCCCAGGTTGAGAAACACTGCCCTAAATGGTTCTGGCCCAGACTACCTGTCCGAACGCATCTCCTGTTACGAACCATCATGAAGTTTAAGATCATCTGGAAAGGCCCTGCTCTCGATCCCACCACCATTGCAAACGCGATTGGTGGGGACGAGGGTCAGGGCCTTCTCAGCAGTGGCCCCCTGTCTGTGGAACTCACTCCCCAGGGACATCAGATTGGCCACCTCCCTCCTGTCTTTTAGAAGGAAACCAATGGGACCAAGCGTTCGACCACTGAATAGCAGCAAGTGAGAAGAAGACTTAGAATATGTCTATTGAATAAGAATTTTATTTGACACTAGCTGTACCCGGCACGCGTTGCTGTGCCCTTTTTAGGAGATGCGAGAAAGTCCAATCATCCACGGTGTGCCCTCCTCTAAACTGCAGTGTGGGTCATGGGGGGCATGGTGTGCCAAGTTGGGTCTTTATTGGTCTTGGTGCTGGGCCACAGTGGTCTGTGGGGAATGATGGGTTTTGAAGTACTACAAATCCCATTTTCCATGGTGGTACTTCAAGTCCCATCATGCATGGTCGGGGCTCTGTGTGCCAAGGTAGGTTACTGTAAATTCAGGCCATACACAATGAATGTCCCATGAGCTGAGGCCTAGTTAGGAACAGCAAGTTAATGAAGCCTTACTGTCAATTCAGGCCATACACAATGTCCCATGAGCTGAGGCCTAGTTAGGAACAGCAAGTTAATGAAGTCTTACTGTCAATTTAGAGCGTAAACAGCTTCCCAGTAAGTGAGGGCTAGTTAGGGAAATCAAGTTAATGAAGCCTTACAGACAATTTTGGGCGTGGTCTGTGATTTTTCGGTTGGGGATTGGCTTAGGCCTTTTCCTTATTCTGTTTTGGCAGTTTATTATGGATCGGAATTTTCATGTTGGCTGGCCAGTGCAGCAGTTATGCAAATCCGCCCTTATTGGCAGCCAATCATGTTGTTCGGAATGTAGAGGCTGGGTGAGTCATTGGCTGCCCCGGAGGATGCTGGTAAATGTAGTTTTATTTTTACTCGTTGTTTTGGGGGCCTTTTAGGTTTTGGGGGGGAAAGTTTCTTTGCTACAAACGTACCTTGCTTGAGGCCTATTTCTGTTGGCAAGTATTGTGTTTCTGCGTTGTAAGGTTTCTTTGTTTGAGGTATACATCACATGACGTGAACCCATTTATATAATAGATGGATATATGAAACCACAGATATTGATCCTGTGGATCATATTGTATTTCTTACTATGGGATTGAGGGTTTAGCTAAAAACAAACCCTTTGCAATAAACTACCCGCGTCCCTGACCCCATATATAAAACTCGACTACCATAGACATGCCCCACAGGAGGCAGCAATGAAAGGACAGCAGTCAGAGATGGAACTTGAGAACACAGAAATGCTGGATCACTCTAACGACCACAATGTCAGACAACACAGAAGCCACTGAAATCCACAAGCACGTGGACAATTTCAACAGAAAGGATGAAACCATAAAAATGAACAAAATCTGGCTACCAGGATTTTTTTTTTTAAAAAACTTCTAAAAGTAGGACAGTAAATAAAAAACAACACTCAGAAAACTGGGGAATTCCAGACATGAAACAATTAGGGACAGCTAACACCTCCCAACAAAGGATTTCTCTAGCTAGGAAGCAGCCAGGCTTTGAAGCTGCAAGGCCATTAGACTAATCAAGGTGGCCAATTGCAACATTCACACTTGTCTCAAGCAGACAATGAGTTCTTTCTCCCACTCTGGACATTTCATTTCATTTCATTTCACTTTATTTCTTGATTAGTCGCTCTCCACCAAAGGTGCTCCGAGCGACTTACACATTTACAAATTACACATTATAAAACATTTAAAACCACATTTCACAGATACATAAACCTCACTTGTATAGTTTACCTCACAACCTCTGAGGGTGCCTATCATAAAAGTGGACGAAATGTCAGGATATAATGTTTCTAGGTCATGGCCATACAGCCCAGAAAACTAATTGCAACCCAGAGATGAACTGACTGTAAGAAAATTAAGGATAGGCATTAAAATGTGATCTATGTATAAAACCAAAAGATCCAACACTTGAATAAAAAGTTAGTGCATACTGTTTATCAGGGAGCACAATGGACTAAAACAGGGCTGTCCAACTGATGGCCTGGGGGCCGTATACGGCCCCCAGCCCCTTCCCTATGGCCCCCTAAGCTTTTGGAAAAAAAATAAAAATAAAAAAATTAATTAAATTAAAAAAAAAATTTAAATTACCCACTTCCGGGTTTCGGAGCAAGTATCGCGAGACAACGGAAGACACACAGGTTTTCACGCTTAACGCGCAATCTCGCCTGTGTTGAGAGCGAAATCCCGTGTGGCTTCCGTGAGTCTCGCGATACTCCTGTTGCCGAAATCTCGGCTACTTAATCCCTGCGGCCCACGCAGACGTGATTTGTACCTTTCCGGCTGCTGCCTCGGTCGGTCGTCGCCTCTGCTCGTGGCCCGGCTGCTCCTGGATCCCGCGCGTTTGGGAAGGTAGGCTAACCTTTATGTAATTGCGTATTTGAATTCCCACCCTGCATTTAATGTTAGTAAAATATTATATTTGACTGTATGGATGCCCCTTTTGAATGCCCACCCTGCATTTAATGTTAGTAAAATATTATATTTGACTGTATGGATGCCCTTTTTGAATGCCCACCCTGCATTTAATGTTAGTAAAATATATTTGACTGTATGGATGCCCCTTTTGAATGCCCACCCTGCATTTAATGTTAGTAAAATATTATATTTGACTGTATGGATGCCCCTTTTGAATGCCCACCCTGCATTTAATGTTAGTAAAATATTATCTTTGATTGTATGGATGCCCCTTTTGAATGCCCACCCTGCATTTAATGTTAGTAAAAGATTATATTTGACTGTATGGATGCCCCTTTTGAATGCCCACCCTGCATTTAATGTTAGTAAAATAATATATTTGACTGTATGGATGCCCCTTTTGAATGCCCACCCTGCATTTAATGTTAGTAAAATATTATATTTGACTGTATGGATGCCCCTTTTGAATGCCCACCCTGCATTTAATGTTAGTAAAATATTATATTTGACTGTATGGATGCCCCTTTTGAATGCCCACCCTGCATTTAATGTTAGTAAAATATTATATTTGACTGTATGGATGCCCCTTTTGAGTGCCCACCCTGCATTTAATGTTAGTAAAATATTATATTTGACTGTATGGATGCCCCTTTTGAATGCCCACCCTGCATTTAATGTTAGTAAAATATTATATTTGACTGTATGGATGCCCCTTTTGAATGCCCACCCTGCATTTAATGTTAGTAAAATATATTTGACTGTATGGATGCCCCTTTTGAATGCCCACCCTGCATTTAATGTTAGTAAAATATTATATTTGACTGTATGGATGCCCCTTTTGAATGCCCACCCTGCATTTAATGTTAGTAAAATATTATATTTGACTGTATGGATGCCCCTTTTGAATGCCCACCCTGCATTTAATGTTAGTAAAATATTATAGTTGACTGTATGGATGCCCCATTTGAATGCCCACCCTGCATTTAATGTTAGTAAAATATTATATTTGACTGTATGGATGCCCCTTTTGAATGCCCACCCTGCATTTAATGTTAGTAAAATATTAAAATATTATATTTGACTGTATGGATGCCCTTTTGAGTGCCCACCCTGCATTTAATGTTAGTAAAATATTATATTTGACTGTATGGATGCCCCTTTGAATGCCCACCCTGCATTTAATGTTAGTAAAATATTATATTTGACTGTATGGATGCCCCTTTTGAATGCCCACCCTGCATTTAATGTTAGTAAAATATTATATTTGACTGTATGGATGCCCCTTTTGAATGCCCACCCTGCATTTAATGTTAGTAAAATATTATATTTGACTGTATGGATGCCCCTTTTGAATGCCCACCCTGCATTTAATGTTAGTAAAATATTATATTTGACTGTATGGATGCCCCTTTTGAATGCCCACCCTGCATTTAATGTTAGTAAAATATTATATTTGACTGTATGGATGCCCCTTTGAGTGCCCACCCTGCATTTAATGTTAGTAAAATATTATATTTGACTGTATGGATGCCCCTTTTGAATGCCCACCCTGCATTTAATGTTAGTAAAATATTATATTTGACTGTATGGATGCCCCTTTTGAATGCCCACCCTGCATTTAATGTTAGTAAAATATTATATTTGACTGTATGGATGCCCCTTTTGAATGCCCACCCTGCATTTAATGTTAGTAAAATATTATATTTGACTGTATGGAATTTGACTGTATGGATGCCCCTTTTGAATGCCCACCCTGCATTTAATGTTAGTAAAATATTATATTTGACTGTATGGATGCCCCTTTTGAATGCCCACCCTGCATTTAATGTTAGTAAAATATTATATTTGACTGTATGGATGCCCCTTTTGAATGCCCACCCTGCATTTAATGTTAGTAAAATATTATATTTGACTGTATGGATGCCCCTTTTGAATGCCCACCCTGCATTTAATGTTAGTAAAATATTATATTTGACTGTATTTGGATGCCCCTTTGAATGCCCACCCTGCATTTAATGTTAGTAAAATATTATATTTGACTGTATGGATGCCCCTTTGAATTTGCCCACCCTGCATTTAATGTTAGTAAAATATTATATTTGACTGTATGGATGCCCATTTAATGTTTTGAATGCCCACCCTGCATTTAATAATGTTGTAAAATATTATATTTAATGTTAGTAAAATATTATATTTGACTGTATGGATGCCCTTTTGAATTCCCACCCTGCATTTAATGTTAGTAAAATATTATATTTGACTGTATGGATGCCTTTTGAATGCCCACCCTGCATTTAATGTTAGTAAAATATTATATTTGACTGTATGGATGCCCCTTTTGAATGCCCACCCTGCATTTAATGTTAGTAAAATATTATATTTGACTGTATGGATGCCCCTTTTGAATGCCCACCCTGCATTTAATGTTAGTAAAATATTATATTTGACTGTATGGATGCCTTTTGAATTCCCACCCTGCATTTTATCTCAGTAAAAGATTATATTTGACTGTATGCATGCCTCTCATGAGTAGTAACCCGGGGGTGGAGCCGGGGGCAGGGGCAGACCCTACGGCCCCCCAGGTCAACAATGACCGGAATTCAGGCCCCTGGGCCAGTAGAAGTTGGACAGCCCTGGACTAGAATTAATGCTGTCACTGAGACTAACTCTAGATTCCTAAAGTTTGATTATCTTTTTAAAAAAGTGCTCACCCTACTGCAGTCTACACCTGTTTTGTTCACTCTCCTGCTTCACATTTGCTTTATAAGTCGATCATGACTTGGAAATTAAAAGCACAACAGAATTTATTTGTAAGTAAGATTGTAAAAGGATCTTAACAGATTAGAGAAATGGGCCAAAACTAACAAAATGAAGTTCAGCCGGGACAAATGCAAGATACTCCATTTAGGAAGAAAAATTAAATGCAAAGATACAGAATGGGGGACGAGTGGCTTGAGAGCAGTACGTGTGAAAAAGATCTTGGAATCCTCTTGGAAAGCAAGTTAAACGTGGGCCAACAATGTCATGCAGCAGCTTAAAAAGCCAATGGGATTTTGGCCTGCCTAAATAGGAGTCTAGTGTCTAGATCAGGTGTTTCCCAAACAGTGTGCCGTTAGCGATCATCAGGTGTGCTGTGGGAAACTCAAGGTAAATTCCCAAGCAAACCCTTTCAGTACTTTCTGTTGGTAATGAGAGTTCAATATGCCAAGTTTGGTTCAATTCCATTGTTGCAAGAGTTCAGGATACTCTTTGATTGTGTGTTAACTATAAATCCCAGAAACTGTAACTCCCAAATGTCAAGGTCTATTTTCCCCAAACTCCATCTGTGTTCACATTTGGGCATATTGAGTATTCATGCCAAGTTTGGTCCTGATCCAACATTGTTTGAGTCCACAGTGCTCTCTGGATATAGGGCTGTCCAACTACAACTCCAAAACCCAAGGTCAATGCCCACCAAACTCTTATAGTATTTTCTCTTGGTTATGGGAGTTCTGTGTGGGAAGTTTGTGTCTTTCTGCCATTCCTGCCAGGATATCTATGTTGTGTTCATCGAAACAGGTCCAGGTTTCACACTGAGTGTATAAATACATTAAAAAACATATTAACTATATGTATGACTGTGTTAGAGTGTCATTTTATGTCATTTTGGTTGGTGGTGTGCCCCAGGATTTTGTAAATATAAAAAATGTGCCGCGGCTCAAAAAAGGTTGAAAAACACTGGTCTAGATACAGGGAAGCTATAGAATATAAGGGAGATGCTGTTTGCCAATTAGGCACCAATTATAAAGTATGGAGGGAAAATCAAACTACTTGCTGCCACCAACCGTAATACAATAAGGATTTGCTATTTCTTCAGGATCTTAAACTGTGCAGAGCTAGAATACTCTGTTGGCCATAGGCACCTTTGAAAAACCCTGTGGCTCCAAGCTTACACTAATAGTGAGGAGTTTCTGAGGTGATTTCTCTTTGAACAGGAACTGCTTTTAAATCTTCTTTTAAACGAGGCACACATGAGGCTTTTCTTGTGAAACAGAACAATGAATGTTTATTTTTGAGAACTGGTAACAAAACTGGCTTTTAAGCTTGATGGTTACAATATTTGGCAAAGGCTTGATGGTTTCTTTAAACAACCGTTCTCAATTCTTGGTTACAGTAAAACTATCAGGGTACGCCCTCTGAAATAGTTTCTCCTAAAACTAGCACAGATAATCTGCCACAGAATTATCTGCCTAATTTCCACTCACACTATTATTCCTTAATAGCTGTGAGACAAACATGCTAACCCTTTCTGTTCGCAACCTGACCCCTCAGGCTTCTATTGACTAAACTGTCTCTTCTTTCCTTAGAGCAGTGTTTCTCAACCTGGGGGTCGGGACCCCTATGGGGGTCGCGAGGGTGTGTCAGAGGGGTCGCCAAAGACCATCGGAAAATACATTATTTTCTTTTGGCCATGGGGGTTCTGTATGGGAAGTTTGGTTCAATTCCATTGTTGGTGGAGTTCAGAAAGCTCTTTGGTTATATGTGAACTATAAATCCCAGCAACTACAATTCCCAAATATCAAGGTCTATTTCCCCCAAACTCCACCTGTGTTCACATTTGGATATATTGAGTATTTGCGCCAAGTTTGATCCAGATTTATCTTTATTTGCGTCCACAGTGCTCTTTGGACGTAAGTGAACTCCAACTCCCAAACTCAAGGTCAATGTCCACCAAACCTTTGCAGTATTTTCTGTTGGACATGGGAGTTCTGTGTGCCAAGTTTGGTTCAACTCCATCGTTGGTGGAGTTCAGAATGCTCTTTGATTATAGGTGAACTATACATCCAAGCAACCACACCTCCCAAATGACAAAATCACCCACTACAACCCCACAAGCATTCAAACTTGGGTGTATCGGGTATTTGTGCCAAATGTGGTCCAGTGAATGAAAATACATTTTACATGATTTATAATAGTAGCAAAATTATAGTTATGAAGTAGGAACGAAAATGATTTTATGGTTGGGGGTCACCTCAGCATGAGGAACTGTATTAAGGGGTCGTGGCATTGGGAAGGTTGAGAAACACTGCCTTAGAGTTTCCAGTTAGTTCTTCTGTCACTGAGCCAAGCTACACCCCCCCCCTTCCCTATCCTCTCTCTTTGACTGTCAGGAAAGAACTTAACTTGTCAGATTTCAAAACGTCTCATAAGCAGAGCATTTTTTCCTTTTTGCCAAGCTTGGCTCTTCCCACTCTCCCTTAACCAATCCTGGACAGCTCTGTTTCCCTCCTAGATGTTCCTAACCACACACCCCTACTCGAAACACACTCCCAAGATTGCTGCTGTCCTGGCACTCATACACAAGACGGAGGCCAAACTGTTTACAGGCCTACTTCTGCAGGCTTCTCCCCCGGCTTACTGGGTAAGAATCATTACAGAAGCCATGCTACCCCTCTATTCTGCCTTGGTTAGACCACACCAGGAATACTGTGTCCAATTCTGGGCACCACAATTGAAGGGAGATGTTGACAAGCTGGAATGTGTCCAGAGGAGGGCGACCAAAATGATCAAGGGTCTGGAGAACAAGCCCTATGAGGAGAGGCTTAAAGAACTGGACATGTTTAGCGTGAAGAAGAGAAGGCTGAGAGGAGACATGATAGCCATGTAAAAATATGTGAGAGGAAGTCATAGGGAGGAAGGAGCAAGCTTGTTTTCTGCTGCCCTGGAGACTAGGACGTGGAACAATAGCTTCAAACTACAGGAGATTCTACCTGAACATTAGGAAGAACGTCCTCACTGTGAGAGCTGTTCAACAGTGGAACTCTCTGCTCCTGAGATTGGTGGAGGCTCCTTCTTTGGAGGCTTTTGAACAGAGACAGGATAGCCATTTATTGGGGTGCTTTGAATGTGATTTTCCTACTTCTTGGCAGGGGGTTGGACTGGATGGCCCATGAGGTCTCTTCCAACTCTATGAATGTAGGTTCACAGCCACAACATGGTCCATAGAACTATACAAATATTTTAGATTATGAAATGAGTTACAAAATGCATATAAGACATACCTGCACGAGCGGCAAAGTTGGAAACAATTCAGCAGGAGAGACTGGCTTGACAATTTCCTAAAAACAAGAAAAGGAAGGAGCTTAAACAAATGTGAAAAGTAAGTTTATTTTTTCTCAAATAAATAATCAGATTTTGTTGTCCTTCCTTTATTCTCTTTCTTGTTCCCAAAAGCATAGGGCCATTGAGAAGCCCAAACTAATTTAACTAATTTACGAGGCCATAAATCTCCAGGAAGTGTGTAAAAGGAGTGAAGGAGTGCGACAGCTCCCTCTAGTGGCCAGAAGCTGAAATGTTAAATTACCTCTGAGTGTCTTGTCTTACATGTTTGCCTGTATATGTGCACCCTGCGGGGTGAGAAGGGCGGAATATAAATGATGTAAATAAATAAATAAATAAAATAAAATAAACTGATAAGTCTGCACAATCCCCCTCATATACTATTACATGCATGTTGATAATGCAGGGCTGTCCAACTTCTTCCGACCCAAGGGCCGGAAGAAGTGTCACTGATCACCTGGGGGGCGGAGGTGATCAGTGAGCGGGGGGGGCTGGCTCACGGGGGCGGGGCCGCTCGCTCACGTAGCCCCTCCTCTTTCCCCCCGTTCGCACCGCTCCTCGGATCCCGGGCAGCAGGGGCGAGCGGGGAGAAGGAGGAGGGGCTACAGAGGAAGAAGGCAGCCGGCTTCCTCTGTAGCCCCACTCCTGCTTCTCCCCGCTCGCACCGCTCCTCGGATCCCGGGCGGCAGGCGCGAGCGGGAGAAGCAGGAGTGGCTACAGAGGAAGCTGGCTGCCTTCTTCCTCTGTAGCCCTCCTGCTTCTCCCCGCCGCGCCTGCCGCCCGGGATCCGAGAAGCGGTGCGAGCGGGAGAAGTAGGAGAGGCTACAGAGGAAGCCGGCTGCATCCTCCTTCCTCCCTTCCCACCGCGGCGGCGATCTCCGTCGCGGCGGGGAGAGAGGGGCGAGCCGCGGAGAGCCTCTCCCCTCGGCTCGCCCCTTCCTCCTAAAGCCGTGACATGCCGGCTTCCTCAGAAGGGCGAAGCAGCCGAAATCGCCCTTCTGAGGAAGCGGCTCGCCCCTCTCTCCCCGCCGCCGCGGCCGGAGATCGCCGCCCGCCGCGATGGGAAGGGAGGGAAGGAGGATGCGGGGCAGGGAGGAGGACGAGAGCTGGCTCCTCCTCCCTCCCTGTCCCTCTTCAGCGGCGCCCGATGCAAACCGGTTTGCATCGGTGCCGGCAAGAGAGGGAAGAAGAGGGCAGTGCAGGGAGGAGGAGCCAGCTCCTTCCTTCTCCCTGCCCCGCCTCCCCGGGCGCCATTTAAAAAAAAAGATATTTAAATTTTTAAAAATTTAAAAATGGCGGCCGGGGGCATAGCGGGGGCCATGTCCAACAGGCTGGGGGGCCGTGTACGGCCCCCGGGGCGCCTGTTGGACAGCCCTGTGATAATGGATGCATCATTACTCCGCTACTCCCATTCTTCCTTGCATTATTTTAAAAAATCTTTGGCACATGAAGAAACTATGGCTTGCATCCTGTTGGGAAGTTACATCATTTAATAAACCAATTTATAACTCTATGAAACACAATGTTTGTTCCTGGGTTATAAATGCCATTATCTAATTAGTTCTATCATTAAAACAAGGAAAGGGTTTATTAAGCTGCAAAAAACTTTGTTTTGGCAGGATATCCTTCAGAGCGTTTTGCTATAGTTTTTAAATGAGTGTCAACCAATTCAACACAGTGTGTGGCAGCCACAAAAACGAAGCTTCTGGAGGATGACAACTACTTTCAAAATAAGTTCCGCACAATTAAACATGAAATAATGTGAAGAATTAGTATTCTGAATGAAATGTAAACTCATATATCAGTGGATGTGTTTGATTATTAGTTCTCATTGCTTGTATGTACTGCATGTATAGTACTGTAATCCTGGTTAGTGATAGAGAAATTATCTGATTCAAATTATCTGCAATGGTCTATGTATATGAGACATTTATTGACACGTGAAGGTTTATTGGATACTATCGTGGGTGCAGAGGAAAATAGTAGACACAAAACACTGTCAAACTGGGACTGTGGCGCAGCTGGCTGGGAGTCAGCTGCATAAGATCTCTACTGACCAGAAGGTCATGAGTTCGAAGCCTGCCCAGGTCAGGGTGAGCTCTCTACCAATTCTGTAGCTTGTTGTCGATCTTTGCAACCCGAAAGACAGTTGCATCTATCAAGTAGGAAATTTAGGTACCACTTTAGTGGGGAGGCTAATTTAACTGATTTATGAGGCCACAAAAATCTCTAGGAAGTATGCAAAGAATGAAGGAATGCGGCAGCTCCCCCTGGTGGCCAGAAGCTGGAATGTTAAATAGCCTCTGTGTCTTTGTCTATATATGTTGTGTGTCTATGGCATTGGATGTTTGCCTGTACATGTACATTGTAATCCGCCCTGAGTCCCCTGCGGGGTGAGAAGGGCGGGATATAAATGTTATAAATAAATAAATAAATAAATAAATAAATAAATAAATATTATTTTTATTTGGTGTGCGTTGGAAGAGGGGTAGTCTTATACGGTGAGTATATCCAAAACTCTATATTTTAACTGGAAATGTTGGGGGTCTTCTTATACGCCCAGTCGTCTTATACGTCGGAAAATACGGTAACAGTGTAGATCCAGTCTAAATCCTCCAATGAGACTCTACAGTCAGCTTCCTTCAATCATGATTGAGTATTATTATTATTATTATTACTACTTTATTTATACCCTGCCTTTCTTCCCGTGGGGCAGCTAACAGTTCCACACTTTAGTGAATTCCGAATTTAGACCCTTCGGCTCCCTCCAACTCCCGACCGGTTTCTAACTTGCCATTCCTGGGAAAGGTAGTTGAGAGGGCAGCAGCGGATCAGCTGCAGCGGTTCTTAGACGACACAGCTGGACTTGATCCCTTCCAGTCCGGCTTCCATATTGGGCATGGGACGGAGACCGTGCTTGTCGCCATTACAGACCAACTTCGCCGCCAGCTGGACCAGGGTGGATCAGCCCTGCTCGTGTTGTTAGATCTTACGGCAGCGTTTGATACAGTAGATCACGCATTATTGACCCACCGTTTAGCCGTGACGGGAGTTAGGGGGACCGCCCTTAAATGGGTGGCCTCCTTCCTCCAAGACCGGGGACAACGCGTGGAGAGGGGGGAGGAGGTCTCTGGGAGACTCCCATTAAGCTGTGGGGTCCCCCAGGGAGCCATCCTTTCTCCTTTATTATTCAACATCTATATGCGTCCGCTGGCCCAGCTGGTTCGCAAATTTGGTCTGGAGTGTTATCAGTACGCTGATGACACCCAGCTGCTGCTGAGAATGGATGGCAGGCCGGACCCGTACCCGATTGTTTCCATCAATGCCTGGAAGCCGTGACTGGATGGCTGCGCTCCAGCCGGCTGAAGGCGAATCCATCGAAGACGGAGATCCTGTGGCCTGGTCGCCCTGGGCTGGATGAGTGCCGGTTGCCTGCTCTGGATGGTGCGCAATTAAGCCCGTCATCTTTGGTTAAAAGCCTAGGAGTCCAGTTGGACCCTTTGCTGTCCATGGAGGCCCAGGTCTCCATGGTCAGCAAACTTTCGTTTTTCCATCTGCGACAGGCCAGGCGACTGGCCCCCTACCTGTCCAGGGAGGATCTGGCCACAGTGATCCAAGCGACGGTCATCTCGAGGCTAGACTACTGTAACGCCCTCTACATGGGCCTGCCCTTGTCGACAATCCGGAAACTCAAGCTAGTGCAAAATGCCGCGGCTCGATTACTGGTGGGAGCACCGGTGAGAGAGCATGTCACTCCTATTCTGCGTCATTTGCACTGGCTTCCAATCGAGTACCGAATTGTCTTCAAGCTGTTGGTTTTGACCTTCAAGGCCCTGCATGGTCTAGGGCCAGCGTACCTGAGTGACCGCCTGACCCCATATATTCCCCCGAGATCACTACGCTCGGAAGAGCGAAACCTCTTAATGGTACCACCAATTCGCTCCTGCCGTCTTTCTACGACAAGGCAGCGTGCCTTTTCAGCTGCAGCACCGGCATTATGGAACACACTGCCGGATGATGTCCGGGCTATTACAGAGCTTATCCCTTTTCGGAGGGCCTGTAAAACCACACTATTTAGGCTTGCTTTCAACTGAAGCCGTAAGACGCTGAAACCCGCCTACTGCCCTCTGTCTTTATTGTACCGATGAACTGTTTTACTCCACTGCTTTTATGTATTTTATTGTTTTATTAATGGCTATGTTGTTGTATTTGTTGTGCTAAATTGTTTTTTAACTTGCTGTATGTACACCGCCCCGAGCCTGCAGGAAGGAGCGGTATATAAGATCGATGAAATAAAATAAATAATAAAATAAATAATTAATAGCTTTCCACTTTCACGGGGATCCTTTACCCTGATCCCTGCATATGCAGAGCGATGCTTGTAGTTTCAAATCAGACTTAATTCAGCAGAACTCTCTGCTTTGCCACACAGTGCAGCCCTTTAAAAAGTCAAATGGTACAAAGTTTCTTTTATACTTTCAAGCAGGGGTGTCCATTATGTAGATCGCGATCTACTAGTACAGTGGTTCTCAACCTTCCTAATGCCACGACCCCTTTATACAGTTCCTCGTGTTGTGGAGACCCCCAACCAGGGCCGTAGCCAGGATTTTGATTGGGGGGCTCAGTTTGGTTCAGGGGGGCTGAGACTGGGTGGAAGAGGGTCTACCCTAGCAAACCTTTTGTATTGTTATCCCAATAACCCCCTTAATGTGGGATATAATGAGCATGGTGATCAGATCATGATATGAATAAACATAACAGTTTAAATAATGTACCAGTAAGGCCTTTTCGCGGACCACCCTGAGAATTTGGGGGGCGAAGCCCCTTAGCCCCTGGCTACATGCCTGCCCCCAACCATAATATTTTCATTGCTACTTTGTAACTGTAATTTTGCTACTGTTATGAATCGTAATGTAAATGTCTGATATGCAGGATGTATTGGCAGAAATACCCATACGCCCAATTTGGCACAATTACCCGACACGCCAAATTTTGAATACTTGTGGGATTGGGAGGGGATAGATTTGGGAGTTGTAGTTGCTGGGATTTATAGTTCACCTACAACTAAAGAGCATTCTAAAACCCACAAATAAAAGAATTGGGCCGAACTTCCCACACAGAACCCCCTGATGGCCTTTGTTTTCTGATGGTCTTTGGCGACCCCTCTGACACCCCTTCGCGACCCCTCCAGGGGTCCCGACCCCCAGGTTGAGAAACACTGTACTAGTAGATCGCGTAGGGCATCCTGGTAGATCAAAGGCTCAGTCTCGCACCGCAGGCTCCCGCCGCTGCCCAGGTGCAGAAGGAGGTTGGACTGGATGGCCCTTGGAGGTCTCCTCCTATTCGAGGAACCCATTGTTATTAGTATTATTATCAGAGGCTGAATGGCCATCTTTGAGGAATGCTTTGATTGTGTTTTTCCCTTATGGCAGAAGGAGGTTGGACTGGATGGCCCTTGGAGGTCTCCTTTTACTCTAGGAACCTGTTGTTGTTGTTGTTTATTATTAGTAGTAGTAGTAGTAGCAGAGGCTGAATGAATATCATCATCATTATTATTATAAATAAATTCAGGTGCTTATTATACTCACATTTAGTTGAATTCAGTCTTAAAATATATTATATGGCTCTCACTGAAATAAATTTCCAAATATTTTGCTTTTATGGCTCTCTGAGTATTTGGTAGGTAGATCATTTTGACTTGGTTGTTTTATAAGTAGTTCGCATGCTGCAAAAGTGTGAGCACCCCTGCTTTAAAGGATATGCAATATAACCCTTTCTTTTAGTACTACGTCTCATTTCCTTTATTAAAAATAAAGTGCCATATTCTCCCAGTCAAAATTATGGCTTGCATAGCCATAACTACCAGTAGTTATAGGACAGGAGCCAATGCATCGTAGTGTTACAGGTGTTAACTTCTATTGCCTTCAGAATAAGATGATACACTACAGACCTATGAAAAATTAATGATGACTGCAATGATGGAAAAGGGGATCCAATACGTCTGCAAGGCATCCGATTGTGAACGGCCGCCTTACAGAGAAGCATCAATAGAAATCTTACCTTTTTCTTTTCTTCATAATCAACAACGTAATTGATTGCTACAGTCGAGTAGCCAACTATAAATCAAACAGAAAATTCAATTATTAGCACAGTTTTTTTTATTAAAAAAACATAGCTAAATATAATTACCATCACAAACCATGGTTCCCAGAATCTACCATTCATGTGACCAGGTTAACTGAGGTACCTTCTATGATGTCATATAATCCAGATTATTCAATCAACATTATGTGCTTTGAACTGGATTATATGAGTATACACTGCCATATAATCCAGTTCAAAGCGCTGGGATAGATCATTCGGAGTTTCGGAGTAAGGTGTTATCTGTATGCAGATGACGTCCAGATCTGTCACACCTTCCCACCTGTCACCAAGGAGGCTGTCCAGACTTTGAACCGGTGCTTGGCTGCTGTGTCGGACTGGATGAGGGCTAGCAAATTGAAACTGAATCCAGACAAGACAGAGGTCCTCCTGGTCAGTCGAAGGCCGAACAGGGCATAGGGTTACAGCCTGTGTTGGATGGGGTTACACTCCCTGAAGACGCAGGTTCGCAGCTTGGGAGTGATCCTGGACTCATCGCTGAGCTTGGAGCCCCAGGTCTCAGCGGTGGCCAGGGAGCTTTTGCAGTTAAGACTCATGCGCCAGCTGCGCCCGTACCTTGGGAAGTCTGATCTGGCTAAGGTCGTCCACGCTCTGGTCACATACCGAATAGATTACTGCAACGCACTCTACGTGGGACTGCCTTTGAAGACAGTTCAGAAACTGCGGGAGCATACCACCCCCCTGTTGTGTCAGCTCCACTGGCTGCCTGTCCACTTCTGAGCTCAATTCAAAGTGCTGGTTTTGACCTTTAAAGCTCTATACGGTTCTGGCCCATCTTACTTGTCCGAACGCATCAGCTGCTACGTCCCACCTCGTAATTTAAGATCATCCGGGGAGGCCCTGCTCTCGCTCCCGCCTACTTCTCAAACGCAGTTGGTGGGGACGAGAGATAGGGCCTTCTCGGTGGTGGCTCCCCATCTGTGGAACACACTCCCAATTGATATACGATCAACCCCATCCCTCCTGGCATTCAGGAAAAAAGTGAAATCCAGGCTATGGGACCAGGCGTTTGCACATTAGCACGATGCAGTACTTTAGATTGGATTGTAATGGCAAGCTGGTGGACAGGGCCCAATGCTTCTATTATGGACGGAATACTTGTTTTTAACTTATGAATGAATGTATTTTAATGATTTGTATTTTAATGCTAACTGTATTTTAATGTATTTTAATTCTGACTGTTTTTGGTTTTCTATTATATGCATACTGTGTTTTTGGCATCGAATTGTTGCCGTTGTTAGGCTGCTCTGAGTCCCCTCTCGGGGGTTGAGAAGAGCGGGGTAGAAATGGTGGAAATAAATAAATAAATAAAGCAGATAATATGGATGTTATCTGGCAGCATAGATGGGGCCTAAGGCCTCTTCTACACTACCATATAATCCAGATTATCAAAGCAGATAATCTGGAATTTTATATGGCAATGTAGAAGGGGCCTGAGGAATTCTGGGAACTGTAGTACAAAAAACTAACATTTCTGAGTATTGTATCATCCTAGACATGTACCTTGCAACAATTCCTGCTGTGATCTTTCACGCTGACATAATTGTAAACCAGAAGCAGATTTGTTCTGATGTAGGAGTTGTGTCAGGAGTTATCCTTATATTGATGTATGGTAGACATAATTTGTTTGCTGTGCAAAGAACAGCATGCAATTTCTAGACACAATATACAGGGGGGGAAACAGCTAGCTTTTTTGAGATACTTAATTTGAGATACTAGATGAGACAGAACACAATTTTAAGTTCGATTACTTCCCCGGGAAACAGAAATTCTGGAGTGCTCAAGATAAACGAGTTCATACTTTGCATGTCAGGATTTGTCGGTAACCAAGGAAGGGAAGCCTGAAAAAAAACTTCTCTCAGATGAGAAAATAACCACTTGTTCCTTCCTAAAATACTGCATATTATCTAGTCAAAGGAATCAGTGGAGTCGATTCAAGGGGTTGGGAGAGATGAGTTTCTTAATATATTTGAGAACACAACACAGAAAAAATAATAATAATAAAAACTTTGGACTGCAGCCACTTCTATCTTTCACTACTTGATATGCAATTTTTCTACCACAAATTTATTCCTTGGGCCCCTTCTACACTGCCATATAATCCAGATTATCAAAGTAGATAATCAACATGATCTGTTTTTGAACTGCCTGTCCATTTCCGAGATCCATTCAAAGTGCTGGTTTTGACCTATAAAGCTCTATACCAGGGGTGCTCACACTTTTTTCAGCATGGGAGCTACTGATTAAAAAACCAAGTCCCAAAGATCACCTGCCCAGAAATGTAAAATGTATAACTATTTTCTTATTTATTTATTTATTTATTTATTTATATTTATTATTCATTTTTATGTACCGCTCCTTCCAGCAGGCTCGGGGCAGTTTACATAAAATGAAGTTATAAAACATCAACATTTCAATTTAATAACAACAATATAAAACAGAGCATAAAAATACATCCAACCACCCCATTTCTCCCACACTGCCATATTACCACACATATTATCAGCCAAAAAGTAAGAAGAGGCTGTTGAACTGCAAGGCCATTTAACACTCAGCAAGGTAAACAAAGGGGGATGCAAAAATACATCCAACCTCCCCATTTCTCCCACATTTCCATATTCCCCAACATATATTTCTCAAGGAACAAAGCAAGCAGAAGCTTTGGAGCTAAAAGGCCATTTTTAAATATTAAAAATAAAAAAGGGGCATGCCACAGAACAATCAAGCACCCACCCCAAAGTAAAAAGACTGACCTTTGAGATGCGGTAAGGAAATGACCCCAACGCGCCCTTCTTCTTCTCCACCGTCGTTGCTCCTATTTCCACGCCGCCAGCATGCGTGCCGCCTCAAGAGCTCACGAGAAGTCCGAGAGGCGGAATGGGTGCTTCTGCACGGGCCAGCCATGCATCGCGTCATCCAGGCCCGCCCCTTTGGTCTCCTACGACTCTGAGTGGCTGGAGAAGGACGGAGGAGGAGGAGGAATCCAAAGAGGGCCCATTCTGCCTCTTGGACTCTGGAGCTTTGGAGGCGGCGCACGAGCAGGGAAAAGCAACGACGGAGGACTTCTTTGCAGCGTGCAGGGGCGCGTGAAGAGGACCAACAGCAAAAAACCTGGTCAGGAGCCTGAAGATCACCAGGATGAGGCCCGAAGATCACCCTGGTGATCCCGATCACCATTCTGAGCACCCCTGATCTAGTCAAAGGAATCAGTGGAGTCGGTTCAAGGGGTTGGGAGAGATGAGTTTCTTAATATATTTGAGAACACAACACAGAAATAATAATAATAAAAAATACTTTGGACTGCAGCCACTTCTATCTTTCACTACTTGATATGCAATTTTTCTACCGCAAATTTATTCCTTGGGCCCCTTCTACACTGCCATATAATTCAGATTATCAAAGTAGATAATCAACATGATCTGTATTTGAACTGCCTGTCCATTTCCGAGATCCATTCAAAGTGCTGGTTTTGACCTATAAAGCTCTATACGGTTCTGGCCCAGCTTATCTGTCCGAACGGATCTGCCTGTACGTCCCACCTCGCACGTTAAGATCATCGGGGGAGGCCCTGCTCTCGCTCCCACCAGCATCCCAAATCCGGCTGTTGGGGACGATGGACAGGGCCTTCTCAGCGGGGCCCCCCGCCCCTGGAACACGCTTCCAAGCGAGATACGATCGAGCCCGGCGGAGCTGCAAACTGGGAGAACGGCTCCCCGCAGGGCCCAGGCCCTGCCTGGGAGCCAAGTTTGTCCGGCTCGCGTCTTCTTCCAAGCCTGGCGGGAGATGTGACCCGGCCAAACCCGGCTCCCCGCAGGGCCCGTCTGGGAGAAGAGTTTGTCCAGCTCGCATCTTCTGCCAAGCCCAGCGGGAGACGCGACCCAGCCAAACCCGGCTCCCAGGCAGGGCCTGTTCCTTGCGGGAAGACTTTCTCCCGGTTTGCGGCTCCACCAAGCCTGGCGGAGCTGCAAACCGTGAGAACGGCTCCCTGCAGGGCCCTGCCCCTCCTTCCTTCCCCTCTTCCCCAGTGCGCGGGAAACTGCTCTCGGCCTCCCTCCGGCTCCCTGCCCGCAGCAGCGGTGCCTTTCTTCCTGCCTGCTTTGCCGGTCCCGAGTCCAGAGTACTCTCTGGAAGTAGGTGAACTACAACTCCAAAACTAAAGGTAAATTCCTATTACCGATATGTATTACTGTGTTAGAGTGTCATTTTGTGTCATTTTGGTTGGTGGTGTGCCCCAGGATTTTGGAAATGTAAAAAGTGTGCTGCGGCTCAAAAAAGGTTGGGAAACACTGGTGTACTGAACTGCTTTATCTGTCGATTCGTTGCAAAACATGTTTTGGTGCTTAATTTGTAAAATCATAACGTGATTTTACGTTTAATAAACTTTTCCTTAATCCCTCATTATTTACATTTTTAAACATCCAATGTTCTGCCGGCCCATTTATGTTGGATAAGCGATACTCTACTGTATTATTATTATTATCTGCCATGAACTGTATTATCTGAGTCTACACTTCTGTATACCACAGTTCAAAGCAGAGGTGTGCCTGTGGCCTGCCCGGTCCTTGTGGTTTTTGGTATTTAGTTGTATTTTTTTTATTTACATGTATGTATTTTTATTGTGTTATTGCTGATGTTTTTGAATTTATTTTATTGTAATTTGTTGTTTGGGCTTGGCCTCATGTGAGCCGCCCCGAGTCCACATTGGGGAGATGGGGGCGGGGTACAAATAAAGATTATTATCATTATCAATAGTATTATTATTATTATCATCTGGATTTTATATGGCACCTAAGGCCCCTTCCACACAGCTGTATAAAATCCTACATTATCTCCTTTGAACTGGGTTATATGGTAGTGTGAACTCAGATAACCTTGATATTCTGAATTATATGGCTGCGCCCATAGAAGAGGCCAGAGAATCACCAGACTAGATGAATGAATAGGCACCGGGACTGTGGCGCAGCTGGCTGAATGTCAGCTGCATTAAGATCACTACTGACCAAAAGGTCATGAGTTCGAAGCCAACCCGGGTCGAAGTGAACTTCCGGCCAATTTTGTGTGGCTTGTTGTCGACCTTTGCAACCCGAAAGACAGTTGCATCTGTCAAGTAGGAAATCTAGGTGCCACCTATTAGGCATGGGTTAGAACCCAAAAATGGCGATTCTAAAATCAAATGGGGGATTTTTTTTGATTAGTAAAGAAAGACTTACAAAAAATTCCCAAAAATTTCTAAAATGTAACGTAAGTACTAACGAAATTCGTTAATAATTCGTATGCCAGAGCATGCGCATTACAGATGGTTTTGGCCTACAACTCCCAGAAATCCTAACAGCTGGTAAATTGGCTGGGATTTCTGGGAGTTGTAGGCCAAAACTTGAATAAACCACACTGAATTCTAGATGGGACTCTCCAAATAGGAAGGAGGGAGGGAGGGGGGTATTCTATTCTTGGAAGCAGCAAAAAGAAGGAGGAGTCCCCCCCTCGCTCCTTGCTGCCTCTCTCTCACCCCGATCCTGAGGGAGCGAGGGCCCAAGTTTGCCCAGGCTGAGAGGAAAAGGAAGAGGCCTGAGGCTGTGAGGAATGGTGGGAGTTGAAGTCCAAAACACGTACCTGGAGGGCTGAAGCTGGCCCCTGCGATGGGGCAAGGCAGAGCAACGGGAAGAGAAGCATCTGAGAGAGCGCAGGGAAAGAGAGAGAAGGAGGCGCGCGCGCGCCGTGTGTGTGTGTGTGTGAAGCTGGCCCCTGCGATGGGGCATGGCAACAGAGCAACAGGGAAGAGAACGGGGGGGAGAAGCATCTGAGAGAGCGCAGGGAGAGAGAGGAGGAGAAGCGCGCGTGTGTGTGTGTGTGTGTGTGTGAAGCTGGCCCCTGCGATGCGGCATGGCAGCAGAGCAACGGGGAAGAGAAAGGAGGGGAAGGCGTGGAGGACTACACTTTCCAGAATGCATTGCCTGCCTACCTAGCAGCAGCGTCACTTCCAGTTCCCCATAGAAATGCGGGAAAAAGAAGAAGCTGAATGAAGGCGGGAAGGAAATGAGGGGGAAGACAGGGAGAAGTGAGTAGGTAGTACAATAATTAATTAATTAATAATTAATAATTTATTACGATCCTAACGCAAATTGTTGGCCTCAAGGACCGTAAAAGGAAGTCCACTTCCTGGTTGGCGTTCCAGGTGCAGAAAAGCTCGAAAGTAGCATTTCTTACGAATTTCTTACGAAACGAATCATTTTCATAACTTTTTTCTCATGCCTACCACCTCTGTGTGGGGAGGCTAACTTAACAAATTTGCGAGGCCATAAAAAAATCTCCAGCAAAAAGCATGCGGGGAATGCGGAAAGTACTTAATCAGTGTTGCAGATGGACAGTGAAGTGACAGCTCCCCTGGTGGCCAGAAGTTGGAATGTTAAATAGCCTCTGACTGTCTGTCTATATGTGTTGTGTGTCTATGGCATTGAATGTTTGCCATGTATGCGTACATTGTAATCCGCCCTGAGTCCCCTGCGGGGTGAGAAGGGCGGAATATAAATACTGTAAACAATAAATAAATATTGTGGATTATCTGCCTGGATATTCTGGATTACATGGCTGTGAGGAAGGGCCCTGAGAGGTGCATCCCCATCACACAATTATAGAAGTTTGAAACCAGTTTAATTTCTGTAAATAAATAATTAAATAATCTGTATACCTTAATAAAGCTGAATGTTTGTATGTGTCCGGAGGGCGGAAGGACATGTGGCAGCTTTCGGATTGGCTCCCACTGTGGGGTTATTTGCATAAACAACTCCCATTGGCCAGCCAACGCGAACATTCCGAGACTCAAAAGTGCCAGAGAGAAGTAAGGAAAAGGCCTGAGCCAGTCAGGCATGGTGGGAGTTTAGGTCCAATACACTTTGCAGCCCCCAACAATGAGACAACAAAACCAAACTTGGCACACAGAACCCCCAAGACCCACTTTACGCCTTGGTGCAGTTTGGGGCAGGATGGACCATGGATTGGCCAGCATTCCAACATCCCAAATCTCAAAGGTGCCAGACAGAGTTCTTTACAAAAAGGCTTCCTTCAGCTGATTTTAAAAACTAGCCCTCAGCCTGAATTGACAGTAAGGCTTCCTCAACTTGATTCTCCTGACTAGGCCTCAGCCGGACCTGAACCAAACTTGGCACACATAACCCCCATGATGCCCTTTACGTCCTGGTGCAGTTTGGGAAAGATGGACCACGGATTATGGGATTTGTAGTACTTCAAGCGCTTTGCTTCCCAAAGACCATTGTGGCCCCCTAACAAAGACCGATAAATATCAAACTTGGCACACAGAGCCCCCATGACCCACTCTACATCCTGCTGCAGTTTGCAGGAGGGCAGACCATGGATGATGGGACTTGCAGTACCTTCCCTCACTTTCCAAGACTGCTGCAAACCTAATCCAATGACTGATCAACACCAAACCTGGCACAGAGCCCTCATGACCCACTCAACATCCTGATGCAGTTATGTGTGAGATGGACCACGGATGATGGGACTTGAAGTACCTTCACTCCCTTCCTAAAAAACAATACAACCCTCATCCATTCACCAATACAGATCAAACTTGGCGACAGAGCCCCCATGACCCAATATACATCCTACTGCAATTTGGGGGAGGTTGGACCACAGATGATGGGACTTCCAGTACCTTCAGTAATTTCATGATACCACTGTAACTACAGTACATCTACACTGTAGAATTAAAGTAGTGCAACACCACTTTCATTACCCTGTGGCTCTATACCAGGCCTGGGCAAACTTTGCCCTCAGATGTTTTGGACTTAACTCCCACAATTCCTAACAGCCTACCGGCTGTTAGGAATTGTGGGAGTTGTAGTCCAAAACATCTGAGGGCCAAAGTTGCCCAGGCCTGCTCTATACTATGTGAAGTGGAAGTTGTAGTTTGGTGAGGCAGCACCATTTGGGCCCTATATCACAGGATCTGACCCCCAAGCTGTTCTGCTTTAAACCGGATTATATGAGTCCACACTGCCATATAATCTGGGATAAACAGAACACCTGGGATCAGATCCTGAGATACAGAGCCTGTCTGGAGAGAAGGCTGAAGACCTGATCAAACTACAACTCCCATGATGCCATAGCATAGCAATGGATCTAGTGCAGTGAAAGTGCAGTTGCAACGCATTCATTCTACAGTGTAGACGCACCCGAGTTAAAGAGCATCAGGAGAGCCAAGGGCCAAATTAGTTAAGGCAGGGGAGGGTCCAAAGGGAGCAGAGGGAAGGGGGAGAAAGAGTGCTAGCCAGCCCTCCACGCAGCCTGGGTCCGGATCCCTGCGGGGAACACGTGTCTAGGCATTCCCACGTGCTCCCGGGCTGCCTGATCGCCTTGCCCCCGGCACACACTCACGGTGAGCCGCGGTTTCCACCAATTTCCGCAGCGCCTCCTTCTCCGGCAAGTGGGGGATGTTCAGATCCACAAAGCCCGCCATGTTGCACCCGCCCACGTGGAGCACAGCCAGGCCAGGGAGGCAGGCCTTCCAAGCCCCGCCCACTCCGCGCCCCGTTGCATGCTGGGGGTTGTAGTTTTCTTGACTCTCAAACTCCCCAGCCTCTGTAAGTATTAGTAGGTGCCAAATGAATGGAGTTTCTGCTTGCTTAGGAGCAACTAATACTATACAATACCATACTTTACCATTCTGTCAACTCTGGGCCCTTCCAGACAGGCCCTATAATATCCCAGGATCTGATCCCACATTATCTGTTTATCCCAGATTATATGGCAGTGTGGACTCTGTGAAGACGCGCCTGGAATCTTTAGCTTAGAATAGGAACAAGGACGTGACATCTCTTCCCAGGGGACTTCTTCTTGCCTTCCCATAGAGAACTGGAACTCCCAAGGACAAAACCAGTCACTTTAGATAAATCAAACAGGCTTTATTGTTCACAAAAGGAGTTATCTTGTTGAGGTATTAAACTTAGTTCTCCAAACAGGGGTAAAATAAAATATACATTACAGTTCTTTAGTTGTTTGGGTCCAGGAAGCTTTCAGCCGGATGGCTTTCCAAATTCTCTCCCTCTCAATGGCTTTGAGGTGAGAACTCTCTTAGCCCCAGTCAAATGGCCTATATTGAAGGCACAGAGCCTTCCTCTTGGTGCCAAATGACTAGTTGAAGGCGCTTGAGATTCCACAGTCCCATCCAGGTGTGCTGGATATGCAGAATGAATCCAAGATATGAAGAATTGGTGCTAGAGAATGCCTGACTGAGGCCTGGCTGGCAAACCCTCTAACACGTCCTCTTCAGTAGAGATGCAGGCAAAATCTAAAAAGAAAGCTAGATTTCCAAAGTCTCAAGGGGGAGGAAAAACAAACTTAACGATGATTGACAGCTCTAAAGAACCAATCAATGCAACCAATACTTAACAACACTAAACAGACTAGCTGAAACATAATCCAATAGTTTAAACCTTGCAACTTAAAGTCTTATACACAGGTGGCATCAGCCACGCCTTCACAGACTCCTATAGTCCGGTTCAAAGATAATCTGGGATCGGATCCTGGGATATAAGGACAATGTAGAACAGGCCCGGATTAACCCCTTTTGGTGCCCTAGGCCAGTGTTTCCCAAGCTTTCTTGAGCCGCGGCACATTTTTGACATTTACCAAATCCTGGGGCACACCACCAACCAAAATGACACAAAATGACACTCTAACACAGTAATACATACAGTTAAATGTATTCATACACTCAGTGTGAAACCTGGGCCTGTTTCGATGAACTCAACGTAGATATCCTGGCAGGAATGGCAGAAAGGCACAAACTTCCCACACAGAACTCCCATAACCAAGAGAAAATGCTATAAGAGTTTGGTGGGCGTTGACCTTGAGTTTTGGAGTTGTAGTTCACCAACGTCCAGAGAGCACGGTGGACTCATTTTAAACAATGTTGGACCAGGACCAAACTTGGCATGAATACTCAATATGCCCAAATGTGAACACAGATGGAGTTCAGGTGAAATAGACTAGGGTTCCCATATGTCCCTTATTCTAAGGCAGTGTTTCCCAACCTTTTTTTGAGCCGCGGCACACTTTTAACATTTAAAAAATCCGGGGGCACACCACCAACTAAAATGACACAAAATGACCCTCTAACACAGTAAAGAACGGCACGGGGATGGTGAGCTGCTGGGAGCAGCTTCTGGGAGTGCTGAAGTCAGGGGAGTAGACAGGCCACACCATGCCCCGCCCCCTCCCCCTGGCTTCAGTTCTCCCACTGTAGCAGCAAATTGAGGAGTTATGGAACTCCGAGTGGCAAGTTACCTCTTACCAAGCCGGCGGCATGGACGTGCGGGCAGCAGGGATGAGAAATCACGCAACAACTTCACTGCTCAACGTGAAATCAAAGAATTTATTGGGTTAAAACACCAGCTGGTGGGGTCGCCCCCAGAACGTGCTGTTTGGGGCAAACGGCCCCGGTCATTCTTAACACAAAGTTTTTATACCCTTCATGGCGGTCCCTGTGAAAGCCCGCCCTCCTTCATCAACATTTTACAAGCATCATTGGCTGGTGTCACAGATCATTTCATTAATCCAATAGAACATAACATTTTCATTTGCATCATAACTGAATCTCCTCCTATGTGTTAGAACAATAAGCATTTCTATGTAATTCTTTCTCACAGTGCAGCTATCAGTGGCCGGGCTTCGGTGTTCCCGGTTTGCAACATTTGGCATCTCCTTGCCAGCAACGGAGGGGCCAGAATCCTGCTCATGCGCAGTTCTTATCCATTTGGCATTAAGGCAAACAACCTCATACTTTGCACTGCTTTGACCAATCTGAGCCTACATTATCTTACGCTAGGCACGGGATGTACTTAGGCAAATCACTGCCTGTGCTAGAATCACCAATCAGAGTGTTATATTCACGGAGCCTGTGCCTGCCTGATTCTTGGCACAGGAACCCACTTTCCAAGCTCTACACGTGTGCAGCATCACTCTCTGACCTTTCTCCTGCACAGAAAGTACCAAAACTGCTTTATTCCAGAGTTTTCTTTTTTGTGGGTAATTCATCACATGCAATTACCTACACATACGTCTGGAACCCCTCAAGGGGACCAATTCACTCTCCAATCCCTCTTGACCTTGGTTTGCACAGTCCTTACTGCATGCACATTTTTCACTGCACCTATGGATTTCTGTATTGCACAAGCACAACATTTTAGTATCAAAGGTAGGCAGCACAGGATAATCATCACAGAACAAAAGATCACAATTATTAGCATCACAATTGAGCGTAGCCATTTGAAATTCGGAAGCCAGCTCGTTAGATAGCTCCAGAAATCACCTGGGGCTGAATAAGTTTTCTGTACCTCTCTAGCAACACCCTGAATCTTGACCAGATCAAGTTCAATGTCGCCAGACTTGTTTATGAAATGACAACAGGTTGTGTTTAACCACACACAAAGCCCACCTTGCTTGGACAACAGATAGTCCAGAGGACATTCCTTCTTGAGTATCATTGGCCAAAGATTCCAACTCATATGATAAGACACGCAGCTGTTTAACATTCCAAGCTACCCCTATCCTGGGCGCTGCAATTGACACAAACCTCTGGGCTTCAGTCAGAAAAGTCTTGTCTGGGTCATAACCATAACGCTTCACCCCCTCAAGTGAACGCTTCTGGACATGCATGTACAAATTAGTAACAGGTGTCATTTTGGGAATCACTCTCAAGCCTCCAGGCCTCAATGTGCCAAGGGTACAAACTCCGCTCCAAGCCACTGGAAGCAACACTCCGGCCCAATTTCCACAAATCCAAACAATTCCCGTAGGAAGACCGGTCACACGGAGCCCCGTGCGTCTGGCTGGCAAATTCTGGGCCAAGTTCACTATAGCATTCTCACGGTGGTTTCCAAACAATATGTGAGTGCACATTGACTCTTCCCAACTCCAAGTCCAGACACCTTTCCTCTTTTGACCACAGCGTGGCCTGTATCTATCATGAATAAGAATAGTATGATTACATGCAGGATAAGACCCTAGCTCAATTCGTTTGAAGAGCTCATATCTTCCATGCTTCTGACTACCTGTCTCATATATTCTCCCATCATTCTCCCATTTAAAGCATAGCGATGCTTTCAAAGCAGGAGAACGGTGCGTGAGCATAAACTGAGCCTGGTCCACATCCCTTCCCAAGAGTTCCTGCTTACATTTGGTGTTGTTCCACCCTCTCAACGTTAACACTGCGCTTGGGACAATTGGCCATCCTGACCTGTGGGATGATGGGCCATGGCTGCAAATCCAGCATGAATTCAAACCTAATTCATGTGACATGTTAGTAACAAGCTTATGAAATGTATTCTGCCCCCAACCCGCATGTATCCCAGTAATGTACAATGTCAATATCAGAGCCATGTATCCAAAAACTGTCCTTACTCCCACGGGCCGCTCACTCCTGTAACGCTGTCCCATTAGGATGCTAAGCAGCCACCTCAGCGAGAGTACTTTTGGCTCTGTCCATCTTTCTTGCGTTGGACCACTATAACTGGAATTGGGTGCGTTGATTTCAGACGACTCTTCTGTGGCCTTCTCCTTATCCCTCAAACAGGGACTTGCTGAGTTTTTGTAATCCTCATTTTTAGGGGGTTGTCTGAGTCCACGGAAGACTCCAAAACAACCGGTGCTCTCTTTATCCGAGTGTAGTGGACCCAAGGACGAATGCCTTCGACCTTGACCGCCGTTGGTGTGCTCAACAGCACGGTGAACGGACCACGCCACCTGGGCATCAAAGGACGAACTCGCCATTCCTTCACCAGGACGGACTCGCCAACTGAAAAGGAATGCAAAGAGGTAGTAGGGATAGGTGGATGCAAATCTGCTGTATACTGGCTAAGTTTCTCTAGCTGTCTCCCTAACATTTGCACATCTTGCAACGTCTGCTGGTGTCCCAGCACATGGCTGTCCGAAGATAGTCCACTCATAGTCTTTAAGTTCAATGGAGGCCTGCCATACAAACGCTCAAACGGGGAAAGTCCTGATTTCTTATGTGGCGTGCATCTGACCCGTAACAGGGCCAAAGGCAACGCCAGCCTCCAGTTTAACTTAGTCTCTTGACAAATCTTTGCTAAACAGTTCTTTAAAGTTCTGTTGGCTCTTTCCGCTCTCGCAGAAGATTGTGGGTGGTACGCACAATGAAGACGCCACGTGATACCTAATAGCTTACACAGTCCCTGTACCACGTGGTGTACGTACGCTGGCCCGTTATCTGAGCCTATCTGTAAAGGCATGCCAAATCTAGGAATAATGTCTTTCATGAGTGCCTTTACTACCTCAGCTGATTTCTCTGTCCGTGTAGGAAAAGCTTCAATCCAACCAGTGTAAGAATCAACAAAAACCAACAAATAGCGGAAACCTCCACTCATTGGCATTTCTGTAAAGTCTGTCACCAAAACTTCAAAGGGCCAATTCCCTTGATACTGTATCCCAGGCGCTTTCAAAGGACCTTCTCTGGGGTTATTCTTGGCGCATGTCCAGCATCGCTGCGCAGCCGCGGCCGTCAAGCTGTGCAGACTGTTGATGAACATTTGCCTCTCCAGGAGCGCTGCCAGGGCGCTCTTCCCTAAGTGTGTGTTCTCATGGTAAAACTGTACTATGTGCCACGCTTTTGTCTTAGGAACAAAAACGCGGTTGTCTGGCATTTTTATGAAGCTTTCTTCCCACTCTCCACCCTCACTCAAAGCCCATTCCTCTTCCTGTCTTGTGTAATTACATCTTTCTACTTTGGGCTCTGAGCCAGTGAGATTTAACATTACAGGTGCGGGTTTCTGCATAGCTACTTCTTTGGCAGTCAGATCAGCTAACCTATTCCCTTGAACCACCGGGTCATTTCCTTTCTGATGTGATTTACAGTGCATAACAGCAACTCTACTAGGAAGCCAAATAACGTCCAACAGGGCCAACATTTCATCTGCATATTTGACAGCCTTTCCAGCAGAAGTCAAAAAGCCTCTTTCCCTCCACAATGCCCCGTGGCAATGTAGCGTTCTATGAACTCAACGTAGATATCCTGGCAGGAATGGCAGAAAGACACAAACTTCCCACACAGAACTCCCATAACCAAGAGAAATGCTATAAGAGTTTGGTGGGCGTTGACCTTGGGTTTTGGAGTTGTACTTCACCAACGTCCAGAGAGCACGGTGGACTCATTTTAAACAATGTTGGATCAGGACCAAACTTGGCATGAATACTCAATATGCCCAAATGTGAACACAGATGGAGTTCAGGTGAAATAGACTAGGGTTCCCATATGTCCCTTATTCTAATAAAGGAGAAATTGATGCTTTTAACAGAAACAGTGTCAGAAGAAAGTGCTGCTCAGCAAAGGCTTTAGAATAGCAGGGTAGCGTGCCAAGTAAAAATGACGAGAATAAGCTACTCTGATTGGTACACAAGCACAGGCTGTGATTAGTCAAAAGAACATCATGTGCTTCTTAGATAAAACGGCCCTGATTGGCCTACCAGCCATGTGCTTTTGTTTACAATGTTTCTGGAAGGTTAGGAACTGCGCATGGCAAATGAAGGCTTCTCTCTCTTGGCAGGCACTGGAGAGAAGAATGCCGGAAAATGTAACAATCTGGGAACAGGCTGCAAAGGGGAGCCAATAACATACACTGTGAATGAAGAATTAGATGCTGCGCAACACTTGCTAGCAAATAAGATTCATAGGCTAAAGATTGCTTTGTTTAATTGGGTAATGTAATGTGGTTTCATGAATGCCAGCCAATACCAAGACATGAAGAAGGGTGGGACTGGAAATTGCCACCATTGCTTGTATAAAATCTGGGTGCTGAGAGTGCTCGAGGCTCTGTCTCAAAATAGCTCGTTCTGTAAACAAGGGGACAGACCCCCGTCAGCTGATGTGTATCAAATAAAGCTGGTTTCATTGTACCGCAGTAAGGATTGTTGCGTTGTCCGTTCCTGAGCTCGCGCGAAGGCGTTGCCTGGAGTCAAAGGTATTGCCTGGGGAGTTTTGGGACTCCAAATTACTGCTACACTAAGGCAGTGTTTCCCAACCTTTTTTTGAGCCGCGGCACACTTTTAACATTTAAAAAATCCGGGGGCACACCACCAACTAAAATGACACAAAATGACACTGTAACACAGTAAAGAACGGCACGGGGATGGTGAGCAGCTTCTGGGAGTGCTGAAGTCAGGGGAGTAGACAGGCCACACCATGCCCCGCCCCCTCCCCCTGGCTTCAGTTCTCCCACAGCTTCACCAGCTTTGAGGGGGCAAGCCAGCATTGTGCTGGCTCTGCCATCGCTGGCTTGGCACTGCCCCCTCAAGGCTGGTGAAGCTGTGGGAGTGCTGAAGCCGGGGGGGAGGGGGCGGAGCCAGGCTGCGTCATGCCCCCCTCCCCCCGGCTTCAGCTCTCTCACAGAGGAGGAGCATGAGCGGTGGACGGGCTTCAGTAGGCAGGGCTCCTCCGCGCGGCTTCAACAAGCAAGGGGCGAGAGTCATGGCGGGAGTCCTGGCAGATTGGAGGTTGGTTGGGGAAACGGCCGAAGGAGGCGGTGCTCCGGTCCCTTCTTCCCTTCCCTTCTTTCTTTGCGGCTGCCCGTCCCTTCCTCCTCCTCTCCCAAGCAGCAGGAGTTCGGCAGGAGGAGGGGGGAAGGAAGGGGGGCAGAGAGCTTTTCTCGCGGCACACCTGATGATCGCTCACGGCACACTAAAGCAGAATTGATGCTTTTAGCAGAAATAATGCTAGGAGAGAGTGCTGCTCAGTATAGGCTTCAGAATACTGGGGTAGCTTGCCAAGTAATAACGACGGAATAAGCTAATATGATTGGTAGAAAGGCACAAGCAGTGATTTGCCAGGGAACATCAAGTGCCTTTTAGATAAGAGCGGCCCTGATAGGCCGAATGCTAGCAACGTGCTTTTGTTTACAATGTTCTTGAATGGATAGATAGTGCGCAGATGGCAATTAGAGACTTCTCCGTGAATGCTAGGGAGAAGTTGCATAGATTTGTAACAACTTGAGAACACGCTGTACCAGAGCAGATAGCATAGCCTGAGAATCAGAATTAATACATACGCCATGCCTTTTAGCAAATAGGAATGAGATGCTAGGATGCTTTGTTTAATTGGGTAGTGTAGTGTGAGCTCATGAATACTAGCCAATGCAATGCATGAAGATGGGAGGGACCAGGGTTTTGCAGCCATTGAATGTATAAAACCTGAGTGTTGTCGTTTGTTCGGGGCTCTGCCATATTAGCAGCCTTATGCTAAGCAGACTCCGTCAGCTGATGTAATCAATAAATTTGGCTTCATTTGGACCAGTATCAATTGTTGCGTCCTTCGTTCCTGTGCCAGAGTCGAGCTTGTGAGTCAAGAGTTTTAGACTGCCGCCTACATCTTTTGGGAAATCTGGAGTCCCAAATCTCCTTCAGGCAGTTACTTTCTGACTCACAAGCGGCGGCTGTAAGGGCACAGGAACGAAGGACGCAACAATTGATACTGGTCCAAATGAAGCCAAGTTTATTACATCAGCTGACGGAGTCTGCTTAGCATAAAGCTGCTAATATGGCAGAGCCCAGATTATTTCCCAGCACACAGGTTTTATACAATCAATGGCTGCAGAGCCCTGGTCCCTCCCATCTTCATGCATTGCATTGGCTAGTATTCATGAGCTCACACTACACTACCCAATTAAACAAAACATCCTAGCATCTCATTCCTATTTGCTAAAAGGCATGGCGTATGTATTAATTCTGATTCTCAGGCTATGCTATCTGCTCTAATGCAGTGTGTTCTCAAGGGGCTGCATTTGGGGCTTGTGCTGGGGTTTTTTAAAGTTGCATCAAGCAGAGGTGCATTTGGCCCTTCTGCTTCTGCTATTGCATGTTCTCTATGCCTTGGTCTTCTCCTTAAGGGTTGCAATTCCTCCGGCTCTGGTGGCCAAGAACACTACAGTGCTTGCCCCCTCCCAGGGGTGTATGTTCCCTAAGTGTTTTAACTTGACATTTATACTTGCCGATTCCTGCAGACCCCGGGTTTCCTCCCTGCGTCCTCGTTCAGTTGCGTCGGATTGCTCCCTAGGCGCATGGTCCTCCGGCACCCCCGACTTTCCCTGCGCGCTTTAGATGCCGGATTTCTCACTAGACGCAGAATCCTACTGCGCCCCCGGACTTTTCTGTGCCGGATTTCTCACTAGACGCGGTACGACCTGCGCCCCCGGACTTCCCTCTTCTTTGGCTTCACTGGCAGTATGTGGTAATTGCAGTCCCTTGGTTCAGCAAGCGATGCTCTGGGACGAGTTAGGCGGCTGGTCGTTTGGTTTTGCGGGGGCCCCCTTCTCAGCCCTCCTAAGTCGCCCCAGCTCCCCACCTGCGAACGAGGGCCGTCCTGCCAACAGGATTGCGTTGTCAACGTTACAGACCCGTCTGGATTGCCTTTTCCATCACGTCGGACTGGGGCGAGAGTCATGGCGGGAGTCCTGGCAGATTGGAGGTTGGTTGGGGAAACGGCCGAAGGAGGCGGTGCTCCGGTCCCTTCTTCCCTTCCCTTCTTTCTTTGCGGCTGCCCGTCCCTTCCTCCTCCTCTCCCAAGCAGCAGGAGGAGGGGGGAAGGAAGGGGGGCAGAGAGCTTTTCTCGCGGCACACCTGATGATCGCTCACGGCACACTAGTGTGCCACAGCACACTGGTTGAGAAACACTGTTCTAAGGGACGTCCCTTATTTTGGCCCTAAAATTTGTGTCCCTTATTTTCAGGCCCTGTCCCTTATTTTTGACTAGCAGGACAGGACTGGGCGGGGTTGACCAGAGGAAGGTGCGCGCTGTGGTTTCCACGGCAATGCCTGCCCGGGGATTCCAACTGGCAGGGCAGCCTACGTCCCTGTTGGAAGGAAGAGGCGATACAAGACTTTTTCAAAGTACAGTAGACTAATTAACCGTTACCCAAGGGAATGTTGGATCATGTTGATAAAGATAGTTTCTGGTTGCTTGAGAGTTACTCTTAAAATAGGCCTAGCTGTGCATCCCAATACTATACAATGCTGTGTATCCCATATTATACTATACCATTAACTATTGACATAATAATCATGAAGATGTACTGTCTTATAAAATTTATTTTATTTTAATGTTTAGACAGTGCACTTTTGAAGTCAGCAAGGTCAAGGACTAAATACAGATGGAGAAAATTAGGTAGTTCTAATAATGTTTTTCTGCATGACAAAGCATGCAGAAACATACTATGTACTGTTAAGAGGGTATAAGTCAGTTTCTTTTGTGAGTTTCAATCATTATCTTATTCTGTTAATAAAACTATTTCTACCTAATGTTTGAGTTTCAAGTTTTTAATGAAGTGTCCCTTATTTTTGTGAAAAATCCCGTAAATGTCCCTTATTTCTTATATCAAAAAGTGGCAACCCTAAAATAGACCTTGACATTTGGGAGTTGTAGTTGCTGGGATTTAGTTTCCCTACAATCAAAGAGCATTCTGAACCCCACCAATGATAGAACTGGGCCAAACTTCCCACACACAACCCCCAGGAGGCAAGAGGAGGTCTCTACTTGGGGAAAGGGAGACGGGCCTTCCCAATCCATGGAAAGGAGAGACCAAGTAGACAATGGGGGTTGTAATCTTGTGCCTTTATCGAGGTAGGTTTCTTAGGGTTTTATACTTCAACACACTAGACTCTCTCCCCCCCCCCTTCCTCGCGGAGGTTCCAATTTCCCACGGCACACCTAATGATTTCCCACGGCACACCTAATGATTGCTCATGGCATACTAGTGTGCCCTGGCACACTGGTTGGGAAACACTGCTGTAAGTATTAGTAGATGCCAAATGAATGGAGTTTCTGCTTGCTTAAGAGCAACTAATACTACACAATACCATACTTTACCATTCTGTCAACTCTGGGCCCTTCCAGACAGGCCCTATAACAACCCAGGATCTGATCCCACATTATCTGTTTGTCCCAGATTATATGGCAGTGTGGACTCATATAATCCAGTTCAAAGATAATCTGGGATCAGATCCTGGGATATAAGGGCAGTGTAGAAGGGGCCTCGTTACTAACCCTTCTTCCACACAGCTGTATAAAATCCATAATTGAACTGGATTATATGGCAGTGTGGACTCAGATAACCCAGTTCAAAGCAGGTATTGTGGATTATCAACCTTGATATTCTGGTTATATGTGGCCGTGTGGAAGGGCCCTGAAAGAACTAAGAAAAGGGCATCAAAATAAGAACTTTAATGATTGGGCTTATTTATTTATTTATTATTCACTCTTATATACCACTCCTTCCAGCAGGCTCGGGGCGGTTTACACAATGCATATAAAACAATCACAGCGCAGTTTAATATAACAATACTAAAAGCATAAAAGACATAAAAGCGTAAAAACACAACAACAGTACAAGAGCAAGCAACTGCAGAGCATCTGCAGTTTAAATTCTAGGCTTGACATCAATGCTTAGGGCAGTGTTTCTCAACCAGTGTGCCGGGGCACACTAGTGTGCCGTGAGCGATCATCAGGTGTACCGTGGGAAATTGGAACCTCCAGGAGGAGGGGGGGAGAGAGTCTAGTAGTATAAAAACCCTAAGAAACCTACCTTGACAACATTACAAACACCCCCCTCCCCACCCGTTGCCTATTTGTTCTCTCCCTCTCCATGCATTGGGAAGGCCCGTCTCCCTTTCCCCAAGGAGAGACCTCCTCTTTCCTCCTGGGGGTTCTGTGAGGGAAGTTTGGCCCAGTTCTATCATTGATGGGGTTCAGAATGCTCTTTGATTGTAGGGGAACTATAAATCCCAGCAACTACAACTCCCAAATGTCAAGGTCTATTTCCCCTGAACTCCATCAGTGTTCATATTTGGGCATATTGAGTATTCATGCCAAGTTTGGTCCTGATCCAACATTGTTTGAGTCCACAGTGCTCTCTGGATATAGGTGAACTACAACTCCAAAACTCAAGGTCAATGCCCACCAAACTCTTATAGCATTTTCTCTTGGTTATGAGAGTTCTGTGTGGGAAGTTTGTGTCTTTCTGCCATTCCTGCCAGGATATCTATGTTGAGTTCATCGAAACAGGTCCAGCTTTCACACTGAGTGTATAAATACATTTTATTTATTTACTATTTTTATAGGCCACCCTTCTCAACCCCCGAAGGGGACCCAGAGTGGCTTACAGCAAACAACAAATTTTAAAAACCTCTTAACTCTATGTATTACTGAGTTAGAGTGTCATTTTGTATCCTTTTGGTTGGTGGTGTGCCCCAGGATTTTGCAAATGTAAAAAGTGTGCCGCGGCTCAAAAAAGGTTGGAAAACACTGGCTTAGGGAACAGTAAGATTAAAAGCTTGTCTAAACAAAGATGCTCTTCTGAACGCAGTGATCTCGAGGGAATATATGGGGTGAGGCGGTCCCTCAGGTACGCCCGACCTAGACCATACAAGGCCTTAAAGGTTAATACCAGCACCTTGAAAACAATTCGGTACTCTGTTGGAAGCCAGTGCGGTTGCTGGAGAATAGGTGTGATGTGCTCTCCCATCAGTAGTCGAGCAGCAGCATTCTGCACTAGCTCGAGTTTCCGGATTGCTGACAAAGGAAGGCCAATGTAGAGGGCGTTACAGTAATCCAGCCTCGAGATGACCGTCGCCTGAATCAACGTAGCCAGGTCGCCTCTGGACAAGTAGGGAGCCAACCGCCTAGCCTGTCGCAGATGGAAGAATGCGGTCTTGCATACCGTGGAGATTTGCAGCTCCACGGTATGCACGGTATATAGCCTTATATGTATATTATTTATTTTATTTTATTTATAGTATTTATATTCCACCCTTCTAACCCCGCAGGGGACTCGGGGCAGATTATAATGTACACATACATGGCAAACATTCAATGCCATAGACCAGTGTTTCCCAACCAGCGTGCCGCGGCACATTAATGTGCCGTGAATTATCACCAGGTGTGCCGTGGGAAATTGGGACCTCTTGAGTCTTGAATAGGCCACACCCCTTTATTCCCCAAGGGCCAATCCCATTGCAGTGGCCTTGAACTCCCGCCCGCCACCAAGATGGCGGCGGCGGAGGCTGCAGGACCGGAAGCGCCTTCCCTGAGGGGACGCCAGTGAGTAGAAGTGCCTTGTCTGAGGCGATGCGGTGGCGGGAGGGCCTGGCGGTGCTGGGCTTGGCGGCGGGCCTGGCGCTGGTCTGGCCAGCCGGGCGGTGGAGCCCTTGAGCCTGGCCCTGGCCGCCGCCGCCGCCGCCGCCTCCGCCTTTATGGGCTTCTTCTCTACTGCCTCTTCGCCCACTGCTGCCACGACGCGGGGAACAATGGGGCCCGCCTCCAGGCAGGTACGCGAGTGGCCTACCAGGCCTCAGAGACTGTGACATGACGTGGAAGGAGCCTCATGGGCTATATTATTATTATTATGAACTATGTATTAACATAATATTATTATTTTCCCTTAGTATATGCTATTATATTGTTATATTATCAGTATTTGTCATAGTCATGGTGTATATCGTTATTGACTATGAGAGTATTGATAACAGTCAGGATTAACTCCTGTGCTTTACTGATAATATATTGTATGTACCTACTGTATAATATTTATATTATTATAATGTAATATAAGGTAACACTTAAAAATAATACAATATTGAAATTATATATTTTATATTACTTGTAATAGTACTAATAATATTGCAGTATAATATACAATATAGTAAGTTAGAGTGTCATTTTGGTTGGTGGTGTGCCCCAGGATTTTGTAAATGTAAAAATGTGCCGCGGCTCAAAAAAGGTTGAAAAACACTGCCATAGACACACAACACATATAGACAGGCAGTCAGAGGCTATTTAACTTTTTTCTGTCCACCAGGGGAGCTGTCGCTTCACTGTCCATCTGCGACACTGATGAAGTACTTGCTTTTTGCTGGAGATTTTTTATGGCCTCGTAAATTTGTTAAGTTAGCCTCCCCACACATAGGTGGTACCTAAATTTCCTACTTGACAGATGCAACTGTCTTTCGGGTTGCAAAGGTCGACAACAAGCGACACAAAATTGGCCGGAAGCTCACTCCAACCCGGGCTGGCTTCGAACTCATGACCTTTTGGTCAGTAGTGATCTTAATGCAGCTGACACCCAGCCAGCTGCGCCACAGTCCTTACATTATATAGCCTTACATTTTGGTATTGAATGTTTGTCACTCTGTTACTTCTGTTGTAAACCGCCCTGAGTCCCTTTGGGGAGACAGGACAATATATAAATAAAGTCTTATTATTACATTTTTTAAAAGTTACATCAGTGTTTTGGGTTTTTTAAAATAGAAATAATGTATTTGTTGGGAAGAAATACAGAAAGATGTGTATTGTATTTTTTATTCCTGATTCAAAACAAAAAAAAATCTTTTTAAAAATAGTATTTTATTATTATTTTCCTCAAGAAAACTAAACCATACCCCGAGGTACATACTCCACCCACGAAAACACCCCAAAACAACACACAACACCCCCAAAACATCCCCCGAAAAACAACATTACTACGCATGCGCAAAAACCCGAACACACAAAATGGCCGCCATCAAAACATCACAGTATTGCGCATGCGCAACATAAAACCACATCCCAGCAAGGCCCAATCCACAAGCCCCCTCCATACCTGCCCAAAACCCCACCGAAAAAAAACACACAAACACACCTCTTCCGCAGCCTTCTCGACCACCTTCGCCGCCTCTACGCCACTTCCGAACACGATCACCACGGCCGACGCCATACCCCCCCCCCTGCCGCTAACAACGAAACCAAGGAGGCGAACGACACGCCGCGGGATCAAAACGGCAAAAAACAACGCCACGGCCGAACCACGGCGCCTCCGACACATCCCGGATCCGGGACACTCAGGGAGGCAGCGCAGGAGGCCGAGCAGGCAGCGCACAAGACGACCAAGACATGCGGGGTCTTCGGGGAAATGTAGTTCCTTCCTGCCGCCTACTTTTCCCGCCGTCTCTCAACAGTCATTGGACCTGGCCTGCGCGCACAGCGTCCTATCCACCTCCTCCGCCATCTCCTCGCCCTCCTCCCCTGCCTCCCTGCGGGTCCCGAAACCGGGACGCGCAAGAGCCTCCGTCGCCGCCTTTATCCCGGCATCGCTCGTGTGGATCGGGTCCATAGGCGACTACAAGACGGCGGAGGAGGCAAAGGAGCCCACAAACACGCCGCCAACACAACCCACATCCAAAAACCACACAGAAACGACAAAAACAGCCAACACCAACAAGGAACTACATTTCCCAGAAAACATCGCTATGCCCACTCTCCCCCCTCCTTCCCACTTACCAGAGACAACACAGAACTACACCCAAACCACAGAGAGAACCAGACACGCTACCGGAACAGGCCCCACCACAAGCAACACCGCACACCCCCACCAACTCAACAGCCCTCCTACCAAAGGTCCCCAATTGGCCCCCCCTTCAACAAGGACCTGGCAAACACAGACGAACAGGGAGCAGAAGAGACGACCATCACAGAGGCAGGCAAGCTGACAAAACCCACAACACAAAACAAACCAAACAACTCCTAAACAAAACAACTCAAAAACACACACATACAAACACACATACCCATATACACACACACACAAACAACAATACATACACAAAGACATACAAACACATATACATATACAACTACACTTACACATAAACACCAATAAAAACACAAATACATAAATAAACACACATATCTACACACATACACAAAAAACACACACATACATACAAATACACACACAAATATATACATACACACATACACATATATACACACACACATATATATACATACAAAACCATACACAAACACCAATATATACACACACACATCCCCCCCCCAAAAACACACACACACACACACACACACAAAAGTATACACATATATACACACGCAAAACACATACTCACATCATTTCAAACAATTACATACTCAGACTTCCTCACATCAACTACATAGGGCACAGCAACGCGTGCCGGGTACAGCTAGTTTCAATATAAAGGATGATGGAATGAATTGCATTCTATGATATTTACCTACAGGTTATGAAAGTACATATGCAATGATAGCACATGCTATGCCTTTGAGTTGGACCCAATAGAGGGAATGAATTGAACCCTATGTTTTGCATTTATATGACATTAATGTATATGCATGGATAGCAAATGATATGTAATTGTTTTGTATGTTATGGACTCTATATATGCCTTGGGTCTAACTAATGAAATTATGATATGAAGGAAAACACAGTAAAGGAATGAACTCATACAGAAGCTGTGTGGAGAATTGATTGGTATATGTATATTTTTTTGCCAATTCAAATTATTTCAATACAAAAGATAAACATCAGGATAACAAAGGGTTGCACTCTATCTTATGTATAAAGGCATTATGCCCGACATCCTCAGTTAAGAGCCTTGGGGTCGTTTTTGACCCGTTGCTGTCGATGGAAGCCTAGGTCTCCACTGTCAGCAAAACCGCCTTTTTCCATCTGCGGCAAGCTAGGTGTCTGACCCGCTACCTATCCAGAGACGACCTGGCTGTGGTGCTCCAAGCCATGGTCATCTCGAGACTGGACGCTCTTTACATTGGCCTGCCCTTGTCAGTGATCCGGAAACTTAAGCTCGTCCAGAATGCCGCTGCTCGACTTCTCACTAGTGAGATCTCCAGTGAGATGTCACATAACACCCATCCTCCAGCAGCTCCACTGGCTTCCAGTCGAGCACCGGATCAACTTCAATAATAAAAAATAAATAAATAAATAAGACAACCCCTCATTTTTTAAACAGAACATATAGACGAGGGATATACTCGCCGTTTAAGATGACTCCGCATTCCATGGAGACTGGCGAGTGTGATGGCCTGCTGGGCTGTCCCTGCTCGCCTTGGGCCCAAGGAGGCACCTTTGGATGACAACTCCCTATAACCCCAGACTGCGGCGTGCCTCAAATGGGCTTGCTGAGGCAGTCAGGGAGCCATAGGAGCCAGGAAACGACAGCTCCCAGAGGCCGCAGTGAACCCATGCCAGGGAGGGAGGGAGGGAGGGAGGGAGGAAAGGAGCGCACCACGGGCTCACGCAAGGGAAAAAAATGGAGAAAGAGAGCGCGCACAACCCGGCGAGCAGGCAGGCACCTTTGGATGATGACTCCCTGGGAAGCATGCTGTGATGACTTGGCTCTTAAAATAAAGTCTGGAGGATTTAAAAACTCTTCTTCTGGATCGCTACCACCGACCTAAAATATTAATTCTAGGATTTCTTCTTAAAACAACCCTTCAGCTAGGCTCTAACTATATTCACCAAATTAAACTAAGAGGAGGCTGTTATTAACTTAACAGGCACAGAGCTTATTGGTTCTTCAAATGATGAGGCACGAGAGCATAATGGTAATTAAAAGATGGTTCGTTAGCGTGATAGTTACAGAAGATTGCTTATTTAATCTTAGATCTTAGAAATGTTACACAGACAGTGCGAAACTTGGCTAAACTAGAACTCACTCCCACTAATATCTCAACTAGTGGTGAGCTATCTATAAAATCAACTATCCTAGATAGTTCAGGGCTTTGATACAGAGGCTCTTTACTCTAACAGAGCTTTGACACAGAGGCTCTTTACTCTACAGAGTCCTGACAAGGAGATGTCAGCAACTCTCCTCTCCTTCTGAGAGAGCGTGTCACGAACACTCCTCTCTCTCTGAGAGCTTGTCAAGAACTGCCCTCTCTCTCTCTGAGAGATTGACAAGAACTGGCAAATAAGCCCTTTCTCTCTCCCTCCAGTAGTTCGGCTCCTCCTCTTAACTCAGAGCTCCTCCCAGGCAGCTCTCTCCCTAACTCCTCCCAGGGAAGGCTCCCAACCACTCCCTCTTTTCCTGGCTGTTCTGTCTGCCAAACTGCCAGGCTGGTCTGGGCCCTGCCTTAAATGGGTGAGTTCCTCATACATGCCCACCACAGGGAGTCGTCATCCAAAGATGCCTGCCTGTTTGCTGGGGTGCGCGCACGCTCTTTCTTCCTTTTTCTCTCTCACGTTCGGTGCGCTCCTCCTGCTCCCTCTCCTCTCTCTGTCCGCCCGGGATGGGTACGCTGCGGTCTCTGGGAGCTGTCGTTTCCTGGCTCCTATGGCTCCCTGACTGCCTCCGCAAGCCCATCTGAGGCACGCCACAGCCCGGGGTCGCAGGGAGTCATCGTCCGAAGGCGCCTCCACAAGGTGAGCGGGGACAGCCCAGCAGCCATTACACCTGGCTGGTCTCCCTGTGCCCTTCCTCCTCTCTCCCTCCCTCCTAGGGTACGATAGTTGGATTTTATCATTTTCTTTTCATTATTATTACTTATTTTAATTTTATACCCTGCGTACTAGACGACCCCCAACTTTTAATAAGATTTTTCAGGCTTAAAAAGTCATCTAGTACCCTGCTATCTATGGTAATATTAAGCCTTTGGCTTTCTAGAGGTATCTTAGGCAAGAATGCTCTGGACTTGCATTCAAGCCTGTAATCTGAGGTTTCTAATGTCAGTCAGTCACGTTTATTGAGTAACCGTCAGGTCATTTCAAATAAAAGCTCCAACAGCAGTATACAAGGTATATACTGAAGGTATTATTTCTTCTAGATGTACGCTGTCGCTATTAGACTTTGTGATTGCTTCAGGAAACTGTTTAAAAACTCTTTTGATAGAGGCACACATGAGACAGATGTGTTGAACAACAAAACGATGAAGTTTATGTAAGAGATCCTTCAAAAATAGGCATTAAGCTTAGTGGTTCAGAAATACTGGCACAAAACCGTATGGTTCCTTTAAGCAGTTCAATTATTTGTTACCCGCTCCTTTCTCCCTTCAGAATTTACTGACAGGATTTCCTCTCTGCCTAGCAAACCTTAACTCCACTACAGATAGTCCTTCCCTGGATCTATCTCCACTCCTTTACCAACTATCTCCCCTTGAAAGCTGTAGAATCTACTCACTAGCTAACTCAGCCAGCTACCTGACCAATTTTCAGGCCTCATCTCTTTCACACTAACTCCCACAACTCCTCTCCAACACCAACTCGCACAAACTTCTTCACTGAACTCCCAGACTCTGTCTGACAGGGTTTTTCAAAACGCCCCCTTTCAAGGCATTTTTTTCTTTTTCTAAGTTAGGCTCTGCCCCCTTTCTACCAGCCAATCCTAACTCCCCATATTTCCCTGCAGGCTCCACTTGTTAGGCCCAGCTTCTGCCAATCTAGCAGTTCAAAAATATGCAAATGTGAGGTACCACTTCTGCGGAAAGGGAATGGTGCTCCGTGCAGTCATGCCGACCACATGACATTGGAGGCGTCTACCAACAACACCGGCTCTTCGGCTAAGAAATGGAGATGAGCACCACCTCCCAGAGTCAGACATACTGTACCTAGACTTAATGTCAGGGGAAATCTTTACCTTTATGTAAATATATCAGGAATGGGAAAACTTTTTGACGCATTGCATTTTAAAATTGGACTAGAAGCAGATGAACGGAGAGTGTTTGTGTGAACTACTGGGGGGGAAAACCCATGAATAATAATTAAATAATAATAATAACTTTATTTGTAACCCACCCTATTTCCCTCAGGGCGATTTCCAGGAAAAAATGGCAAACATTCAGTGCCATAGAACAATACAAAATGAATGAATACTCCCAAGAATAAAACATCTATAACAAGTGCAATAAATATTTCATAAATTTAAATCATTAATGGCTACCCAAGCTCTGTTTGTGTCTACCTATCAATGTGAATCCAGTGTTCAAACTTATGCTTGCACCCGCAAAAATGCTTACAATTAATAAATGTGGAATAAATATCCAAGGACTCAAGCATTCACCATCTCTCAAAGCAGTGAGTTTATTCTCAGCTCACAAATGGAAAACAAAATGTAGGTGGACAGCAAAAGAGATTTAAAGATGGGCTTAAAGCTAACCAAAAATGTTGAATAAACATAGAAAACTGGAAAGCCTTGGGCGGCCTAACTGAACGCCAGCTATTACCAACCGTGCTGTGGATTTTGAAGGGGCACAAATGGAGAAAGGGGGAAGCATGCCAAGATGAAGATTGCCGGGACCATCTTTAATTTGTAAATCTATGTCCTCATTGTGACACACGATGTGGATCCAGAATAGGTATTTATTTTTTAATAGATTTTATTATTTATTATAATTTATGATATGAGTTTGTACAATTCTTCCATACACGTCATTTATCTGGGACATGAGTTGGGGTTCCATTGGGGGGGTGGGTGGGGGGGAGGTCTTCTGAAGTTTTCCTTACCAAAAAAAGTTTGGGAACCACTGCTTTAGACGAGTCAGTTCTTATGTGCAGGGATGCTATATGTAGCTCAAGACTCAAAGGCAATGTCATGCTTTGGTTTCTCATCCCCTGGCAGTCACCAGATGTCACAATAAAACAATATCTGCTTCCGTCTGTGAAAGTTAGAACTGTGATGTTGTGCCTTCTTTGCTGTAATTATTTGCCACTGGGCCACCTTTCTCTCTTCTAAGCCTGACCCTAGTTTACAGGCATCCCGCTAAACATTTCTTATGACTGCTAGCCACACTGTCTGTATCTCAAGGGGAAAGAGGACAGCAGTATCTCTCTTCATCTCCGACTTGCTGCACTACATGTTAACAAAACAAACAAACCCCAAACCAATCCAGATGGTGTTTTTGCCTTTGGGAAGAGCAGACAACTTGTTTCTTTGGAGCACATCCTTGATCATGATTGAGAATGATTTTCAGCAAAAACAAAAAAAACCCCTCTCCCATGACACTTCAGAAACATGATATAAAATTGTTTCTTCTTCTCCAACACTGTACACTCATTCACAGGTCACTGCATTCTTTTCTCTACTATCCATCTTCTTGGGACCCCTGGGGCCATCCAGTCCAACCTCCTATTACCATGCAGGCAAACCAGTCAAAGCACACCCAACAGATGGCCATCCAGCCTTTGTAGTAGTAGTAGTAGTAGTAGTAGTAGTAGTAGTAGTAATCTCTCTCTGGCATTACTTCGCAAACGAAGACACTTAGGAAGGACACATCCCACGCTTTTTACAAGCGTGTTGATGCTTTTTCGGAGGTTGTGTTTCCAAACAGAATTTAGGGAGCCTTGCCATGAAGGCAGGCCAGTTAGACCATTGTTTCCCAACCAGTGTGCCGGGGCACACTAGTGTGCCGTGAGTGATCATCAGGTGTGCTGTGGGAAATTGGAACCTCCAGGAGGGGAGTGGGGAGAGTCTAGTGTGTTGAAGTATAAAAACCCTAAGAAACCTACCTCAATAAAAGCACTCCATGTGTGTTCATAGTTGGGCATATTGAGTATTCATGCCAAGTGTGGTCCAGATCCATCATTATTTGAGTCCACAGTTCTCCCTGAATGTAGGTGAACTACAACTTCCAAACTCAAGGTCAGTTCCCAAGCAAATCCTTTCAGTGCTTTCTGTTGGTAATGAGAGTTCAATATGCCAAGTTTGGTTCAATTCCATTGTTGCAAAAGTTCAAGATGCTCTTTGTGTGTTAACTATAAATCCCAGAAACTGTAACTCCCAAATGTCAAGGTCTATTTTCCCCAAACTCCATCTGTGTTTACATTTGGGCATATTGAGTATTCATGCCAAGTTTGGTTCTGATCCAACATTGTTTGAGTCCACAGTGCTCTCTGAATATAGGTGAACTACAACTCCAAAACTCAAGGTCAATGCCCACCAAACTCTTATGGCATTTTCTCTTGGTTATGGGAGTTCTATGTGGGAAGTTTGTGTCTTTCTGCCATTCCTGCCAGGATATCTATGTTGTGTTCATCGAAACAGGCCCAGGTTTCACACTGAGTGTATAAATACATTTAAAAACATATTAACTATATGTATTACTGTATTAGAGTGTCATTTTGTGTCATTTTGGTTGGTGGTGTGCCCCAGGATTTGGTAAATGTAAAAAGTGTGCCGCGGCTCAAAAAAGGTTGGGAAACACTGAGTTAGACCCACCAAAGAGGGCCCATGTCAAAACCTGGTGAGAAAGGAAGCAACCAATCCCATATTTTCCCTAAAATGTCTCAATTAGCAGATCTCACCAAGCCTGAAGAGGGTGCCATTGAGGTTTTATTCAGTCCAGCTGGAAAGGATGTCAGCCGCAATCATTCACCCATGCTGCATGGAGTTACATTGGTAAAACATGCCTTTTATAGGGTTGCAGATTCAAATCCCCCCTTCTCCCGGCTGGCCCGCTGCTGATTGGCAGATGTCATCACTTGCAGGAGGGGCACAGGAGGTTCTTGAGAGTGGCCCCAGCCAAAGAGAATTCCAGTTTGCCATGATCCTGGGGTGTAAGATGAAGTCTTTGTCCTTATTCTCTTCCTTCCTGTGGCAGGAGGGAAGATATCAAAAGGTGCAATATTGACTGGATGGCTGGAACAAATGAGAATTATTTTGACCATTTTCCAGTTTCCGAGGCTAGAAAGGAGGGTCATTATGAAAATATAGTTCAGGTATGCAAAACAATCATATGACACTGCAGGGGATGAAAACCATCTCCGAGCCAGCAGGACACTGATTCAGGCCAAGCGCGAGAAAGGGAAAGACCCTTTTCCAAAAAAAGCACCTGGCCCAACTATTTTCATGAATGGATGAGGGAATAAGTCACAGGTCAGGAATGCAGCTATCAGCCTCATCCAGAGAGCTGGCTAATTATAGACATGGAAAACACATAAGGACTTTGGACTTTCACTTGCTAAGGTGTTCCTGTGAGTATCTCTGTAGGTCTTAGGAAGCTATTTCTTGATTTAAGGTGTTGGCAGAGCTGCTTCTGAATGGGTTGCTTCTACCATATGTGGTGGTCATGCAAAATTGCCAAATCATACTGGAAAAAATACATGAAAAAAATAGAAAAGATACTGGACATAAAAATGGAATTAAAACCAGAATAATTCCTTTTAGGAATAATTGATTTTGAAATGGAATATAACAAGGACAAACTTTTCAACTATCTGCTGACTGCGGCCAGGATAAATTATGCAAGATTCTGGAGAACGAAAGAGATCCCATCTCAAAAACAATGGCTAATGAAAAGTATAGATATTATGAATATGGACAAATGAACCCAATTTATAAGCACAAAGCACAATTTAAAGACATCAAAGCCAGATTGGACACCAGTAACAAATTCTATAATCCAAGAGAACCTGTAATGGCTAATAGAGGTACGGTAAAAATAAAAACTAAATGCCCTCAAGTATGGTCATACGAAGGAGCTAGCCAATTTACCGTGAGAGGACATATGGACATAGAAAGATAGATACACCTGAAGTGGAGAAGACTGGAAGTCAAAAATACCCTATCTTACTAATTTCCCCTCCTCCCCTTACACCCCTCCACCTTTTTTTGTTTTGTTGTTTTGTTGTTTTGTTGTTTTTTGTTTTTCTTGCTTTCGCTTTTATATTTTAATCCCAACCCCATCCTATTTCCCCCAATGCCCCTGTTTATCCCTCACTATCACTATCTAGATTTCCTACTTTCCTATATCATAAATATGTTCCCCCTCTTTTTACTGTATTCTGAAAATTCTAATTTTTTTTTTAAAAAAAGAATGAATATGCAAAGGACATTCTATGAATGCTAGGCTGTTTATTGCCATTTACTATTCCTGCTGATACATGTTAAATACTTTATTTCAGAATGAAATGCTCTCAGTTTCAGACAAACAAGCACACCCTTTCACAGGGTGTTCCATATCAGTTCCTGTCCTCCTATTTCGATTTTACCCAACAGAGAGACACAGTATTCTATAACAGGGCTGTCCAACTTCTACCGGCCCAAGGGCCGGAATTCCAGTCACTGATCACCTGGGGGGCCGCAGTGTGAAAATAAATAAAAATAAAATAAAAGAATAAAAGAAAGGAAGAGAGGAAGGAAGGAAGATGGATAGAGGGAAGAAATGAGGGAGGAATAAATGCAAGAATAAAAGGAAATAAATAAAAAATTAAAATAAATTAAAATAAAATAAAAGCAAGAATAAAAGGAAGGAAGGAAGGAAGGAAGGAAGGAAGGAAGGAAGGAAGGAAGGAAGGAGCCCACCCCAGCAAAACAGCCCCCTGCTTCAGCCTACCTTAGTTCGGTATCCTTCCCAAACGACCGCTGCCCAAATGGAGCTCCACACAGCCTTGCTCCGGTCCGGCTTCTCTCTTCCAACGAGGATCCAGGAGTCGGAGCACGAGAGAGGCGAAGACACAGAGGCAGGAGCCGAAGACACAGCAGAAGAGTACTTCCTGTACTCTTCTAGTCTCAAAGGAAATGGCGCCACAGAGGGGAAGCTGGGACTTGTAGTCCTTTGGCTCCGCGACGTCATTTCCTGTCCTGGCTCATTTCCTGTCTGCTGAAGAGCCAGGACAGGTAATGGCGGACAGCTGTGCTGCCGCTACAATGTTTCAATTTTTTAAAAAATAGCTGATTTCTTGCAGGAGGGTAGGAGGGCCGGATCCAAGGGGCTGGAGGGCCGTGTGCGGGCCCCGGGCCGCCTGTTGGGCAGGCCTGTTCTATAAGGCTGAATGTTGTCCCCCCCCCCCCCCAAGCTGTTCTGGGCTCCCCTTGGAAATTTCCATAACTCTCTTGGAGAGTACTTTGCAAGCCTTAGGATTTCTCCAACCTGTTGATACACTACTGTTGTGTGGAGGTGGTAGCCACTGCAAGAAGACATCATTCAGAGAATAAATTTGCTCTTAGTAAACAGAACCATCAGTGTTGTCATCAGTGTGTACTTTTTTCCTGTTTCCTTGGCCAAACCATATTGTCTCTGACACTTTCTTTATATATCTGAGTCCCCTGTGCTGCTGATTAAGAGACCATAAATAGGTTCTGGCCAGGTTTCCAATTTCAAGGTAGCTGAGCAGCCAGTTTTGTGTTCCGATTCTGTCTTAGTCATACAGCGAGCACTGTGGAAAGTGTTAATCAGGCAGCTATGTATTAATTGTTTGGCAGGTATTGTATATCTTAAAAGCAGGAGCTGAAAATAGTGATGACAGAACTCATCATGATTTCCTTGGGGACTGTAGCCTAGACATTAGCAATAGCCACGGGGAAATGGCTTGTTCTTGTTCTTTCTTCTTCTCCCCTCTCTCTTCTGCCTAGGCTTTTGATGTTGAAGGAAACACTGTTTTTGTATTTCAGTGTTATCAATTAAGCAGTCTGCGTGAATGACAAAGACCACACATTTATTTATTTATTTATGGCATTTATACGCTACCTATAAAGGAAGGAGGTTTATTGGGGGTGTTTGAAACCCCCCAAAACAAAACTGTGATAAAGCTGGAATAATCTTCTGGCCGGAAACCCTCTTTAAAGACCACTGGTCACCACCTGACTTATAAGTAAAATTAAGCCTTTGGCTTACTAGAGGTATCTTAGGCAAGAATGCTCTGGATTTGCATTCAGGCCTATGCATTGAGGTAATACTGAAGATATTATTTCTTCAGGGTGTACACTGCCACCATTAGACTTTTGATTGCTGCAGGGAACTGGTTTAAAACTTCTTTGACAGAGGCACACTTGAGGCAGATGTGTAGAACAACAAAACAATGAAGTTTATTTAAGAGAACTTTGAACAAAATAGGCATTAAGCTTAGGAATATTGGCACAAAAGCATATGGTTCCTTTAAGCCTGTGGTTCCCAAAGTGGGCTGTACAGCCCCCTAGTGGGCAGTGAGGTGATCCAAGGGGGCGATGGGAGGCTCAGGAGAATTTGGGGGGCACTGAACCCCTGTAAGGGGGCGGTGGCGGGATTCCAACTTGCAAGCGCACAAGTGTGCGCCTGCCAGTTGAAAACCCCATGCAGGCGCTGCCTGGAAACAGCAGCGCGCGCCCCCTTCCTCTCCTCAACTCCGCCCACAGCGCAGTCCTGTATCACCCCTTCCAATCCAATGGGTCCTTTAGAAGGAAAGGGCGATACGGGACTGCACTGTGGGCAGAGTTGAGGAGAGGAAGGGGGTGTGCGCTGCGGTTTCCAGGCAACACCTGCCCAGGGATTCCAACTGGCAGTCTGAGACAGTCGCATGCTTGCGAGTGTGTGCCTGCCAGTTGGTCCAGCGGAGAAGGAAAGCCTCCACGTCTGCAAACGCCCCCTGAGTGGCTGCGGCATTTGCAGGTGCCTCCTGGGAGATTTATAAGAGTAGCAAAATTATTTATGAAGTAGCTACTCTCCTGACGTTTCTTCTGTATCTCAATGAGTCTCCTTCACTACAATAATATGGTTGGGGGTCACCACAACATGAGGAACCTTATTTAGGGCTCACGGCATTAGAAAGGTTGAGAACTACTGCATATATCTTTCTGTTTAATTGCTATTACATTTTTTTAAAAAAATTAATTTCTAGGGGGCCGTGAGTAAATTTTTTCCTGGAAAAGGGACAGTAGGCCAAAAAAGTTTGGGAACCACTGCTTTAAGCAGTTCAAATCTTTGTTACAAAATACCACTCCTTTTTCCCTCCAAGAATTTACTGACAGGATTTCCTCTCTGCCTAGCAAATCTTAACTCTACTACAGATAGTCCTTCCCTGGATCCTTCCCTGCCTCTACCAACTATCTCCCCTTGATAGCTATAGAATCTACTCACTAGCTAACTCTGCTAGCTACCTGACCAATTTTCAGGCTTCTTCTCTCTAACACTAACTAACCACCACTGCTCTCTAACACTCCCTCTACCAGACTCCTTCACTGAACTGGCAGACTCCGACTCTCACAGGGTTTTTCAAAACGCCCCCTTTCAAGTCACTTTTTTCTAAGTTAGGCTCCGCCCCCTTTCTACCAGCCAATCCTAACTCCCCTCATTTCCCTCCAGGCTTACTCTTAGGCATGCCCCCTTTTGGAAATGAGATCCAAGATGGATGCCCCCAGGCAACTATCTAAAATGGCTGCCAATTTATTGGGCCTACTTTTTCTAGACTTTACCTAGCCTACCAGGTAGGGAATTCATCACACCACCCTTCTCACCCTGAAGAGCTTACAAGATATATATACATACAATATATTATATTATTAGCATAGCACAATATTGTTAACGAGCTAAATTTGGGTTGGTTCTGCCCTCCACCTGGCAGAGCCCAGTCCCCCAAAGAGGGTTCTTTTAAGCCTTGGTGAGCTAGAGCAGTGTTTCCCAACCTTTTTTGAGCCCCGGCACACTTTTAACATTAAAAAAATCTGGGGGCACACCCCCAACCAAAATGACACAAAATGACACTCTAACACAGTAAAGAACGGCTGGGGTTGGTGGCCTGCTGGGAACAGCTGCTGGGAGTGCGAAGCGGGGGAGGGCGGGAGCCCCCCCAGCTTTAGCTCTACTACAGAGGAGGAGCATGAGCAGTGGACGGGCTTCAGTGGGCGGGGCTCCTCCTCCACGCGGCTTCAGCGAGCGAGGGGCAAGAGTCATGGTGGGAGTCATGGCGGATTGGAGGCTGGCTGGGGAAATGGCCGAAGGAGGCGGTGCCCCGGTCCCTTCTTCTTTTTCTTCGCCACTGCCCGGCCCTTCCTCCTCCCCCAAGCAGCAGGAGTTCGGCAGGAGGGGGTAGGAAGGGGGCAGAGAGCCTCTCGCGGCACAGCAGGAGGTCTGTCACGGCACACTAGTGTGCCACGGCACACTGGTTGAGAAAGACTGAGCTAGAGAACACAGATTCCCCCAGTCCCTGAACCCCAGGCCAAATCATCTCACCAACGCCGAAAGTAGAAGCCATCGAAATTTATTCTGCTCAGCTGAGAGGATGACAAACTGCAAATTCCTTGAAACCGCAAAGCTGTCATAAGTTACATTGGTAATAAAGCATGCCTTATATGGGGTTACAGATTTAAATTTCCCTCTTCCCTCCCCCGCTGCCGATTGGCAGATGTCATCACTTGCAGGCGGGGCACAGGCGGTCCCTGTGCATGGCCCCAGCCAATGAGGGCGAAGAAGGAGGAATGAATGGAATATTGAGTCAGGGTTTTGAAGACTAAGATGTGTTAATGAAGTTTTGAGATTATAACACAGGGCTGTCCAACTTCTACTGGCCCAGGGGCCTGAATTCCGGTCACTGATGACCTGGGGGGCCGTAGGGTCTGCCCCCGGCCCCGGCTCTGCCCCTTCCTGCCCCCGGCTCCACCCTCTCCCCTGGCTCCGCCCCCGCCCCTGCATGCATACAGTCAAATATAATCTTTTACTGAGATAAAATGCAGGGTGGGCATTCAAAAGGGGCATCCATACAGTCAAATATAATCTTTTACTGAGATAAAATGCAGGGATAAGATATTAAATTATTTTAATTTAATATTAAATATATTTAATTCCATCCTCCCCTCCCCCTTATTTTAATTTAATATTAAATATATTTAATTCCATCCTCCCCTCCCCCCTTAATGTAACCCATCTCCCCTTATTTCATCTTTAAATATATTTAATTTTATATTTAATACATGAGGGGAGATGGGGGGAGGGAATGAGGAGCCCCCTGAGGAGCCCCCTGCTTCGGCCTACCTTATCCAAACGCGCAGGATCCAGGAGTACCCGGACGACAAGGAGGCGACGACCGACTGAGTCGAAGAAGGTCCTAATCGCGTCTGTGGGCCTCAGCGATCCAGTAGTAGGGTAGCCGAAGAGTATCGCGAGAATACGCAATCCACATGGGATTTCACTGTCAACGCTGGCGTGATCTCGTGTTGACAGCGAAATCCCGTGTGGATTGCATATTCTCGCGATACTTGCTCCGAACCCGGAAGTAGGTATTTTTTTTAAAAAAAATATTATTTATTTTATTTTTCAATTTTTATTTTTTATTAAAAAGCTTAGGGGGCCGGAGGGAAGGGGCTGGGGGGCCGTATATGGCCCCCGGGCCGCCAGTTGGACAGCCCTGTTATGACATGTCTGATTGGCAAGGGAAGAACCCTGCGGTTCTGCAATCTTACCACCTATTGTTTGGGTTCTTGGAATAAATGGTTTTGGGTCATGGGTCTGGCTGTCTGTCATTTCCTAAGTGGCACGTTCTATTTGTAGGTTCTTTCTTAAGTAAATATGTGTAGCAATTTGGCTCTGTCCTGGGTTCGAGTCTTGTGAATCGACCCTCCGTGTTATACAAAGGATGTGGCCAGGTGGCTTTTCCTGTCTTTTGAAATAGTCAATGATACCTGGGAGAGGCTAATTAGCACTCTTCAGTCTTGCTAAGGCTTATTGGAATTTTCCTAATGTCTGGGGCTTTTTTACAGGCAAAACATTCAGAAGTTACAATTTAAAATACAAGGATAGAAGGAAAAGGAAATAATAATACTCTTATACAGTTTCTAGGCATTTCATGGGGGTTAGGGCATGCAAAGGGAGAACTTACACAGAAGTCTAGGAAAATATAGGAAAATATCATGCTTGACTTTCATACAGCTTTGGTATTTCATACAATTTCATAGCGAGAGAGTCCAGGGAAATAATTATTTCATTTTTCAGGGAGTAGAAAGAAAGTCCATCTGTGTCCTTGGGAAAAACTATAAGAGAAAAGTCCTTTTTGCTAATAGCCAGAGGAGAGTCCAAACACAGGGAAGTCCTTAGAAAACTATGTCTCTCAAATCACTCAGGGCTTGCCCCTGTTGGCCTGTCCGCATGCAACTCCGTACACAAAGAGTCCGTGGCTTCAGGTCAAGTGAGGCAAGAAAACAAAGAGGTAGAAATGGCTGAAGGTCTTTTGATGCCAAATCCCAGCCTTTTGTGCTAGAGATGCCAGACCACATATGCAGGAACTTTGGAACTCCCTGCTGCAGGTCAATGAAACAGGGGCTCTGGGGCTCGACTTCAATATCAGTATTATATATTACTAAATTGTACAATACCATTATATTGTAATATTATTAGTAATATTACATGTAATATAAATATATATAATTATAATATTGTATTATCATTGGTATTATTGTATTACATTATAATATTATAAATATTATATGAATATACAACATATTATATTATATTGGTAGCTACATAGGACAGAAACTAAACCCTCATTTTGCACCTCCGTCCCCTTTTTGTTTCTCATACTTGACTCTCTTCTCTCCTGCTTTTTCATTTCCTTCAATGCCCAAGATATGACCTTTCCATAAGTACGGGGCATTGTGCCCCATCAGTGATGGCGGGCTTTAAAGAGACTGTTTATGCTTCAAAGTAATATCAGTTTTGTACCACTTCATTGGCTGTGACTCAGTTCAGTGAAATGAAATAGGCTGGTGAATAGCTTTGAATTCTCTGCTAGAGCACTCTAGTGCAGTGTTTTTCAACTTTTTTTGAGCCACGAGACATTTTTTATATTTACAAAATCCTGGGGCACACCACCAACCAAAATGACACAAAATGACACTCTAACACAGTAATACATATAAGTTAATCTATATATATAAAAAGAGAGAGTCCGTTTTTGACGCTTATGCACGGACACACCATAACACCCAGACCCTCAAAACCCACCACACACATTTCAACAGACCAACACCTACAATCGTGGCACAAAAAACCCCCAAAGCATAACTCCTAAGACCCCTAAAACCAGCCCCCAAAACACCCCATACAAACCTATGGAGGGATCCGGAACACCAAAAAACTACAACCAAAATGGCGCAAAAACCACTTCCTGTCCCACAAATAACACTCCCCGGAAGTTGTCCTTCAAAAAAAAACCGGCAGGAAACACATACCTAAAACACTAACAGACAGTTCGTAGCCTTCTCCCTCTCCTCTGCTGCCTCTCTTCCGCTCCCAGCAGAGGAGGGGAAGGGAGAGGGACCGTGCGGGCCACTTTCACAGGAGGAGCTGAGGCACGTGCGGCCGACCACAGCAACGCTCTCCAACACAGCCCTCCTCCCTCCGAAGGTCGCTCTTCGGCCCACCCTGTGGCTGGGAAGTGACGAAGGGGGAGCGATGGCGACGGCGCCATGGCCGCTCTTCCGGCCCCTTTTCGCTCTCCTCCGCCACCTCCGTGCTGCTCCATGAAGAGGAGGATGAAAGGGACCCCCGCGCGATCGCTCTCCCTTCGCCCTTTTCTTCTGGAAGCGGAAGAGAGATCGCGCGGGGGCCCCTTTCGTCCTCCTCTTCAGGGAGCAGCACTGAACCGGCGGAGGAGAGCGCACAGGGCGGAAGAATGGCCATGGCGGCGCCGCATCGCTCCCCTTCGCCACTACCCTGCCACAGGGTGGGCCAGAAGCGACCTTCGCAGGGAAGAGGGCTGCGGTGGAGAACGGTGCTCTGGTCGGGACCACGTCCTCCACCTCCTCCTGCGAAAGGGGCCTGCACGGTCTCTCTCACTTCCTCTCCTCTTCTGGGAACGGCAGAGAGGCACCGGAGGAGAGCGAGAAGGCGGCCATCAAGAACAAGAACAGACGGACAACAAAGACACAGGCAAGCTGACAAAAAACAAAACAAAAAAACCCCTACTACTGCACAAAAAACCACAAACCTACACAAATAAACACATACATAGACACCAATAGTATATATACACACACATACAAATATATACACACACAAAACCACAAACACATATATTCACAAACCCATACATTCACCCCCACACACACAAACACCCCCAAATACACACAGACACAAATAAAAACACACACACAACAATTAAACACACATACAGCCATACATACACACAAGCAAACACATATATACACACACACAACACACACTCACATCATAACATACCCTTACATACTTTTCAACATCTCCTACATCGGGCCCAGCAACGCGTGGCGGGTTAAGCTAGTATGTTTTTAAATGTATTTATACACTCAGTGTGAAACCTGGGCCTGTTTCGATGAACACAACATAGATATCCTGTCAGGAATGGAAGAACGGCACACACGAAGGTCTTGCTCAACAGCTGTCAGTCTCTGTGTTTAGTTTTTCTCGCAGTCAAGCTAGAGAAGCTCATCTCACACAGATATGTGGCCCTCTGGGTGCTTTGGACTTCAATTCCCACCATTCCTAACAGCCTGAGGCTTTTTCCTGCTTAAGTGGCTGAGGGGGGGAAAGGAAAAGGGCCTGAGGCTGCTAGGAATGGTGGGAGTTGGAGTCCAAATAACCTGGAAGGTCCAAGTTTTCCCATGCCAGCTTTCGACAACCTCTTCATCCCCCTTCGCGCCCTTTCTTCCCCCTCCTGCCGAACACTTACTTTTTCTTCTCAACTCGGGCTCCCTTCTTCCCAGCCTCGCTCTGTTCGCTTTGCCTCGCTTTGCTCATGCTGCCGCGTCTGCCATTTTGATCTGAGGGGCAGGCGTGAGGCATGTTTCAGAGGAGAGGGGAGGGAGGAAGACGTGACCCGTGCGGGCGCTACTGCGCACACTCGCCCGACGTCTTCCTCCCCCCCCCCTGAACACTCTCACAGAGCGAGGCTGGGAAGAAGGGAGAGTGGAAAAAGAAAAAAGTGTTCAGCAGGAGAGGAAGAAAAGGTATTGGAAGGTTCCAATTTCCCACGGCACACCTTATGATCGCTCATAGCACACTAGTGTGCCGCGGTACACTGGTTGGAAAACACTGCTCTATCTACACAGAATTCGATGTGCCTCATCAAATTACAACCTTCCTGTTGACCTTAACAATGCCTACGTTCCGTGCCCTATCAACAGGTGAGGAACTGACAACACAACTGAATGTAGCCTTCCTCTGTGCTTCCAAACAGTCCTGGCACAAGTGGTGGAGTACCATTTCTCAATTCCCTAGGGCAGTGTTTCTCAACCTTCCTAACGCTGCGACCCCTTAATACAGTTCCTCATATTGTGGTGACCCCCAACCATATAATTATTTTCGTTGCTACTTCATAACTGTAATTTTGCTACTGTTGTGAATCGTAACCCCCAGTTGTGCAGTGGGTTAAAGTGCTGAGCTGCTGAACTTGTTGACTGAAAGGTCGCAGCGTGAGCTCCCACTGTTAGCCCCAGCTTCTGCCAACCTAGCACTTTGAAAACATGCAAATGTGAGATCAATAGGTACTGCTCCAGTGGGAAGGTAACGGCGCTCCATGAAGTCATGCCGGCCACATGACCTAGAAGGTGTCTACGGACAATGTTGGCTCTTCAGATTAGAAATAGAGATGAACACCAACCCCCAGAGTGGGACACAATTGGACTTAATGTCAGGGGAAAATCTTTACCTTTACCTATGAATCATAATATACACATCTGATATGCAGGATGTATATTAATTCACTTGACGAAATTTGGCACAAATACTCAATACCCCCAATTTTGAATACTGATGGGGTTGGGAAAGTATTTATTTTGTCATTTGGGAGTTGTAGTTGCTGGGATTTATAGTTAACCTACAATCAAAGAGCATCCTGAACTCCACCAATGATGAAATTGAACCAAACTTGGCACACAGAACTCCCATGACCAACAGAAAATACTGGAAGGGTTTGATAGGCATTGACCTTGAGTTTGGGAGATATAGTTCACCTACATTCAGAAAGCTGGTCTCAAACAACGATGGATCTGGATCAAACTTGGCATGGAAACTCAATATGCCCAAATGTGAACATGGGTGGAGTTTGGGTAAACTAGACCTTGACATTTGGGAGTTGTCGTTGCTGGGTTTATAGTTCGCCTACAATCAAACAGCATTCTGAACCCCACCAACGATAGAACTGAGCCAAACTTCCCACAAAGATCCCTCATGACCAACAGAAAATACTGTGTTTTCTGATGTTCTTTGGCAACTCCTCTGACAGATGAGGAACTGAAAACAAAACCGAATGTAGCCTTCTTCTGTGCTTCCAAGCAGTCCTGGCGCAAGTGGTGGAGTGTCATTTCTTGGTTCCCCAGAGACTTACAAATCACAAAACCTGTACTGTAGAGAACAGAAAGGAAAAGGACATATGAATGCAAATAAGCTAGGCTTGAACTGTTCCTTGCCCTCATTTCTGTAATGATATGAAAAGGAGGTCTTGTAATATAAATAGCCAAAATGGTGTGGATACATAATGTGTTGAAAAAAGTGCAGTAGCCATTTGCTTCATTAGGAGTCAATGAAATGGTTAGCCCAGCGTTTCTCAACCTGGGGGTTGGAACCCCTTTGGGGGTCGCAAGGGGGGTGGTGACAGAGGGCTCAACAAGGACCATCAGAAAACAGAGTATTTCTGTTGGACATGGGGGTTCTGCGTGGGAAGTTTGGCCCAATAATGTCATTGGCAGGGTTCTGAATGCTCTTAGATTGTGGGTTAAGTATAAATCCCAGCAACTACAACTCCCAAATGTCAAGGTCTATTTCCCCCAAACTACATCTGTGTTCATATTTTGGTATATGGAGTATTCCTGCCAAGTTTAGTCCAGATCATTCATTGTTTGGGTCCACAGTGCTCTCTGGATGTAGGTGAACTACAACTCACAAACTCAAGGTCAGTGCCCACCAAACCCTTTCTAGTGTTTTCTGTTGGATGTGGGAGTTCTGTGTGCTAGCGATATACATCAATATTAAATACATTCATATAATAATAATAATAGTCTTTATTTATATTCTGCTCTTCTCACCCCGAAGGGAACTCAGAGAACATATACAGAACATATACAGAACATATACAAGCACACAATCCCTGCCGTTAGTAATTGACATACAAGACAGACAACAGACAAATAGTAGGCAGATCTTTCCTGGTTTAACATGGTCTTCCAGATTACATCTCCGGGTGCTGTTGCTCCACTGCATCACAGGGGGCTGCTGCTACTCCATCCACCTTGCTTCCTCCTCTTATGACGGAGAGCCTGCCTGCCCGCTGGAGCTTCCTTGGCAATTGATCTTAATTTATTGGTGTTATAAAGTCTTTAAAAGATCTCACCCGCTATGCGGTACCTTATTTCTCTACTCGCAGGTTGCTTTCGCTTTCGACTGCTAAGGTTAACAGTGGGTTAGGTTTACAGCTGGCTGCCCAAGGCCAGCCCGGGGTCTCGAACTTCGAATGTTCGGATTGAAGCAGCTGTTGTTTAACCGCTGTACTAAACCTCATTGAGTTCCACAATGAACTAAACACAGAAATGCTACTCGCTTATATACCATAAATGCCAAACTGAGCACATATAAAAAGCGAGTAGCATTTCTGTGTTTAGTTCATTGTGGAACTCATACTCAACACTGAATGTTTATATTATATTTCAATTGGTGAAACCCAAGGATGTGGACAAGATACTCAGAGGGATGAGAGCGACCACATGCATCCTAGACCCCTGCCCATCCTGGCTTCTAAAGGAGGCCAGAGGGGGATTGGCCAAGTGGGTGAAGGTGGTGGTTAATGCCTCCCTTCGGGAAGGCAATATTCCAGCGAGCTTAAAACAAGCTGTTATAAAACCGCTGTTGAAGAAACCATCACTGGACCCCACTCAATTCGTCAACTATCGGCCTGTTTCCAATCTTCCCTTCTTGGGCAAAGTCCTGGAACGTGTGGTGACCTCACAACTCCAGGTATTCTTGGAAGACACGGATTATCTGGATCCGGCGCAGTCTGGTTTTAGACCCGGGCATGGTACCGAGACAACCTTGGTCGCCTTAGTGGATGATCTACGCCGGGAGCTTGACAGGGGGAGTGTGTCCCTGTTGGTTCTGCTGGACCTCTCAGCGGCCTTCGATACCGTTGACCATGGTATCCTTCTGGGACGCCTCGCAGAGATGGGCCTTGGAGGTACTGTCTTGCAGTGGCTCCGGTCCTTTCTGGAGGGCCGATCTCAGAAGGTGTTACTGGGAGATACCTGTTCAACCCCACAACCATTGTCTTGTGGGGTTCCTCAGGGTTCAATACTATCTCCCATGTTGTTTAACATCTACATGAAGCCGCTGGGGGAGGTCATCCAGGGTTTCGGAGTGCGGTGTCATCTGTACGCAGATGATGTCCACCTCTGTCACTCCTTCCCACCTGCTATTAAGGAGGCTGTTCGGGTCCTGAACCGGTGCTTGGCTGCTGTGTCGGACTGGATGAGGGAGAACAAATTGAAATTGAATCCAGACAAGACAGAGGCACTCCTGGTCAGTCGAAAGGCCGAACAGGGCATAGGGTTACAGCCTGTGTTGGATGGGGTTACACTCCCCCTGAAGACGCAGGTTCGCAGTTTGGGTGTGATCCTGGACTCATCGCTGAGCCTGGAACCCCAGGTTTCAGCGGTGACCAGAGGAGCATTTGCAGTTAAAACTTGTGCGCCAGCTGCGCCCGTACCTTGGGAAGTCTGACTTGGCCACGGTGGTCCATGCTCTGGTTACATCCCGTATAGATTACTGCAATGCTCTCTACGTGGGGTTGCCTTTGAAGACTGTTTGGAAGCTGCAACTAGTCCAACGAACATCAGCCAAGTTGATAACAGGAGCGGCATTCAGAGAGCGTACAACTCCCCTGCTGTGCCAGCTCCACTGGCTGCCAGTTTGCTATCGGGCACAATTCAAAGTGCTGGCTTTAGCCTTTAAAGCCCTAAACGGCTCGGGTCCAACTTATCTGTCCGAACGCATCTCTCCCTATGAACCATCGAAATGTTTAAGATCATCTGGAGAGGCCCTGCTCTCGGTCCCGCCTTTTTCGCAGGCGCTACTGGCAAGGACGAGAGACAGGGCCTTTTCAGTGGTGGCTCCTCGGCTTTGGAACGCCCTCCCTAGAGACATCAGATCGGCCCCCTCCCTCCTGACATTTCGTAAGAAAGTCAAGACCTGGCTATTTGAGCAGGCATTTGCTGATGAAATAGATGATATATGGAATGACGACGATGCAATGGAAACTGATTTCAACATGACGCTGAGGCTGCAATTGTATGTTTTTAATTGTTAATTTGTTATTATATGGTTCCCCAGCCTTCATTGTTAGAGAAGCCACCAGATACCTCACTGCCCCCATGGCATACCTAACAGACCTGGAGGTGCCCAAACACCGAAGGGCTTTTACCCTGGCAAGATGCCATGCCCTCCCATCGGCTGTATTGAAGGGGAGGTATCAGAAGACCCCCTTCAAGCAGAGACTATGCCCCTGTGGGTCTGGTCATGTGGAAACAACTGAGCACGTGCTTCTTCAATGCATGTTCTACAGAGATCTTAGATCCAATCTCATTGGGCCATGGCTTTTAAAGTACCCAGGGCGCAGTGAAAGATGTTATTCCACCCTGCTGCTTTCGGACTCTAACACTGCAATGACTTACAGTGTTGCTAAGTTCTGTGCTGCTGCTCTTAAAATCAGACGGGTGATGATTGACATCGTAAGGCAACAATATCTTGTCTTTTAAAATATATTTTTATACTGATTTCTAGTCTGATTTTAAATAACTGTTTACTGGGGAGTTTTCCTTCTCCTCTTAGGGTGCTTGTGCCCGCTTTGTGCTGGTCTGTGACTGTAATAAAGTTTTGATTGATTGATTGATTGACAATGCAATGGAAACTGATTTCAACATGACGCTGAGACTGTAATTGTATGTTTTTAATTGTTAATTTGTTATTATATGGTTTTTGGGGGGGTTGCCTTGTTGTTTGTGTTGTATTGAGGGCAGAGACTGCCTGTGTAAACCGTCCCGAGTCGCCTTCGGGTTGAGAGGGGCGGTATAGAAACGTGACAAATAAAATAAATAAATATTGCACCGCTACATATCAATGGATTTGATTATTATATGAATGTATTTAATATTGATGTATATTGCTAGGATTACTGTATATAACATATAGTAAATGTATGCTTTTGGTACAATAGAATTGGTATAGTTTGAGTTTGTTGTATCATACTCTGCTCAAGAGTGTGTAATGTCAGAGGATAAAAGAAAGGGGGTTCAGTTAGTGCAACCATCCAGGGAGGTAAGTGGGGCTAGTTACAAAAAGCACATGGCCCTTTTGTTACAATGAACTTGGTGACTACTTGTACCTACAACCATTAGCTTCAGTATACTTCCCAGTGCAAGACAAAGTATATTTTGGCAGCTGAAGTGATGACGACTTATTTTCACTTCATCCTTATACAGGAAAGGAACAACAAAGCTGGAGCATGATTGTTCCTGCTTGTGTTACTTAACACATCACCTTCTCCTTTTAATTCTCAAAGAGGAAGGTTTTATGACTTTGGAATCTAGAAATGACTGTCTAATATTTGCACTAGGACTATTTGGGGAGACACATTTAGTTGTGTTTTCTAGGCATGATAACAAATCGAAAAATGGCGATTCTAAAATCAAATGGGGGGGGGGGATTTTTTTTGATTAGTATATCAAAGACTTACAAAAAAATTCCCAAAAATTTCGGAAATGTAACTTAAGTACTAACGAAATTCGTTAGTAATTCGTATGCCAGAGCATGCGCATTCCAGATGGTTTTGGCCTACAACTCCCAGAAATCCTAACAGCTGGTAAATTGGCTGGGATTTCTGGGAGTTGTAGGCCAAAACTTGAATAAACCACACTGAATTCTAGATGGGACTCTCCAAATAGGAAGGAGGGAGGGAAGGAGGGAGGGAGGGGGTATTCTATTCTTGGAAGCAGCAAAAGAAAGGAGGAGGAGCCCCCTCGCTCCTCGCTGCCTCTCTCTCACCCCGATCCTGAGGGAGCGAGGGCCCAAGTTTGCCCAGGCTGAGAGGAAAAGGAAGAGGCCTGAGGCTGTGAGGAATGGTGGGAGTTGAAGTCCAAAACACGTACCTGGAGGGCTGAAGTTGGCCCCTGCGATGGGGCAAGGCAGCAGAGCAACGGGGAAGAGAAGCATCAGAGAGAGCGCAGGGAGAGAGAGGAGGAGAAGCGCGCATGTGTGTGTGTGTGTGTGAAGCAGGCCCCTGCGATGGGGCATGGCAGCAGAGCAACGGGGAAGAGAAGGGGGGGGGGAAGCCTGGAGAGAGAGGAGGAGAAGCGCGCGCGCCTGTGTGTGAAGCAGGCCCCTGCGATGGAGCATGGCAGCAGAGCAACGGGGAAGAGAAGGGGGTCCTGGAGGACTACACTTTCCAGAATGCATTGCCTAGCCTACCTAGCAGCAGCGTCACTTCCAGTTCCTCATAGAAATGCGGGAAAAAGAAGAAGCTGAATGAAGGCGGGAAGGAAATGAGGGGAGAAGACAGGGAGAAGTGAGTAGTACAATAATTAATTAATTAATACTTAAGAATTTCTTACGATCATAACGCAAATTGTTGGCCTCAAGGACCGTAAAAGGAAGTCTACTTCCGGGTTCGCGGCAGCGATACGTAAAACCTCAAAAGTCCCATTACATACGAATCTCTTACGAATCCTTTTAATTTCCGTTTCATTTTTCTCATGCCTAGTGTTTTCAGTTCCCATTCTTTTGGCAAAGGAGGAACACATTGCTAAAATTATCAGGAAGTCAGCTCTCTGAGAACAAAACTGCCCTCATATCGTGCGGTGCAAGAAATTACTGCTCTCTCTAGAATCAATATTGTGTGGCCCAGAAAAAGATGGATTCCCCTCAGTTCCTTTGTTAAGGATAATGGGCATCAAGCAACAACGTCATCTGCTGCCTCTATTAGGTTTCAGCGAGGACTCCTACTTTCCATGCCTCGTAAATGAACCTTAATTGGTGTCTCATACCCTCCTACCCAACTGCAAATTGCTTATTTTAAAGATGGTGAGTCACGCAAGCTTTTAGCCAGGCAGGATAAGATCACATATGAAAGACACCAAGCAGGAACGCTAAAGCTCTTGTCCACAGACATCTACCCTGCATGATTTGCTCTTTCTCTTGCTAGAGTTAGTGTAGTGGGTGGTGATGCCCACATCTGTATACCTTTATAAAGCGGAATGTTTGTATGTATGTGTGCGGAGGGCGGGAGGGCGGATATGTGGCAGCCACTTTCACAGGCCACAACGATATGTGGCAGCTATTTGCATAAAGTCCTTTGATTGGCCGGCCTTGGCACTCCAAAATTCTAAGTGCCAGCTATTTGCATAAAGTCCTTTGATTGGCCAGCCTTGGCACTCCAAAATTCTAAGTGCCAGCTATTTGCATAAAGTCCTTTGATTGGCCAGCCTTGGCACTCCAAAATTCTAAGGCACCAGACAGAGGGCATTGATAGCCACAGATTAGCCAGCATCCCAGAATCCAGGCCTCTACATTCAAACAACAGGATTTCTTCCCACTGAGGGGAAAAATGCACCATCAACAGTCCCTCCCCACTTGGCTCTGTGAAAACAAAATGGAATCCTGTTTTCCCCTCCCCTCAGCTTTTAGAAAATGGCTGCCTGCCATTCCGCCTTTTAAAGTTACCAATTACCAGCAGAACAGGCCAGAACATTACAGGCCCCAAAAGAGAGTTTAGGGCAGGATGGCCCACGAATGATGGGATTTGCATCCCAATTCACTTCCCAGAAAACACTGTAGCCCCTACAAATCACAGACCAGGCCCAAAATTTACAGTAAGGCTTCATTAACTTGATTTTCCTGACTAGGCCTCAGTTAATAGGACATTGTGTATAGCCAGGCCCCAAAAGAGAGTTTAGGGCAGGATGGGCCACGAATGATGGGATTTGCATCCCACTTCACTTCCCAGAAAACACTGTAGCCCCTACAAATCACAAACCAGGCCCAAAATTTACAGTACGGCTTCATTAACTTGATTTCCTGACTAGGCCTCAGTTAATGGGACATTGTGTATGGCCTGAATTAACAGTAACCAACCTTGGCACACTGAGCCCCTATGACCCATGATTCATTCTACTGCAGTTTGGAGTAGGGAGGACCATGGATGATGGGACTTGAAGTACCATCACAGGTTATGAGATTTGTAGTACTTTCAAACTCTTCATTCCCCACAGACCAAGGCGGCCCTGAACCACAAGACCAAACTTGGCACACAGTACCCCCATGTCCCACACTCCATCCTACTGCAGTTTAGAGGAGGATGGGCCATGAAGGATGGGATTTCAAGTACCTCCATTCACTTCCCAAGCCCGCTGCGACCCTCATCCAGTGCATAATCATGACCACACTTGGCACAAAAGCCCCCATGACCCAATGGACGTCCTGATGCAGTTCGGAGGCGGACCACGGATGATGGGACTTGAAGTACCTCCACTCATTTCACCAGACCATTGCCAACCTCATCCAAACACTGATCAAGACCAAACTTTGCACACAGAGCCCCCATGACTCATTCTACATTCTGGTGCAGTATTGAGGAGGATGGACCACGAATGATTGGACTTGAAGAACCTCCCTCACTTCCCAAGACTGCTGCGACCCTCATTCAATGACTAATGAAGACCAAACTTGGCACACAAAGCCCTCATGACCCACTCTACATCCTGTGCTGTTGGGAGGGGGATGGACCATGGCCAATGGGACTTGCAGTACCTTCACTAACTTCCTGAGACCACTTCAAGCCACATACACATCTAATAGGAACCAACCTTGGCACACAATGCCTTCCTCAAATAACCCGGGCACCGCCGGGTCCTCAGCTAGTCTATATTATAATTTACAAAGGCCTTGGGTGCAGCTGTCAAAAAACTGGGGAATGGGCAGCAGTTTGAAGTGATAGCTGCAAGATCAAAGGCAGAAAGCAGGACTTAGAACAGAATAGGACAATTGTCATACTGCCACCATTCCTCGAGAGCTAATACTCTGAGGATGAAGCAGATCCACCCAAGCCAACATTTCCTTACCTGGGGGTCGGGGCCCTTGGGGGATTGTGAGAGGGTTTCAGAGGGGTCGCCAAAGACCATCAGAAACATATATTTGTGATGGTCTTAGGAATCCCTTTGGCAGAGAAGACTGAAGATCTCTCCGTCTGTCCTTTTCTTCCTTTTTAGAAACAGATGGTGAATCCTCCCAGCAAAAGCCCTCCTCCTGCTGTAAGTGAACTATAAATCCCAGCAACCACAACTACCAAACGTCAAGGTCTATTTTCCCTAAACTCCACCAGTGTTCACATTTGGGCATATTGAGTATTCATGCCAAATTTGGTCCAGATCCATTGTTGTTTGAGTGCACAGTGCTCTCTGGATGTTGGTGAACTACAACTCCAAAACTCAAGGTCAATGACCAACAAACCCTTCCAGTATGTTCTATTGGTCATGGGAGTTCTCTGTGCCAAGTTCAATTCCATCATTGGTGGAGTTCAGAATGCTCTTTGATTGTAGATTAACTATAAATCCCAGCAACTACAACTCCCAAATGACAAAATCGGTTATGAAGTAGCAACGAAAATAATTTTATGGTTGGGGGTCACCACAACATGAGGAACTGTATTAAGGGGTCGCAGCATTAAGAAGGTTGAGAAACACTGACCTAAGCAGATATCTGATGGTCCTCCCCCAGTTCAGCTTCAAGTTCAGCTAAGGCAGTGGTTAGTTTTGGCGTACTAGTCCCAGAAATCCCAGCCAGTTTACCAACTGTTAGGATTTCTGGGAGTTGAAGACCAAAACATCTGGGGACCCACAGGATGAGAACCACTGAGCTAAGGTCTTCTCCAGATTTTCAGTAGGAGGAGGTGGAAGACCACTGAGACCATGTGAGACACAAAGGCTAGGTGACTGCCACAAATATTCTCTTGCAGACACAGCAAAAGAGCTCTCCACTCACAGATCCAAGACGCATGTTTTGAATACAATATAGCAGGGCTGTCCAACTGGCGGCCCCGGGGCCGGATCCGGCCCCGTAGCCTGTTGGACACGGCCCCACCTATGCCCTCAGCTGCCATTTTTAAATTTTAAAAAAAATGATTTTTTTTAAAAAATGGTGGCCGGGGGGGAGGGGGAGGCGAGGCAGGGAGGAGGAAGAGAGCTAGCTTCTCCTTTTCGGCGCCCCCCCTACCTAGGAAGGGGGGGGGTGCCGAAAAAGGGCGCCAACGGCAGCGCATCACAGGCCTGGCGTGATGCGCTGCCCCTTGGCACAGCCCCCCTTCCTAGGGCCGGGGAGCGTGCCAACGGCAGCGCTCACAGGCCTGGCGTGACGCGCTGCCCCTTGGCACCGCCTACTCCTCCTTTCGGCGCCCCCTCCCTTCCTAGGGCCGGGAGCCGCGAAAAAGGGCAGAAGGCCCAACGGCAGCAGCGTCACAGGCCTGGCGGACGCGGCTCCCTTGGCACCGCCTTACTCCTCCTTTTCGGCGCCCCCTTTTTCCTAGGCCGGGAGCCGCCGAAAAAGGGCAAAGGCGGCACCAACGGCAGCGTCACAGGCCTGGCGTGACGCGCTGCCCTTGGCACCGCCTACTCCTCCTTTCGGCGGCCCCGGCCTAGGAAGGGGGGCGAAAAGGAGGTAGGCGGTGCCAAGAGCAGCGCGTCACGCCAGGCCTGTGACGCGCTGCTCTTTGCGCCCGCCTTACTCCTCCTTTTTCGGCGGCTTTAGGAGGGGGCGGGGCCTGGGCTGGGGGCGGGGCCTGGGGGCGGGGCCGAGCGGCCCCGCAGGTCATCAGTGAGCTCTTGTCCGGCCCTGGACCCGCCAGAAGTTGGGCAGCACTGCAATATAGTATGGGGCATTGCCTGAACTGGCTGTCCTTAAAAGCAGCAAGTAGGTATTTGTTATTCACTGGATGATATTTTCAGTCCACCTCTTGATGGCTTGACTCTTCTATTATATGTCTTGGATTTATGACCTTGGATTGCTAACTAACTCCTCTACTTTATTCTGATATATGGTTTCTTGATGTGTCGGACTCTTTTGTTATAGGATACTCTCGGTGTTTTGGCTTCTGAACTCAGTTCTGCTTAGAGCTAAGAGCAGGACAACAACTGTGAACTGGAAAGTGGCCATTTCCATCCCCCCTCTTCTTGTTGGCTGCACCAGTATTCACTTCTGGCTTCATTGTTGACCAAATACTAGCTGTTTTTGGCTGGGGATGTTATGGTATGTGGAATTCTCAGGTGATGAGGAGGCCAAAATACCGTGTTTGTGATAATTTCGGTGCATTTTTAGTGTTCTGAAAGTGGGAAGAGAGTTCTTCTTAGGACTTTGTGGGCCATGAAATGGAGTCTCATGGGTTGCAGCCAGGTGAATACAAAGAAGCACAAGGCAGGGGTGCTTGCACAATATATGCACACAAGTAGGAAAAGCAAACCATAAAATTCAAAGAAATATCATGCAGTTCAAGCATACAATGCAGTCAGGGTGAGTGCACCTCTAAGTTAGGATAATAGTAAGCAAGAGAAGCGTCACAATTATATATAAAGCATTTATCAAAAGCACATGTGTGAATACAATTTAAGTATTACAAAAATACATAGCTCAAAGCACATAGCATGTGGCATCAATAGAAATGTTAACAAATGAAAGAAGTACAACACATACAGTGTGGAGCCTAATCAATGGTAAGCATAGATACACATCAATTAAAGAAGCAGTGCAAGATATAGGTAATCATTCAACACATGGTAATCGTTCAACACATAGTAATACATTTGGATAGAGCTACACATAAGAGTATCCTGGAATGTGAGGAAAGGACGCGGCACTCCAGGTATATACCTGGGAATGCGAGGCGGACAAGCCGCGGCTTCTCTGGCGCCAGTGGCGAGAAAAGTTTGTTGTTTTGGAAGAGGTGGGACACCGTCGTGTACTGACGTGTCCTGGGTCTACACTTTGAGTTGGGGGTCCAACAATTCGAGGTAGGTACTCACTCAGAGACGGGGAGGTCCGTGGTGGTGAGCCGCGGAGTCCCAGGATTCAATTGGCATGTGGCCGTAAAGTGAAAGTAAAGTCGCAAAGCTGCTGCAAACGAAAATCTCGTTGCGTGAATGGCGCAAGGGGAGCCTTTGCCAATATGGTGAAGCACACAGGGCAATGAAGCTTCACACCGTGGGTGGAAGCCTTGCCAACGGCTTAGAGTGACTTGGCACCATAGCGTTTTGCCGTTTCGCGGGTTTCGCTTCGTCAGGGCAATTACGAGGTGGCTACACAGAGGTCAAGCAGCGGAGCGTTCCAAGCAAAATTATCATCAGGGCTTCACAAATTGAAGATCCTTTCAGGCTGGATTCAGCCAGGTGACCCATAGCACACACCTTCCCCTTCATCTGGCTACCTGAGATATGATACCACTCCTCCTATTGCAGACCCTCAACTACAAAAGTCAACTGGATTGACATCAACAGTTTTGTTCAATGGTGGTGAAGGGATGCCAATAAATAAATAAATAAATAAATAATACCAAAACATTTCCCGGTGTCCCCGAGGGAACCAACAACGGGTTAAGAGATTCTGGGCAGAGGATGTGGCACACAGCTTACTCCTCCGAGGTTTTGTTGCCACCTTTCAGCTTTGGCCAACTGAGGCAAACTTTTCCTGCCTAATGGTAGAGCCTGCTATAATGTTATGTAAGTTTCAATGTAGTTTATGTCCCTGTGCAAATGATGTAAGACGGCAAGTAAGGCCAGAGATATTTATAAAGAGTGACTGACAGATGTGGAATGACTGGCGGAGAGTGGACATCTGCATATGGACTGCGACTGGTTGAAAGAATGAGATGGGGAGGAGCTTTTTGGAATGAGGTGGTATGAGGACAAGACAGACAGGGACTGCTGTTTGAGGGGAACAGATGGAAACTGCAACACAGGACAGAAGTTGTTTGTTGTGAAAGGAAAAAATATGTTTATGTGTTTAAAAAATAGGTTTGTAGTATGCCATTGATAATAGAAGAGACCTGCAACTGATTGTTAAAGTGCATGGAGCGGAATATAGATGTCGTTGCAATTGTAATAAACAAAATTGTATTTTAATAATGACAGTTATCGCCTGGTTGCCACTAGCAAGGATAAGAGCAACGGACTTTGACAATAGTGCAAGATGGAAATTTATTTATTTATTTACTGTATTTATAATCCGGCCTTCTCACCCCGAAGGGGACTCAGAGCCTTACAATAGGCAACCATTTGAAGCCATATCAAACAGACATAGTAAAATAAACATATACATTAAAAAATAAATTAAAAAGCAAAATAAACATTAAAATCCATTAATCAAAACCACAAAATCCGTAAACAGAGTCAAAGCCATTCAAGTCATTCTTGCACAGATTCCGTCTTCCCTTATTGCACTGCACTAATGACCAAAGGCTTGGTCCCAGAACTATGTTTTTACTTTCTTTCTGAAGGTCAGGAGGGAGGGGGCTGACCTGATTTTGCTGGGGAAGGAGTTTCGTAGCCAAGGGGCCACCACTGAGAAAGCCCTGTCCCTTGTCCTCACCAACCGCACCTGCAAAGGAGGTGGGACTGAGATCAGGTCCTCCCCAGATGAGCTTTACCTCAGAGATTTATTTATTTATTTATTTATTTATTTATTTATTTGCTGTATTTGTATACCGCCCTTCTCAGCCCGTAGGAGGTTCATAGAGGGGATGCGTTCAGACAGATAAGCTGGGCAAGAACTGTTTAGGGCTTTATAGGCCAAAGCCATCACTTTGAATTGTGTTTGGTAGCAGACTGGCAGCCAGTGGAGCTGACGTAACAGGGGAGTTGTATGAGGAATTTGGCTGCCGCCCATTGGACCACATGAAGCTTCCGAACAGTCTTCAAAGGCAACCCCACGTAGAGCGTGTTGCAGTAGTCTATTCGGGATGTAACAATACCAGGGGTGACTGATGAGACTGCTGATCTGAGAACAATGAACCTACATTGGATTTTATTATTATTATTATTTATTTATACCCCGCCACCATCTCCCCAAGGGGACTTGGGGCAGCTTACATGAGGCCAAGCCCAGTGACACATAATAATAACATAACACTACCACCATGGCTCTTTGAATATGGACACTCTTAATACCAAACCTATGAAGGGATCAAATCCAGGATAGTTCATGTTTTTCTGTTGTGTGACATTTTAGTGGCCCTATATAACAGAAACTGCTCAATGTTTGTTTTTAATAATTAAAGTTATCACTAACTGAATCATTCCCTCATGCAGCATTTTTATCGAGGCTTTAAAGGTACCAGATCCAGAAGTCCTGTTAGCACTTGGATGGGGGTCTGTCGGGAAATACGAAATATTTGTATCCCTTCTTGAGCCACAATAAAATTGTTGTTGTTGTTATTGTTAGTCTATACTTCAGAAGAATTGTCTGGCAGAACCACCCCTAGCATACCTTGCCAAGGAAGCTGTATAAAATTTATGGGGTTGTCCTTAGTAGACAAGCAACTTGAAGACACGCTCAAACACATGTAGGAGGAGCTGTCCAGCAGAGTTCAGCAAAACAAATGTTGCTTTCCTAGATTTTGACTTGGCATTTTTTGTACCTCCACTCACTTCCCGAGACCACTGCGACCCTCATCCAATGACTGATCAAGACCAAACTTGGCACACAGAGGCCTATGACCCACTATACATCCTGGTGAGGTTTGGGGGAGGATGGGCCATGGATGATGGGACTTGAAGTCCCTTCACTCACTTCTCGAGACGGCTGTGACCCTCATCCAACGACTGATCAAGACCAAACTTGGCACACAGAGCCTTCACGACCCACGCTACATCCTGGTGAGGTTTGGAGGAGGATGTACCATGGATGACGGGATTTGCAGTACTCTCACTCACTTCCCAAGACCACTGAGACCCTCATCCAATGACTGACCAAGACCAAACTTGGCACACAGAGCCCCCATGACTCACTCTACATCCTGGTGAGGTTTGGAGGAGGATGTAGCATGGATGATGGGACTTGCAGTACCTTCACTCACTTCCCGAGGCCACTGCGACCCTCATCCAATGACTGATCAAGACCAAACTTGGCACACAGAGTCTCCATGACCCACTCTACATCCTGGTGCAGTTTGGAGGAGGATGGACCACAGACAGTGGGACTCACAGTACCTTCACTCACTTCCTGATTCTGCTGTGAGCCACATACATATTTGATAAAGGCCAACCTTGGCACACAATGCCTTTCTCAAATAACCTGGGCACCGCCGGGTCCTCAAGCTAATAATATAATAAAACAGAAAAGCAATAATAAAATGCACAATAAAAGCAGTAATAATATGTTTATGATTCGTCTCTGTTTTTAAATAATATGGCTCATACAAACATGTGGCATCAAAAATACACAAGAGTAGATAACAGGCAAGACTTTCTGGGAAGAAAAATCCACGTAAGTGGTGCTACAATATAAGTCACAACTTGTCTCACATCAGATGTTTCCTCTGAAGAGCATTTTAGTGTTTTGACATTTTGATGTTGAACAAGAAGTTCTTCCAGGTACCTGAGTCTCAGATTGAAAAAGGCTTTAGGTAGCAGTACTTTTCATTGTGTTCAGAAGTGGAGTGTTCTAAAAGAACAAATGCCCTGTCACTCGATACAGCTGTTAAGACTATAATTCCACTTGATTTGCCATGTTTCTGTCCTATGGAATCCTGGGATTTATATTCTGGAGAGCGATGTTTAGAATTCTCATTCAAAACGTTCTCGGCCTTCACCAAACTACAAGTCTCAGGATTCCATACAATGCAGCTGCAGCAAAATTGGAACCATAGGCCCCATCTACGCTTTCATACAAAATCCAGATTATCTGATTTGTACTGGATTATAATAGTCTACACTGCCATGTAATCCAGTTTAAAGCAGATAATCTGGATTTTATATGGCAGTGTAGATGGGGCCATAGTCCTACAATTGTGGAAGGTGAAAGAGCAGGTCTTTGTGGTCAAGAAAAATAGGATTCTAAATGTCCAAACAACTTTAGTATTTTCCTAGTGGTACTTTGTGCTGTCTGCATATCTGGCAGTCCTTAAAGAAAGCACTGCTCGTTCTACTACTTCAACCTGGAGGTCACTAGACCTTGTTCACTTTTGACTAGCCTATCTCTGCCCTACAAATGCCATCAAATAGCAACTCTTTGTTGACAAATGTGAATTGAATTTGAACACATGAAACCTTAAGGAGAGTACAGCCCAATCCAGAACAGGTTCATAATTGTTGGAAATAGCAAACTTCTGCAAGCCTCCACTAGTTATTTGTTATGTATATTATTCAGATTGCTTACTGTATTGTATATATTTATATTGGTATGCAGTTTCCTAAATTCTATGTTGCGGGAGGGGTTGCAGACCATGTGATCAGAAGTGGGACTATTCAGAACCCAGACTCCAGTTTAGAAACAATATGCTTTTAGAAGTCAATAGGAACAGAATGACTTAGAGAAGAGACTTTATTAGATTCTCAGACCAGAGAGATGCTTTGGACTCTGGACTGTTGATTCTAAGAAAGATGCCCTGTGTTACCTGCGTAGAGAAACTATTTCAAATCCTATCTGTAACTAGATCCATATGTAAAGTATCTGTATGCTGAATACATGAAGTTTGTGAGTAAACAAACTATGCTACTTTTAAAAAGTCTACCTATTTTTGTCTCTTGATAACATGATTTAAACCAAGAAGTTTTAACAGAGAGTATATGTATTTTGTGCAACTGAAAAGAACACTTCTGAAGCTCTGATATATATATATGTGTGTGTGTGTGTGTGTGTGTGTGTGTGTGTATATATTTGTGTGAAGACGCGCCTGGGGTCTTTGACTTAGAATAGGAACAAGGACGTGACATCTCTTCCCAGGGGACTTCTTCTTGCCTTCCCATAGAGAACTGGAACTCCCAAGGACCAAACCAGTCACTTTAGATAACTCAAACAGGCTTTATTGTTCACAAAAGGAGTTATCTTGTTGCGGTATTAAACTTAGTTCTCCAAACAGGGGTAAAATAAAATATACATTACAGTTCTTTAGTTGTTTGGGTCCAGGAAGCTTTCAGCCGGATGGCTTTCCAAATTCTCTCTCTCTCAATGGCTTTGAGGTGAGAACTCTCTTAGCCCCAGTCAAATGGCTATATTGAAGGCACAGAGCCTTCCTCTTGGTGCCAAATGACTAGTTGAAGGCGCTTGAGATTCCACAGTCCCATCCAGGTGTGCTGGATATGCAGAATGAATCCAATATGAAGAATTGGTGCTAGAGAATGCCTGACTGAGGCCTGGCTGGCAAACCCTCTAACACGTCCTCTTCTGTAGAGATGCAGGCAAAATCTAAAAAGAAAGCTAGATTTCCAAAGCCTCAAAGGGGAGGAAAAACAAACTTAACGATGATTGACAGCTCTAAAGAACCAATCAATGCAACCAAAACTTAACAACACTAAACAGACTAGCTGAAACATAATCCAATAGTTTAAACCTTGCAACTTAAAGTCTTATACACAGGTGGCATCAGCCACGCCTTCACAATTTGTCCCTAACAGTTCAAAAAGATATCTAGTAGGCCTGGTTAGGTTCGTCGTAATGGTTCTGAATTCAAAATAAATTCGTATTAATATCACTTTAGAAGCGGTTTTGAAGCGATGTAAGCAACCCGGAAGTGAAGTTGGTAATTCGAAGCAACAGCCGCCAGTATCGGAAAGAAATCGGCGCGTAGCAAGAGGATGCGCAGGACTCACCCTCAGACTTGCTAATGCGCTTTGCAAGCCAGGGACTGAGATCTGGAGGAGATTTCCTCCTGATCGCCCAGGCATTTCCTTCCAAGCAGAGGGAAAGCTTGGGTGATCGGGAGGAAATTTCCTCCAGATCTCAGCCCCTGGCTTGCAAAGCGCGTTAAAGCTAATACACTTTGCAAGCCAGGGGCTGAGATCTGGAGATTTCCTCCCGATCGCCCAGGCCTCCCCTCCCAAGCAGAGGGAAAACCTGGGCGATCAGGAGGAAATCTCCTCCAGATCTGTGCCCCTGGCCTGCAAAGCACATTAAAGTTAACACGCTTTGCAAGCCAGGGGCTGAGATCTGGAGATTTCTTCCTGATCGCCCAGGCTTTCACTCCGCTTGGGAGGGAAGGCCTGGAAAATGGAGAGGAAATCTCCAGATCTCAGCCCCTGGCTTGCAAAGCATGTCAGCAAGGCTGAGGGTGAGTCCTGTGCATCTTCTTGCTCAGAAGGCAGAAAACAGCCAGTTGAAAGGCAGCCAGAGCCCCCAGGAAAAGTCCTGCCTGTCCCCCGGCTCTGCTCCCCAGCCCCCAGAGTGGCTTTCTGAGGATGGAACCAGCTGTCAGAGAGGGAGCTGGTGGTGAGTCTGATCTTTTTTTTGTTTGATGCCAGTTTGACGCCGATTTCTTCCCTCCGCGTCCCACTCTAAACTAGGTTAAACATGCGTGTCCACAATTAACAAAGTCATTCTGAAATTTTGGAATTAATCCAAATCAATTTTGAAATTTTAATGAACATTTTCGGAAGTCTATCAGATTCGAAGCACCGGTGCCCTCTAGATCCGAAGCGAGTTTGGAACCTTTTTTTTAAATCAACCAGCCCTAATATCTAGGTATATCAGTTCAACAGCTGAGAAACCTAATTTGCCTTGCATGATTACTAGTGGATATTTACCACTAAGGAGAAAGTTGACTCAAGTGAGATTTTAACTCTTCTCAGGAAGATCATACTTTTTTTTTTTAAAAAAGGTTACAATTTCTAACAAGGTCATGCCTTTCCAAAAGATTCCTGGTTTTTCCAAATGGATTTGAATGTCTATTTTCCAGAAAGTTATGGACATTTCCCAAAAATAATTACCGTATTTTTCGCACCATAAGGCGCACCGGATGATAAGACGCACCTAGATTTTAGAAGAAGAAAATTGGAAAAAAATATTTTGGGCCAAAAAGTGCTTCAGCGCCGGGGCCCACTTTTTGGCCCAAAATATTTTTTTCCAATTTTCTTCTTCTGGAAGGGTGGACCCTCCTCGGCGCCCTCCGCCATCCCTAAGCCTTTCCCTTGGCCGCCTCCTCCTCGGTCCCGCCTCCTCCCTCCGCCTCCTCTGCCTCCGCCGCCGCCACCGCCCGCCCCCGCCGCCTCCGCCGCTTACCGCCGCCTCCGCCGCTTTCCGCGCTTTCGCCGCTTTCCGCCGCTTTCGCCGCTTTCCGCCCCTTTCCGCGCTTTCCGCCGCTTTTTCGCCCCTTTCCGCAGCCTCCGCCACTTACCGCCGCCTCCCTCGCCGCCGCCGCGCATGCGCAGTAGGTCCCACGCGCGTCTGGCGCCTCCCTCGCCCCTTTCCGCCGCTTTCCGCCCCGTTCCGCCGCTTTCCGCCGCCTCCGCCACTTACCGCCGCCTCCCTCGCAGCCGCCGCGCATGCGCAGTAGGTCCCAAGCGCGTCTGGCGTGTCTGACGTCTGGCGCAGGTGCGCCAGGCGTGCCTGCGTCAGCGCGCCAGCGTCAGGCGTCAGGCAGCGTGAGGCGCGCTTGGGACCTACTGCGCATGCGCGGCGGCGCGGAGAGGCGTAAGCCCAGCGCGTAAGCGGCGGAGGCGGCGGTAAGCAGCGAAAGCGGCGGGAGCCACCTCCTGCCCCTTTCCGCCGCCTCCCTCGCGCGCCGCGCATGCGCAGTAGGTCCCAAGCGCGCCTCACGCGTCTGACGTCTGGCGCTTGGGACCTACTGCGCGCGGGAGGCGGCGGCGTGGCGGAGGCGGCGGAAAGCGGCGGAAAGGGGCGAAAGCGGCGGAAAGGGGCGAGGGAGGCGCGGAAAGCGGCGGAGCGGGCGGCGAGCGGCGGAGGCGGCGGGGGCGGGCGGTGGCGGAGGCAGAGGAGGCGGAGGAGGAGGCGGGACCGAGGAGGAGGCGGCCAAGGGAAAGGCTTTTCTATCGCCTCCCTCTTCGCTCCATAAGACGCAGCTGATTTTTCCTCCTACTTTGGGAGGAAAAAACTGCGTCTTATGGTGCGAAAAATACGGTGAACCACCAACTAACAATACTTCCATTTTGTAAGTATGAGTTATATGTTTTTTGGCCTTTATCCCGACTGTTACCAAGTTGAAGCGCCTCCTCACCTAAATCAGAAGTAAGAGTGAAAGTGTGGGGGCAGAAGAAGAAACAGTAGATGGGTGCCATCAACATACTTATTGTCCTAAATTCCAGATGATCTCACATATTAGTTTAATGTAGATATTTAAAACCTCTAGGAAAATTCCCAGAGAAAGAACCAAAATGCTGCTGGAACCACATTCTCACAAATCCTCCCAGATGGGATTCATGTAAACACTGTGCCTGCAATTTACAATCCTGATAGGATTCTATAACCAACAAGCACTGTGAAGTCCAGCAAAACTAGAAATGATGTCTCCTCTCGGGTTCAGTTTCTGTTCATGGCATCCATTAAAGCAGGGCTGTCCAACTTCTACTGGCCCAGGGGCCTGAATTCCAGTCACTGATGACCTGGGGGCCCGTAGGGTCTGCCCCCGCCCGCGGCTCTGCCCCCAGCTCTGCCCCCACCCCAGCTCCGCCCCCGCCCCAGCTCCAATTTACTTACAATTCCTAGTTGCATTATTAATTATAAAATAAATATAATATTTTACTAACATTAAATGCAGGGGGCATTCAAAGGGGCATGCATACAATTAAATATAATATTTTACTAACATTAAATGCAGGGGGCATTCAAAGGGGCATGCATACAATTAAATATAATATTTTACTAACATTAAATGCAGGGGCATTCAAATACACAATTACATAATAATAACATAAAGGTTAGCCTACCTTCCCAAACGCGCGGGATCCAGGAGCAGCCGGATCATGAGCAGAGGCGATGACCGAGCGAGGCAGCAGACGGGAAGATACAAATCATGTCAGCGTGGGCCACAGGGATTAAGTAGCCGAGATTTCGGCAACAGGAGTATCGCGAGACTACGGAAGCCACACGGGATTTCGCTCTCAACGCAGGCGAGATTTCGCGTTGAGAGCGAAATCCCGTGTGGCTTCCGTAGTCTTGCGAACCTTGCTCCGAAACCCGGAAGTGGGTAATGTTTTAAAATATTTTAATTTTTTTATTAAAATGCTTAGGGGGCCGTATGGAAGGGGCTGGGGGCCGTATACAGCCCCCGGGTCGCCAGTTGGGCAGCCCTGCATTAAAGCAAGCTAAGCAGTTTTGGTGTCAAAGCCATGGCTCCAACCTGTCTGAGTCAAATCCAGATAATAGCCTTTTCCCAATAAATAAAACAGTCTGTCCAACGATTGGCAGCCAGACTGCTAACTGGAGCGAATTACAGGGAGCAGTCTACCCGTCTAAGGAGCTCCATTGGCTGTTGTTCATTTTTGGGTCCCAATTCAAGGTAGGTTTGGTAGGTTTGGGAACCCACTTACCTTTGGGACCACATTTCCTTCTATGAACCTGCACAATCTCTTCGATCCTCCAGGGAGGCCCTCCTCTCGATCCCACCTCCATCAGAGGCGCGGCTTGTGTAGACGAGAGAGAGAGCCTTCTCTGAGGTGGCCCACTGACTCTGGAACTCGCTTCCCAGTGAGATTGGGCAAGCTCCTACCCTGGCAGCCTTTAAGAAAGGCCTAAAAGCCTGGCTTTTTCGGCGTGCCTCTGACGAATGAACATAAATCCCGATACCATGTCTGTCCCATTATAGATCTGTCCTTTTCAGGCATTTTCTCTCGTTCCTAGTGAAAGTTAACCCCATTGTTCTCCCCTTCTCAGTCTCCCCTCAGACATATTATTCCATTCATCCATCTCACCCAGGGTTATATAAATTCTTTACCCCGCTGCATTTGGCCCGCCCATTGTGTTTTAATTCCTCTACCCTTTTATTTTGCATTTGTTCTACTGTATATTCTGTTTATTGCTTGCATTTTTCTTTGATGTTATTACTTGCTTGTATTTTATTTTGCTTGCTTGTAATTCTTGGTCTCATGTTAGCTGCCCCAAGTCCCTTTGCAGAGATGGTGGCGGGGTATAAATAAAGTTTTTTTTATTATTTATTAGTATTAAGTTAGCATTTCTTGTCTTTTCAACTCCAATTTATTCTGCAAAATGAAATAAATTTGATTTGCCATTTAGGATGCATGCTGTGATTTGTTTGTTTTCAACTTTGATTTAAAGATAGTCTTATAGTCCATGTCATTATACTACATTCTCGACTATATATGGAAATGTTACAAAACTACTAAGCGTAATATCTATGCTACAGAAGTCAGACTAAGCAATGTTTTCTGCATGGTTGTTTCTTTCTGACGCAGATGATATACAGATAGATAAATAAACATTTCCTTAGTGATTTTTCTGGAGTGAAATAGATGTGCATTCACTATTGATGCACGTCTTTAGGAAGAATGCTAATTGTTGCATTATGGATGCTGCACAAATTGTTTTCAACGATCGCATGTCTACGCTGAATGTTGTATCCAGTGTTATTATGATTGGTACAATTAACACAGTGTACAGCTGCACAGGGAAATTATAATCAAATATTCTTTTTTGCTACCTATTCACTTACTTTTTTAATCCAGAGGATGTAGTTGTTTCAAATCATGTCTGGTTTCAGGGCGAGGCATGGAGGGTGGGGTGAGGGGACAACCTTCTTACAAAGTAAAATGTATGGGTGAATGTAGTGAAATGGCTCCCACACTTCCTAGGTAGTGTCAGAACCTTTTTTAAGTTTAAAAAGGAGCCGTCAGGGTGAATAAAGTGTGGGTTATGGGTCGCAAGCAGCCCTTTGGGCCCTAAAGCGCAGCCCTTTATTTATTTATTTCAGGATTTTACCCCGCTCTTCTCAACCCCCGAGGGGGGGCTCAGAGCGGCTTACAGTAAGGCACAATTCGATGCCCACACAGTAACAATATAAAACCCCAGAACCCTTCAATAATTAAAATACATTAAAATACATTAAAATACAATTACATTAGCATCATATGCATTAATTCCTGATTAAAATAATGTTCTGTCCATAAAAGCATTGGCCCTATTCATCCACTTTCCATTAAAATCCCATCTAAAATGCTGCCTTGTGCTGGTGTGCAAACGCCTGGTCCCACAGCCAGGATTTTACTTTTTTCCTGAATGCCAGGAGGGATGAGGTGGATCGTACATCAATAGGGAGCGCATTCCACAGGCGGGGAGCCACCACCGAGAAGGCCCTCTCCCCCACCAGCCGCATTTGAGAAGTAGGCGGGAGCGAGAGCAGGGCCTCCCCGGATGATCTTAGATTACAAGGTGGGACGTAGCGGCTGATGCGCTACGTCCCTTGAAGCTGTTCGAAGTTCCCCAAAGCCTCCAGAAACCCCACAATTTTATTTCAAATTATTAATAAAGTCAGGACCACAGCGGAGAGTTCCACAGGTAGCAAGAGCCTGAAATTCTATTGATCGGCTATGACAATGATTGGGGATACGGAGGATGTCGAGACTCCCACAGATGGCTCAAAGACACACCAAGCTAGCAAAAGTATTTACAGTTTATTTTCAACAAAAACACAGCCACAGTCCGGCATAAAAGTAACCCACACCCAAAAAAGCCCAATAAACAAAAACAGGAAGACGTCCGTCTTTTGAAGTCCTTGGCTTTATTCCGGCTCGAAGTCTGTTGCGATGCGAAGACCGTCCGAGAAGGAAAGGAAGAGTGCTTCTCCAATTCAGGAGCTAAGTATACAAACAAACACATCAAAGCCCCGCATCCCACAGCAACTCCCCTCCACCCATATACGATACCAAATAAGAGACAGGCACTCACAGCAACACAGGAAAAGACCAAACGAAATGCGGTAGTCACTAAACATAAAAACACACATTAAAACCCCAAACCCCCAACATACAACATTTTCAGCTAGAGCTGCCATGGCAGCTCCCCCAGAACCCAACATGGAAAACAGCCCAATACTCACAGCTTGCTGGGAATCAGGAACTACGACACAAGAAACAAGAGCACCAAATACAGGAACCAGCAACCCACCAGCAACACCTTGGCCGACCGCAGAGTCCCAAATCCCCAGGCCTTACTTTAATACCCTTACAAATCAGAGTCATCAGACTCCCCACCCAACTCTGCCCCATTCCCCTCAGCTGCAGCACTGGGTGTGTTCCTCCAATCTTCCCACCTTTGCTGAGCAGTTAAAGGACCCCAGTCCGACTCAGCATTCCCACTAGGCCAAGCAGGGTCACTCGAAAAGCCAAAAAAGGAGCTTTCGCTGGACTCAGCATTTATCACATCCCTGACCTCTTGCACCAGTGCTGAGTCCAGCTTGGTATCACTCTCTTCTGAGGGTAACTCTACGTCAAACCCCTCAAAAGTATCATCACTGGTAGGCTCCCTAAGTATTTGTCGGACCTTTCTCCTGTGCTCTGCCTCTTCCAAACTCTCAGCACTTGCAGCCCTTTTCCTCCCAGCTGCAGTCATTCTGCCCAAACCTCCCTCTTCCAGTGACATGTCCAACACAGTATCCTCCTCCGAGTTACTACCTGTAGCAACTACAGGCTCAGTTTGCTCAACTACAACAGAGGAACCCAGCAGCAGCTACCACATGCCCTGGATACTTTCTTTCCCTCTTTTATTACAATATAACTCCTTAATAAATGTGCACTACAGTGCTTTATCCTCTATGCTTGACTCTTTGTATTTCCTTTTGCCTCCTGTGTCTTTCTTTCTCTCCTCTTCGCCACTGGGAGCTAGCTTCGGGTAACCACATGACCCCATGGCCCCCTGGAGCAGGGCTTCCGCCCTTCTTTCACCCCCAAATGTGTCCTCCTTTCTCCCCAACTAGCCCTGAGTCCCCTTCCACCCTCTGTGGATACCCAGGCCTCCTCCTCAGTATCCAGAGACTCCTCTTATGTATGTAATGTAATATGTTTTATATAAAACTTTGGAGCATGAAGCCACCCAACAAGACCTTGGTGACCTTTTGCCAGCACCTCATGACCCAGGAACTCCCTCCAGAAGTTTTCCTGGGCATTATCTCAATTATAAAGGACTCAAGCCCCATCATCTCCATGCCCTATCCATCTCTTTTAGACCCAGATGTACAGGGGACAACAGGATTCTGAGTTTGGACCGCCTGTCCTTTGTGCAGCTACTTGGACATTACAAAAGACTCTTATCACCTGGCATGGGTGCCCCAACACCAGGGAGTCATGTCCTGTTTTCCTGACATTCCCCTTTTTCCCCAGGATTAGATTTACTAATCCCATCACTTTGAAAATAATCTGCATAAAACACAATGGACATGGGCACCATGGGTGCCTGATCCACCTTGATGGGTCACTCATCTACACAAAAGACATTTCATAACACACATGGAACCTAATGGCTCCTCATTGTTCTGTCCCTTGCTGGGACAATGGTATTCAATTCAGAAATCTGCATTCCTTTGTCTCCTGGACCATCTTGTCCCCAGTCAGCCAATGGAGATCAGAAATCTGCATTGGAAGTGGGGAATGCTCTCTGATTGGCTGGTAGGCACCACAGTCCCTCCTATCCGAGGGAATCCTTGCTAACTGGGCATGACATCAACAGAGCTTAGCCAATCATGGTAAAGACAGCTCGAACTGGGGCAGTAGTGGGAAATACAAATGATTTCTGGCTGTAAACATGTATGTTTTGTAATGTATGATACCTTAGCTTCCTTCTGCAGCTTACTGCAAACTGGTCTCCATTTCAGCTGACTTGAATAAATTCATCTCAGTGGTTTCTTATTTATTATAATTTATTTATTTACTACATTTATATACCGCCCCTCTTAGCCCAGTGGCGACTCGGAGCAGTTAACAATCGGCAACCATTCTATGCCAGAACAGTTACAATAATTAAGACAATCATAAAATACTATTAAAACACTAGCAACAATATAAAAATATTAAAAAAACCATACAAAGCCTTAAAAACATTATCATAAGTGTCTCCATATCAAGTCATTTTCCGGTTGCGTCGTCAGTAGTTCCATGATTTCGTAAATCTATGCCATATTTGGGAAGGCCTGCTCAAAAAGCCAGGAGGGAGGGGGCTGATCTTTTCTCTCTAGGCCAGGGGTGCTCAGGAAGTCGATCACGATCGACTTGTCGATCCTGTGACCAAGGGAGGTCGATCCCAGCTGGATAGGGTGCTTCTGAGGGGGTGGAGCCATGCCTTACCAAGCCCCGCCTCCTCTGCCAGCTTCAGCATTTCCACAGCTTCTCCAGGGTAGAAGAGGGTAATTCCAAGCCAGTAGTGGCTATCTATGCCACCACTGGCTTGGCATTACCCTCTTCTACCCTGGAGAAGCTGTGGAAATGCTGAAGCCAGAGGGGGAGGGGACGGAGCCAAGCCCCACCAAGCCACGCCCCCTTCCCCCAGCTCCGCCCTGCTTCTCTCTTGGTAGATCTTTCTGACTTGGTTTTAGTATAAATAGCTCGCATGCTGAAAAAGTGTGGGCACCCCTGCTCTAGGCAGTGCGTTTCTTCTTCAACTTGGTGAGATTTCTTGATTCGGGCTAACTTTGTCATCTTGCCAGGTGCACGAATGCACAGGCAGCCTGCTGCCAGTGCCGGTATCAGCTTAAGGAACTTGGTATCCATGCTCTGGGTTTCACTATTCACTGCCCGGATCTCACTATCCACAGCTGCTTAAAATTGCTCAATTTCAATAACTAGCCCTAGGGAGAGAGGCATGTGGATGAAATCATCATTGTCGGAAACCATCATTGACTATACTGAAAGGTGTCAGTTCTTCAAAGTCTTTCCCAGTGCTTTAGCTGCATCCTTTTAATGAAAGATGACAAAGATTTCAAGTCTGTACTCTCCATCAGTGAGCTATAGACCTCTCCGGCAATCATGACATCTCTACCTTTAGAGAAATGAAAACTGCTTGAAAGGCACTGCAATCAGTTTTGTGGAGCTGATGCAAGGCATTCAATGCTGATTAATCTATCCAATGGACTCTTCCAGATAAGGATCCACGGCTGCTGCTGGAGGGTATATATATGTGTGCATGGTGGAATAGACAAAGAAAATTAATTCCCACAATACATCTCTCCTTCATCTCATGATGGCAAGGAAAGAAAATAGACTTATTTAGGGCCATGTGCACCTGAGTATACATATGGATTCCTGGTTTATATAGTAAGGACGAGAGAGAGAGACTGGGTGTGCTTGGAAGACGTCAAGGAGTAGAAAGAGACGGGTGTATAGGATATATTTCAATGGTTTAATCTTCATATAATAAAGTAAATGTTCATCCAAAGGTCAACTTAGAAGTGGAATGTGTGTCTAAGTAAGTAACTATAGGTGCACTCTCTGGCCATAACAAGTCCCAAAGAAAATCATAAGTCAATGGCACATCAATAATATTCTTCGTGGGACGGTCAGAGAGGGAAATGGGTCAACGGTCTGAGAAAGGCCCCGCCGTTACGCCTGTACTTAGGCTTCTTCTGGACCCGGGTGAAAGTAAACAAATAGTGTGACCATTCCACTGGTCCGGGTATCCTAGGATATACAATAGTGCATATTTTGAGTCACTAATACATTTTTAAAGAGATAACACGAACCAATGATAGAGAACCCGCCAAGAAAACACCCAACAGTACATTTATCTACAATGTAGAATTAGTGCAGTTTGACAACACTTTAAATGTCAAGGTTCAATGCTATGGAATCATGGGAGCTGTAGTTTTACAAGGCATCTAACGTTCTTTGCAAAAGTTTGCTGGTACCTCACCAGACAATACATCTCAGAATTCCATAGCATTGAATTATGGGCCCTTCCGGACAGCCCTATATCCCAGAATATCAAGGCGGAAAATCCCACAATATCTGCTTTGAACTGAGTATGGACTCAAATAATGTGGGATTTTCTGCCTTGATATTATGGGATATAGGGCTGTGTAGAAGGGCCTTATGTCAGTTAAAGTGGCATCAAGTTATAATATAATACAATTATTTATTGATTAGTCAATTTTGACCATATGTCAGCGTCGCCTGGGCCGTTTGGTTTGCTGCCTAATGACCCAGCCATTGCCGCCATCAGATAAGAGCGACATCTGGCAGCCCTTTGAACTGTCCCTTGTTCCTGCCCTTTGAAATGCCAGGCACCCAGTTCCTGACCTTTGATATGCTGGACGGACACAGGGGGGAGTGGCTCAGCAGGGGGGCTGGACTCGGGAAGTTTGAAGCTGTAGCCAGGCGGGAAAAGGCCAGTTCGGTCTTTGACTGCCTGGATTAAGGACCTATTAAACTACTTTTCCTTCAACTAATCTTGGAGTGAGCGTGGCTTGACTTGGCACCCTACCGGAGCTGACACCATATCAAATCATACAGGACATACACACTTACCCATACATACAGTAAATGCCAATGTGAATACAAAACATACCTACATAGACTCATGCTAAACCCACTCCTACCTACAAAACTTCTTGTTTAAAAGATTAAAATTAATTAATTACTTAGAATAAAAGTTGAGAGAGGACAAGGGTAAGTAAAACTAGTAAACATATCCATATTAAATTACATTGATGGCGGTGATGTCACAGCTCTCTGGTTTCATCTTCTCACGGATGGCCAGCGTTTTTTGCGTAAAAAGGGTCAGTTTTAAAATAGAATGTAGGAGAATGTGCAATTTCTCCTTATTCTCTAGGTGAGTATAGTTCTCCAAAAGAGGCTCCAGATAATAAAGTTGAATCCTGTCATAATAGGGGCATTTTAGGAAGAAATGTTCTGAGTCCTCCACTTCTGCCTCTACCTCACGACACTAAACAACAGAGCAGATAGCTATCTCTATAGACTACATATTGTAAGTCAGGCCTTGGCATCGGCTGATACCAGAGCTGGAGCAGACGCTGTTATCTCCAGCTGAGAATGGAATGCAGCAGGGTACGGCTCATGAGCTTTCAGACGCTGGAGGCAGAAGGAAATGCAATGTAAGCAATTCTAGCTCTGAAGAGTTCGAACAGAGAAAGAGGATTCGGCAGGGACTTATAGCTGCTGCAGATTCTGAGCCATTGGAAGGTTTTTCTAGATATGTGTACCTGAGGTCAGAAGAAAGTGATACTGAACTTTATTCAACGTTGGTAAAAGAAGTTCAGGATATATGTAATACTGACTCCAGTCCTGACACATTTCTAGGGTTTGATAGTGACAGAGATTGGCCCACTGACAGTTCTGAAAATGAATTGGAAACACTAAGTTTTGGAAAGCATCGGGAGGAGTGGAGGGGCAATTAGAGGCAAGCAGCTGGTTCTTCTAATCAAGATGGGTGTGACACTGATGAGTCTGACCTTTAGAGTTATAAATTGTGTGTTGGAAAATAGTTTCCTTGCGGCAGGCAAGGAGTTGTGTCCTACGTCCTGTTGCTTTGCCATTCTGTTTGTCTTGGCATCCGGTTATCTTGACACCCTGATATCGTGTTCCTGACTACTCCTACAGCTTCCTTGTGGCGGGGTTTATCTCTTCTGGATCTGCTCTCCGGTTAAGACCTTGGATTGTCTCCTCATTTACCTCCATCATTTTCTCCTGCCTTTGACCTTGGATCGAATACAGACTATGCGTTTTGGATCAGCCCACGAAAGATGTCACTGAGTACATCCCTGAGTTCATTTTGGATTTATCCTGCAGTGGTTTTTTTGGGTTTCCCTTGGGTTTTGTGGGGGGTTTTTTGCCAGTTTGGCTAGATTTTTGTTCGTCCCACTTCCATTTCTTGTTAAATAAACCTTTTATTTCCCCCTTTTACATCTGGCTTTGGCTCTAATTGGCATCTGAGTTACAACACTACAAAAACTACATGGAGGGTAGGTGTAATTGTCTTGATCTCAGAAAATAGTGAATATGTACTATAATATATAATATGATCTCAAACGGACCCAAATGTGCTCTATAAAGAATCCATATGTATCCTTGCAAACATCAATTCATATAATTCCTGTTCAATATAACAGACAACAAACATTGACATAGGTTGTAATGTATATACAGGAATATGCTAGTGTAGACCCCTGATGATAAGTAAAAGTTCTTCCACTCTCTGTGTTTCCCTGTACCTTAGAACAGTCTTTCTCAACCAGTGTGCCGTGGCACACTAGTGTGCCGTGACGGACCTCCTGCTGTGCCGCGAGAACAGCTCTCTGCCCCCTCCTCCTGCCAAACTCCTGCTGCTTGGGGAAGGAGGAGGAAGGGCCGGGCAGTGGCGAAGAAAAAGAAGAAGGGACCAGGGCGCCGCCTCCTTCGGCCGTTTCCCCAGCCAGCCTCCAATCCGCCATGACTCCCACCATGACTCTCGCCCATCGCTCGCTGAAGCCGCGTGGAGGAGGAGCCCCGCCCACTGAAGCCCGTCCACCGCTCATGCTCCTCCTCTGTAGGAGAGCTGAAGCTGGGGGGAGGGGGCGGGGCATGGCACGGCCTATAGGAGAGCTGAAGCTGGGGGAGGGAGGGGCATGGCGCAACCTGGCTCTGCCCCTCCCGGCTTCGGCACTCCCAGCAGCTGCTCCAGCCTTGAGGGGACAGTACCAAGCCAGCATTGTGCTGGCTCTGGCACCGCTGGCTTGGCACTGCCCCCTCAAGGCTGGAGCAGCTGCTGGGAGAGGTGAAGTTGGGGTAGGGGCGGGGCATGGCACAGCCTGGCTCTGCCCCCTCCCCGGCTTCGGCACTCCCAGCAGCTGCTCCCAGCAGGCCACCAACCCCCAGCCGTTCTTTACTGTGTTAGAGTGTCATTTTGTGTCATTTTGGTTGGTGGTGTGCCCCCGGATTTTTTTTAATGTTAAAAGTGTGCCGCGGCTCAAAAAAGGTTGGGAAACACTGCCTTAGAAAATCCAGATTATATAGTGACATACCAAGTTCGGTGGAGGTGGTTTCCATTGGTTGTGATAATAATCCAATGATGGGTTACACAGTTCCAAGTCCATAAAGGCTGCACACAAGTTCCAAAAGCGTCCGTATGTTCCAAAGCTTTACACGAAATAATCAAAGGCATGGGATGTGAAAGAAGGGCTCCCTGGAGCTGGGTAGCTTCCAGGAGCCTGGCTGGAGAGCAGACGGAAAGACGTAATGAGCCCAATCCGTTTCGCGTTCTCGCTTTGTCAAGGCTTGTGTGTTTTACGCCTAACTAGGTGTCCCCAAATACCCAGAGTATCTGCAGGTAATAATAAAACAAAACCCTCATAGAAAGAGATAGCTAGAATAGGAACAAGACACAAATACAAATAATTGTAATATTCAAAATACTAGGTTACATACCAACGATTCTTAGATTGTGGGGTGCAAAACCTAGCCTACTGACCGTGTGGCCAAGTGGCATCAAGTTGCATTGATCCTACAGTGTAGCTTAAGTGAACCGAAGCACTATCTCTGTATCTCTAGGTCTTGTGATTTTTTTTGGTTAATATTCAGAGAACTCACTCTTGTTTCAGGCCTATGCCTTTGGGTTAGATGCCTTTGGATTTTAGGAAGACATCACACTTTTTACATTTTTCTTTTCTGTTCTGAGCTTGAAGATAATGATTCGCTGTGTGTTTTTATTATGCACCAAGACCTTTTTTTCTACCATGTACTCTCGACATGTACACGCTGAAACTTTAGGCAGATATTCCCTTTTAATAGCCTGTAAAACTACCCATAGGGAAATCATATTTCTCTTTTATGTTTTTACAACATTAAGCCTTTTTGATCATGAATGTTCTTTTTTGGCGCATTCCAGATGGAGAGAATGATGTTCACTTTCCATGAATTGCCTTTTACAACAGGTGTCTTCTCAACACCTTGTGGCAACTGCAAATTTCTGTCTGACCAAAGGCTCTTTTAGTAACAGTAAAATCCAAGTGGCTGAACTTATTTTTATCTACCCCAGGGGTGCTCACACTTTTTCAGCATGCAAGCTACTTATAAAACAACCAAGTCGAAATGATCTACCTACCCACTACTCAGAGAGCCATAAAAGCAAAATATTTGGAAATTTATTTCAGTGAGAGCCATATAATATATTTTAAGACTGAATTCAACTAAATGTGAGTATAATAAACCCCTGAATTTATTCATAATAATAATGATGATAATATTCATTCAGGCTCTGCTACTACTACTACTACTAATAATAATAGTAACAACAACAATAGGTTCCTAGAGTAGAAGGAGACCTCCAAGGGCCATCCAGTCCAACCTCCTTCTGCCATAAGGGAAAAACACAATCAAAGCATTCCTCACAGATGGCCATTCAGCCTCTAATAATAATAATAACAACAATGGGTTCCTAGAATAGGAGGAGACCTCCAAGGGCCATCCAGTCCAACCTCCTTCTGCACCTGGGCAGCGTCGGGAGCCTGCGGGGCGGGACTGAGCCTTCTTCCCACCCTGCCTGCGATCTACCAGGACGTCCTACATGATCTACCAGTAGATCGCGATCTACCTAATGAGCATCCCTGATCTACCCCCATAACACACTGATATCAATTATGTTGAAACACAATAAATTGCAAAAGTGGGAAAAAATGATTGAAACAGGATAGGATTTACTTGTCTCATTGATTTCAAAGAGTTTTCTGTAATCATGATTAAGCCTGGAACTCAGTCACTTTCCTGAAGGAATTCTAAGGCATGTAGTTGTGTGCTTTCAAGGGTTTTTTTTAAATGCTTATGGCAATCTAGATGGAACCTATTATGGGATTTTCTTGGCAAAATTTGTTCAAAGAGGGTTTGCATTTGACACTGACTGTTCTTGGTGAGTTTTTAAGATATTATTTATTTATTTATTTATTTATTGTTGTGTAAATGTAAAAAACAAAAAGAGAAAAAAAGGGAAAAACAGAAAGGAAAGAAAAACATACATAAAAAGAAAAGAAAATGTAAACAAGATGTTATACAGCCATCTAATACAAATCATACAAAATATTAATGACTGTACAATTATCACATCTTATCAAACCTCTACCCCTCTTACCCCACGTCCATGAACCCATCACCCAAGACCTCCAACACCACTCAATGTGGATCTCATATCTAACAAGCATCTTGTGGTACAGCCTGAGGGTGATGGGTTCACTGATGATTTAGAGAGAATTGTGGGATTTCCTGTGAGATTTCCTGGGGAACAGAGTGATGAAAATTCAATTCAAATAAATTATGGCTCTCCAGAAAGTGCAAGGCTCCAAGGTTAGTCAGAGGATCCAGAAACTGCAACATTACATAAGGAGTTGGGCAAAGAGCTAAGTGATATGGAAGGATTCCAAGGAAAAATACCTGGAACTATGGAGGTCAACAAAAGTCTTTGTTTACAGATTAGAGCAGAAAATAGGTAGCTCTGCTCTGAGCGCTTATATGAGAAAGTTGAGGAGATAATTCATGGGAAAAGAAATGACTTCATGGGTGCCTATTAATTAGCAAATTGTTTACCTAAGAGTTATTTCAGCCAATGTATCATTCAAGTGAAGAAGTTAGGCTCGTGTTTTCTGGTTTTTATTTCAAGTCAAGCCTTGTTTTTGAATCTAAGCTTCCTGGAAGTTTTCTATGTTCTTGTTTCTGTATTCTTGCTCAAGTTTTACTAAGTATACATTTGCTTGTGGGCTTATGCTGTGCTTGTGGCTTTCTTGCTACTCTTGGAATTACTTGGGATTTGCATGAGACATTTGGATTACTGTCTGGTTATCACCTATTGCTACCCCCTTTTTTACATCTTCTTTCCTTATCCCTGCCTTTTCATATATTTTTGTGTTTTTGCAATAAACTGTTTGCTTATACTCTGGACTATGGACTCTTGTGTAGTGCTGTGATCATTGGGGTTTCCAGGCCTGGGGTGCAACACATCTACCATTATTTCTTATTTTAATAAACTCCCTTTGTGGCGAATTTCAAATCTACCTTTGTCTTCCATTCCAGATAGCCAAATGCCAGCCTCCATTTATCTACAAATTCTTCATTATTTCCTCCTCTAATACCATTAGTTAGCTTCTTGGCCATTTGGATATACTCTAGTACTTTCTCTCTCCAATCTTTAATAGTTAACTCTATTTCAAGTGAACTGTATAGCTAGTTTGTTTAACTATATGGTTCACTTGAATGAGATTTCAACCCTGGTCACAAGGATCTCAAGCCCCATTTACACTGTCATATAATCCAGTTTCTAATCCCAGATTATCTGCTTCTAACAAGATCATATGACACTATAGGCTCATATAATCCAGTTCAAAGCAGAGAATGTGGGATCAGATTCTGGATTATAAATGGCACTGTAGATCCAGCCACAGTTTAAGCACCCTTCCAGACAGGCTCTATATCCCAGGATTTGATCCCAGGTTTTCTGTTTATCCCAGACTATCTGGTAGTATGGATTTATATAATCCAGTTTAAAGCAGAAAACCTGGGATCAGATCCTGTGATATAGGACCTGTCTGGATGGGCCCTAATACACAAACCACCAAACCATACTGGCTCCCTGCCAAGGTACTTTCAATTTATTATTTGATGAGCCGCTCTCCACCAGAGTGCCCTGAGCGACTTACACAGCAATAAAACAGCAAACATATCAACGATAAATCACAAATTAAAAGCTTTGACAAAAAGCCAAATTTTGAGAGCTTGAGAGAAAGACCACAAATCAGGTATAGCTCTAATGTATGAAGGTAAGGAATTCCACAAGGTTGGGGCAAGAACCAAGAAGGCCCTACACCTCGTGGAATCCAGGCGTGCCTCCCTAGGACCGGGAACAAACAAGAGGTTTTCTTGAGCTGATCTTGGTGGTCTCTGATGACAAGCATGTGAGAGACAATCTCTGAAATATGTAGGGCCTTGACCATGGATGGCCCTGAAAGTTCGAACCAGTATCTTATAGGAAGCCCGATGTTCAATTGGGAGCCAATGGAGGTGTTATAACACTGGAGTTATGTGATGTCTCATTGGTGTCCGAGTAAGTAATCTGGGAGCTGCGTTTTGAACAGGTTTAATGTTCACTTCAAAGATATCACAAATCAAAATAGAAGGGTAAGTGGAATGTATGCTGTTGTAAATCACAGGTCACACACTTTCGGCCATAGCAGTCCCGGGAATGCATCTATCCATGCGTAAATCACTAGTAGTATCCAAACAAATGTTGCGGGACAGGCGGAAAGGAGATGGGTCAACAGTCAACTACAGGCCTCGCCGTTTCGCCGGTCCGAGCGTTCGACCATACTGGTGGCTGTGCCCACCTCCTTCAGGATGATTAGAATTTGAATATTATATTGAACCTTTGGACCAGTGGAATTGTCACTGTGCACTATATTTTGTTTGCTTTCGGGTCCGGATGAAGCCTATTAGGCGAAACGGCGAGGCCTGTAGTTGACCGTTGACCCATCTCCTTTCCGCCTGTCCCGCAACATTTGTTTGGATACTACTAGTGATTTATGCATGGATAGATGCATTCCCGGGACTGCTATGGCCGAAAGTGTGTGACCTGTGATTTTACAACAGCATACATTCCACTTACCCTTCTATTTTGATTTGTGATATCTTTGAAGTGAACATTAAACCTTGAATATCTTCCAAGAAACCCTTCTCTGTCTACTCCCTTTACGTCTTCTGAGAACACCCACTCCTTTTGCTTTGGAGCTGCGTTTTGAACCACTTGGATCTTCCGTGTCACTGAAAGAGGAGTACCAGCATACAATGCATTACAGTAATCCAGCCTTGAGGTAACTGTGGCGTGGATTACCATTGCAAGGGCCTCTGTTGGAAGGCAGAGGTGGAAAAAGGCCTGCTTACTGATGGTGGAAATCTGAGCTTCCATAGTCAACTGGGAATCCAGCAAGATACCGAGGCTCTTCACCTTAGCAGACGGGGCTAAGGATTCACCATCAAAGTTGGACAGAGGACAGGCCAGTTCCCGGGTCCAACCAGGCCATAAGATTTCAGTTTTGGCTAGGTTCACCTTAAGTCTACTCATGCGCAGCCAGCCTGTCACAGCTTCCAAGCACAAGGAGACGTTATCAGGAATTGTTGTTCTTCCAGGTTCTAGATGCAAAAGGAGCTGGGTGTCGTCGGCATACATTCTAAGCCGAAACTCCTCACCAACTCAGCCAGTGGTTGTACATAAATGTTAAATAATACTGGGGAGAGGATAGCTCCTTGTGGTACTCCGCACTGGAGATGAGACGTCTCAGATACCTGGCCCTCCCATTCCACTTGTTGGCTACGACCCCTGACTCAAACCATTTAAGGGCCACCCCTTGGACTCCAATAGCAGCTAAACGTTGTGTTAGCAGGTCATGGTCCACAGTGTCGAATGCTGCGGTGAGATCAAGAAATACCAGCAGCAGCGATTTACCCGACCGAGTTGGTCACCAAGACGGTCCCCATTCCATGGCCAGGGTGGAAACCGGATTGAAAAGGGTCCAGTCTCTTTGTGTCATCTAAGAACTGTTGAAGTTGACCCACCACTGCTCATTCGATAATCTTATCCATGAACGGGAGATTTGAAACTGGACAATAGTTCGATGGAATCGATGGATCCAAACCCAACTTCTTCAGGAGAGGACAAACTATTGGCTCCTTCAGACTCTCTGGAACACCCGTTCCAAAGAGCTGTTGATTATGGAGATCAGGGGGTCTCGCAGACCTTCCAGACAATTTTTGACCTGCCAGGAAGGCCACGGATCCAGAGAGCAGGTGGTGCCATGGCCAAGATCTTGTCAGTAGATTCCATATCCAGAGGTTCAAATTGGTCTAGAAAGGGACTGTTTACCGGTTGTTAGCCCTCCGGTTCGCTTGTGTTGTCGGTTGCAGGTGGTAGTTGTTGCCACAGTGACACAATCTTCTCTGTTGGTATCACTACAAACAAACTTGCATGTGCATGTACACAGATACAACATATTATCAATTTTCTCCTCGCTTCGAATTTCTTTCTAAGGGAAAAGACTTACTCCCAAACCAGGAAAAATATTTCAGTTCCACATTCCAGTGCGCCAAGTCAGAACGTGTTTATATCAGTAAAGCCCTTATTCCACATGAATTTGTCTGGATGTTCAAATTTATTTTGACAGCAGTGGAGAAAGTGAGTTTTATCGCCTTCTTCTTCAACTACAAAGTGACAAAGATTTATTTCCACAGAAGTCAGGGATGGCAACAAAGAAGACAGCAGCTGCAAGAGCTCTGCTACAAGTCAAACAAACAACAAAAATGCATTTGATAAGCAGTAGATGTGAGGAATTGGTATGAAACTAACATATGACGTAGCTTCTTTACTTAAGCCTTGCATAAAAATTGCTAAATGTTTAGACAGTCTATCTCCCACTAACAACACGGGGCTGTGATTTTTTTTCTTTTTTTGAACACATTGTTCAGAAAAGCTGGAATTTACATAACTTTAAAAGGGACTATACAAATGAAGCTGCTTGTTGTCTAAAAAGGAGCAAGAGGGGTGAATGCTGTTTTTTTTAAAAAGAAAAAACTATCAATGAAAATTATCTAAAAAGGGAGACCATCATGGATCACAATGACCAGACGTTAGGAGTGTGCATAATTTCATTTTTATTCAAATCAAATCAAATCAGAAACTTTATTACGGTCACAGACCAGCACAAAGCGGGCACAAGCGCCCTAAGAGGAGAAGGACAACTCCCCAGTAAACAGTTATTTAAAATCAGACTAGAAATCAATATAGAAATATATTTTAAGAGACAGGATATTGTTGCCTTACGGTGTCAATCATCACCCGTCTGATCTTAAAGGCAGCAGCACAGAACTTAGCAACACTGTAAGTCATTGGAGTATTAGAGTCCGAAAGCAGCAGGGTGGAATAACATTTTTATTCATATTTTGGATCTAAATTCATTAAATTGGTGCATACGAATTGATATTAAAAACATGCAGGAAAGGTGAGGAGGATTTAGAAATTGAAACACTGACCAATCATTTTCATTAAGATTCTGTAACATTTGGATGCCTCTCAAGGTCAGTTTAATTTTGGGTATAAGCATTAAGCAACTTTGGTAAAGCCAAGAAAACATAAAGTGCTTAAAAACTCAATCCTTTTTCTTTCTTTATTATTTATTTATTTGACATATTTGTATCCTGTCACTTCTCAACTCCCGGAGGGGGACTCAGGACGGCTTACAGTGAGCCCCGTAGGAAGCTATTACACATAATTACAATAATAAAATCACAAATAAAGCATATCATAGTTAAAACAATGCATAATTAAAAACCATACAAAATTCATCATTAAAAGCAGTAAACCAGTCTCGTCAATCGTATTGTCATTCCAGATCATCCCTTTAAAGTGCAGCTTGGGAGTGATCCTGGACTCATCGCTGAGCCTGGAACCCCAGGTCTCGGCGGTGGCCGGGAGAGCTTTTGCACAGTTAAGACTCGTGCGCCAGCTGCGCCTGTTCCTTGGGAAGGCTGATCTGGCTACGGTCGTCCACGCTCTGGTCACATCCCGAATAGATTACTGCAACGCACTCTACGTGGGGCTGCCTTTGAAGACAGTTCGGAAGCTACAACTAGTCCAACGGGCGGCAGCCAGATTACTAACCGGAGCTACATACAGGGAGCATACCACCCCCCTGTTGTGTCAGCTCCATTGGCTGCCTGTCCAATTCCGAGCTCAATTCAAAGTGCTGGTTTTGACCTTTAAAGCTCTATACGGTTCTGGCCCAGCTTACTTGTCGAACGCATCGGCCTCTATGTCCCACCTCGTAATTTAAGATCATCCGGGGCCCTGCTCGCTCCCGCCAACCTCTCAAATGCGGTTGGCGGGGACGAGAGGGAGGGCCTTCTCGGTGGTGGCCCCCCGTCTGTGGATCGGACTCCCTATTGATATTCGATCAGCTTCATCCCTCCTCGCATTCAGAAAAAGAGTGAAATCCTGGCTTTGGGACCAAGCGTTTGCACCCTAGCACAACACGTCACTTTAGACTGGTCAGTTGGCAAATTGGTGGTTAAGATCTAAGACTTTGGATGGAACATTGTTTTAATGGTGATGAATGTATATGTTTTTAATATTAACTGTATTTTAATGTATTGAATTCTAGGTGTATTTTAATGTATTTTAATTTTAACTGTGTTTTACTATGTATTGTGTGGCATCGAATTGTTGCCGTCTGTTAGGCCGCACTGAGTCCCCCCTCGGGGTTGAGAAGTAGCGGGTATAAACACTGGAAATAAATAAATAAATTACATCTGTCCAAACGCTTGGTCCCAGAACCATGCTTTAAATTTCTTTCAGAAAGCCAGGAGGGAGGTAGCCGATCTTACCTCCATCGGGAGCGTGTTCCATAGGCGGGGAGCCGCCACCAAGAAGGCCCTGTCTCTCGTTCCCGCCAGGCGCATTTGAGCTGTTGACGGGAGTGAGAGCAGGGCCTCCCCGGATGATCTTAGATTTCGAGGTGGGATGTAGCCCAATAGCCATGGGGAAGGCACTGGGAGGGGGACTAAAGTTAATGGGAAGGAGTCTGAGAACACAGTTATTTTAAATACAATTTGGAAAGGTGAGACCCCCTGTGGCAGATAATGCAAAAGGTGCTGCCCTAAACTACATTTCCCAGAACATAATGCTCAGCATCGGGCTGCAGCAGCCAGCCATTTAGAATCAGTCTAATAATAATAATAAAATTCTTTAATTTGCAAAGAGGACTAAAGTAAGTAAGTAATAGTATAAATCTGTGCTAAGTTGAAGCTATGTGGCTGTGTGTTATAAAAACAGACATTCATTCAAGGTAATTTCTGCTGTTGCACTTTGGGGGAATAAATTATTTTTGTCTAAATTTTTAAAAATCCCCAATAATCTGTAGATGTATAAACTTTTCTGAAACTTCTGGGGATTGATGCCCTGGTTATCTTGTGCATTGTACGAGGTATATAAAATTCAAGTAGAAAGCTCTTGTAGGGTTTTTTTTAATTAAAAAATGTCGTTTATAAAAGCTTTGACAATTCCTCAAAAATCCGTGGTTAAGTGAAATATTCTGAAATTTGGTGGGCTAACAGTGGTAAACGCGTTCTACCATTGTAGCAAGTTTCATTCCAATAACTTTAAAAATGTGGGAGAAAGGAGCCTCTGAACTTTCCCTAATTATAGTAATGATGCACAATTCTTCTTGGCTTTGTTTTGCGAATGAAGATTCAGAAAGGACTCATGCTGCGCTCTCTACAAGACTAAAAAGGCCAATCCGAGATAGGCAAGTTCGGTTGCAGAAAGCACAGCAGAAAGTCTCCTTGGGTGATGTTGTTTCCAGGTTTCGGTTCTTTCTGCGTTGTTGTTTCTCTTCGAGACTCGTTCGGCGTGTCTTCTCAAAAGAGGCCGCAGCATTGTGGATAATGTGTCTCCATGCCTCCCGATGTGAGGCCATGGTGGACCATTTTTGGTGATCAATCTGGCTATAGAAAACCAACAGATAGGAATTCACTGCTACACTATCGCAGCCATCATGCACACTCCCTAAAAAATTCCTTACCATACTCCCAGTTTATACGTTTGAAACGTAACTGTACTCGTGAGGAACACTTTGCACTTGAATGTAACAAACTTAAGGCGCAATTACAGGCCAGGGGTTATCCACACGCAGTAGTAGAAAGGGCTGAAAGAAAAGCCAGATCCATACCTAGGCCAGAGTTGTTCAAGAAAAAGGTACCCACATCCACACAACGCATTGTTTGGCCATTGAGATTAACCCCTCACAGCAAACAGATAGTGGCCATAGTCAAAAAGAATTGGGGCATGTTACCCAACATTCCAGCCTTTAAGTCTTCCCCCATGATCGCATATAGACGCACTGAAAACTTTAAGGACATGTTAATCCACTCCACTTTACACGATCCCCAACCCAGAAGCATCATATCACCAGGTTGTAAACCTTGCGGGCATTGTGTGTCATGCAGACAGGTCTATAAGGACAAAGAGGTTACCAGCCTTAGGACTCATAAGAAATACAAACTGCGTGACCATACGACCTGTGATTCGGAGGCGTGTGTGTACTGTCTTTTTTGCGACTGTGGAAAGGCTTATGTGGGGATGTCGTCACGACATCTACGCTCAAGAATGTCTGAACACCGTTCACGTGTACGAACGGGGACTGACAATAGCATTTTATACAGGCATTTTCTGGAGGCCAAACATGCGCCTGGCTCCTTTAAATTTACAGCATTGAGAAAATTAGGGCACCCCCTCATTCGAATGTACATGATCTACTCATAAGGCGTGAAACATGGTGGATAATCCACCTCCAAAGTGAATATCCAATCGGTTTGAACGAGCCTCTCCCCTTATCCGCCCTACTCACCTGAATCAGCTCTGATTAAGAATGTATATATTGCATCTTGGTTCTTTTGTATATACCCTCGGGTCCACAGGAGATGTATGTGGAATCTCAGCCATGAATTGGTATGTTTGTAAATTCTCTGCGGGCTATCTTATTGGGAATGGGTTGCTGTACTATATGCCCTAAATGTATGTTATTATTTCAGAAGTAATGCCTCCTGTGTCATGCCATGTTAAAATGTTGATTGCCGCTTGAAAAAGCCTGTGAAGGGCGAAACAGCCGGGCTCGTAATTAGACCGTCTCGGCTTTTACCATACACACCTTCAGGAGCCGACCTGGACGTAAAAAGTGCTGCGGAATCGTCAGGTCATTTATATTGCCATCTGGGTGTGGAGACCGAGTGTGGTGAGACAGCATTCTTTGGACAATGGACTGTAATTCCTATTGAACTTTCCCTCCGGTCTCAACACAACCCCACCCTACAAGAACCTTCCGCGACTCCCAGTCTGTCCCGGTGATGCACATTGGCTCCAACTGGCATGTATAGCATTGCATTATCTGCATGGACACTGTGAATTAATTGTGAAACAATAGAGTGAATATATAATGTTATAAGGAATTCTAAGCTTCCTATGTGTATTTGGTTGTTACATTCCCAGTATTTTGAATTAGTGTGTTTACATTGCTCAAGGACAACAACATTCATCACATAGTCAGTCCAGTGTATATTTAGGATTGTGCGAAGACAGCGCTGATGGAAGCGTTCGAGGAGTCGTAGGTGTTGGCGATAGGTGACTCATGTTTCAGACCCATATAGGAGAATAGACAGTACGATAGCTCTGTACACACTGATTTTGGTACTTTGCCTCAGGTGTTTGTTACTCCAGACTCTTTTGCGAATCCCAAATTCCATAGCTTGAGCGATGGCAGTTAATGTGCTGTCAAACTACAATAATTCTATAATGTGAATACAGCCTAAGATGCCAAAGTTATGGCCACCTAGAGAACTTTAAAATGGTATTAAAAAATAATATGCCAGAGAAGACACAGACCACCTGTCTATTGTTGGCAACAATGCAGCACTGATAGTTAAATTGAATGAAGTGGAATAATGACTTCACAAATTGCTTATCTGCATTCCCCACAGTGATGGGCCCACCAAATAAGTTAATTGCACAGGCTGACTTTATGTAGTTTCCTATCTTTCTCAATCAGTTGCAGCAGCAGGCAGTCCGCCTCCACCAATCAGAGCACAGATTATAACTTGCACCAATCAGCCCCCAGAGTGGATTGACAGCATTCTTTTGGATTGCTGTCAAGTCTCTGTGTGTATCAATTGCCTTTCTGTCCCGACATCCATTTTTTGGCCCAAGTGAATAAAACCTCTGATCATGCCTTCATCCTGTTCGTATCTGATTTGAAACTTTGGAGCTTACGCATGCCGGGATATCGAACTCATGGTTCAGCCGAGCCGAAAACACAAGGATTTGGAAATAGTAGTACCCAGTGGTTCCAGTTTCAGAGGGGTTGCTAAATAACCAGGGTGCTGGTCTCTATCCCCAAATAGGATCACCAACTTGAATAGCTCTTTTAAAGTTCAGATTAAAACTTGAAATGGATTCATCACATAACTGCCTTCAACATTACCTGCTGGAAATGCTTCCAACAGGTTACTTCTTGGACTACAACTCCCAGAATCCTTCAGCCACCATAGCCATTGGTTCTACCCAAACAGACACTTTCTTAAGTTCTTGAACCTGGACTTTGGCACAGTGGGTTAAACTGCTAGCTGCAGAAAATCTTGCCGATTGAAAGGTCGACAGTCCAAGGCCAGGTTGGGGTGAGCTCCCAAGCATCAGCTTAGCTTCTCCTCACCAAGCAGTTCGAAAACAGCAATGTGAGTAGATAAATAGGTACCGCTTTGGCAGGAAGGTAATAAAAGGTGCCCATGAGAGCATGCCAGCGATTCGATTGGGAGAGCGTCTACGGACAACAAAGCTCTTTGGCAGGGAAGATGGAGCGGCAGCACGCTCCCCGTGGCCGGAGTCGAGCACAGCCTCCAGATGCCATAGATCAGTGGTTCTCAACCTGGGGTCCCCACATGCTTTTGGCCTACAACTCCCAGAAATCCCAGCCAGTTTACCAGCTGTTAGGATTTCTGGGAATCGAAGGCCAAAACCATCTGGGGCCCCAGGTTGAGAACCACTGCTGTAGATGGAAAATATGGGAAGCCTTTATTTCTGTTTAAGTACCATTTGTCTTTGTTAATTGTATAAAGGCATTGCCGTATTTGTTTACTGTAATCCACCCTGAGTCCTCTTGGGGAGATAGGATGGAATATAAATAAAGTATGTTATTATTATTATTATTATTACTACTACTAAATTACTATGTGGTAGATTGTTCCTGTTGTGATTGAGCCTTCAGCTACTACAGATAGTAGCATTGGGGAAGATGCTGAGTTAGTAGCATCAAACAGTAGCATGAATTTGGGCGCGGCTCTGGATGATCAGGCTCCTGCAGCTGGGATCAAGAGGGCTGCTAGTGACTCAAGCCTTGAAGGCAGTGAACAGAGGAGAAAGATCCAGCACATACTTAGGGATCCTACTGATTCAGATACCTTTGAAGGGTTTTCTGGGAATGCAGAACTACAGTCAGAAGAGAGTGATATGGACTTAGATCCGTCATTAGTTCAGGAAGTGAGAGATGTATGTAATGCAGACTCCGGTGACAGTACTTTCTTGGGGTTTGAGATGGATCAGGATTGGCCTTCTACACATTCAGAAGCTGAGTGGGACACTTTAAGTCAGCAAGATCATTGGTTAGCTTGGAGGTCTGTGCATAGTTCAATAGCTGCAAGGAATGAAGATGCTGTTGCTCTGGAACAGGGCGGGTTCTCAGATGATTCTGATGTTTAGTGTTATAAAAGAAGTGGGCATTTGGCTTGGCCCTCACGGTGGTCAAGGAGTTGCTATTCTGGTTCGTGATCCTGTGTTCCTGACTTCATGTCCCTTTGATCCTGGTTCCAGTTACTCTTGCTGCCGTGTACCTCTTGACCTTCGCTGTGACTGCTCTCCTGTCGACCCTGGAACGTCTCCTCCTTTTCCATCTGTCACTCTCCTACCCTATGACTTCTGTACTGGCTTTTGGACCTCTCTTCGTGTACGCCCCCTGTTGGATGACGCAGACGGACGTCTTATGTTTGTTTTGATTTTCTTCTTCACAGCATTTCTTTTTGGGCGTTCCTGGGATTTTTGTGGGTTTTAAAGCCGGATTTTGGCTGTTTTTTGTTAGTCCTCCTCCCATTTATTGTGCAAATAAACTTTTGTTACCTTTTTTACTCCTGGACTTGGCTGCTTAAGTCTCTGTTCCATAACAGTTTCTACTCTTTTGTTGAAAACTAAGGAAAAGAGAGCCATATATGCACTAGAACGGATATATTTCCGGTTTTATTCTTGGATTTGAGGTTTAGTCCTCTGTTCACGCATCTTGAAAGCAAGCAGGCAAAGCCATATAATCCTAAGCCATTCTGAGAGGGTATATTGGATATTATTTTTATTTGCCTCATTGAGAAGTGTCTCTATCAAGCAGAAAGGAAAGAAGCAAAATAGAGGGAAAATAACTCTCACAGTGCCTTCCTAAACTCCTTAATTCCCGTCTGAAAGTAGTGATTACAGTAGGTAAAGCTTGATATGTTGAAGAGAATTACTGATAGTAATGTCCTCTGCACACTGGGAATTCTGTTTGGCAGAAGCAGAAGAACAGCTTTCTGGCAAACCGGGCAGTTTTTCATGAGTTTTCTGTTTCCATCTCCAGATTGCTTAAGAAAGTACAGCTGAATTATTACATTGGAAGCCAGGAGAAGCATTTTGTAAATTCACTGAAACATTAAGAAATTATTCTGCTTCAAAAGCCTTGTGAAGCATAAGGTCTATGTTGTCCTGCTTATATTTTTTGGAGGCTAGGCCAGAGTTAGGTTAAGTGGTGACTTGGGAAGGAGCAAAGTACATTTTTGGTTTCTCTGGAATTAGTTTGAAATCATATTGTGGGGGAAAGAGGGGGATTCAATGAGACCTCTAGAGCAGTGTTTTTCAACCTTTTTTGAGCCGCGGCACATTTTTTACATTTACAAAATCCTGGGGCACACCACCAACCAAAATGGCACAAAATGACACTCTAACACAGTAATACATAGAGTTACTATGTTTTAAAATGTATTTATACACTCAGTGTGAAACCTGGGCCTGTTTCGATGAACACAACATATATATGACTTTCTCTCACATACTTATACATGGCTATCATGTCTTCTCTCAGCATTCTCTTCTTCAGGCTAAACATGCCCAGCTCTTCAAGCCGCTCCTCATAGGGCTTGCTCTCCAGACCCTTGTGAAATTTCACCCTGAGTGAAACTTGCTTCCAGTTAACTATGGATGTCATGAAGCTGTTATAAACAGTTCCTTGGGGGGGACAACTCTCAAAAAATCCAGTAAAATAGTAAAAAAACAACCCCATTTCCAAGCGGAGAGGCTTAATTTGTTTCTTGGAAACCTGTGAATGCTTCAGTCTCCCGATGCTCCCAGGTTCGCTTACTTCCCAATTCACCAACGTGGAGCTTCCGGCTTTGGCTATTCTCACGAAATCCAAGCCAACGCGAAAACGCCAACTCAATCACTTCCGCCCAGTGCTCTGCTTTTGCAGAGGGAGGAGGGAGGCAGCAAAAGAAACCACACAGATCTATGAAATGTATAGAGTATGGACCCATGCTGAGTCGAGACTCCTGAAGGCTTCCTCAAGGCGGGCATGGCCCTGTCATTCGGCAGAGCCCTTCCTTTGCCTCGGGGAGGATCTTTGGGGAGGGAAAGAGGGAGAAAGAGCTGCTAGGAGGGGGAAGAGTGCCAATTTTTCACGGCACACCTGATGATCGCTCACGGCACACTGGTTGGGAAACACTGCTCTAGAGCAGGGGTGCTCACACTTTTTCAGGATGCGAGCTACTTAAAAAACAACAAAGTCAAAATGATCTACCTACCCACTACAAAAACGTGAAACATATAACACAATATCTGCTTTGAACTGGGTTTTCTGAGTCCACACTGCCATGTAATCTGATTCAAAGCAGATAACATGGGATTTTATTCAACTGTGTGGAAAGGACCTCAGATAACCCAGGGCTGGCAGCACTTGGGCGGCGTCGGGAGCCTGATCCTTCCTCCCGCCCTGCCTGCGATCTACCAGGATGCCCTACACGATCTACCAGCAGATCACGATCTACCTAACAAGCACCCCTGCTCTAGAGCAACCGCTATTTGTTTCAATGGGGCTCAAGCAATGCTCCTTCCTAGAAGTAGAATTAAGGCAGATAGCTTTAGAACCACTTTAGTGCAGAATAGGTATTTTTGGGACTGTTATGGTGAGAATGCACCAGTCCATGTGGCCAATGTCTACATGTTCATACCAAATTCTTGGATGTGGCATCTGAAGATGTCCCAGTCTGTGAAGCATCTGTAATTGACCACCAAGCTCTCCTTTGATTTCTAGGCCAGCTAAGAATATCAACTATTGACATAAGAACATAAGAAGAGCCATGCTGAATCGGACCTCAGTCCATCTAGTCCAGCATTCTGTATCACACAGTGGCCCACCAGTTGTACACGGGGATCTCGAGCAGAAGGGAGGGCAAAACCCTGACCTGCTCCCGACCCCCCACAACCAGTACCCAGGGAAATCCTGCCTACCTCAACCAACTCCGAGGTGGCACTTGAATGTCCTTTTCAGTAACTACCGATACACTTGGTATCCATGAATCTGTCTAATCCTGCCTTGAAGCTGTCCAGGCTGACAGCTGTCACAACCTCTTCTGGAAGTGAGTTCCATAACCCAATGACCCTCGGTGAAGAAATATTTCCCTTTATTAGTCCTAATTTTCCTACCTTGGAGCTTCAGGGAGTGCCCTCTAGTCCTAGTGTTTTGTGACAAAGAAAATAATTTTTCTTTATTCACCTTTTCTATCCCATGACATCTTTGGGTGACTGCTAGAAGTCATTTTTAGATTTCAATCAGATGCATCTGGGAACCTGTCAAAAAGGACAAAATTTGAATCCGAGGATGATGATGATACTTATTTATACCGCGCTTTGTCTCCCCAAGGGGGACTCAAAGTGGCTCGACATAAAAGCATTAGGATAGAATTTAAAATGTACAAATAAAAAACCATTAAAAAAGATTTAAAAACAAACAGCAGTAAAAAAAGAAGAAGTTAAAATCCATAAAAACATTTTCAAAGTTAAAACCACCGCACCCCCCTGACTAGATAAAGGGCAGACATGGGCAAACTTTCTAACTTGGGGGCCGCATGGCAGGCTGGAGCAGGATGGGCGGGCCCCCTCCCCTCTCCCCAAGCCCCATCTCTGCCCATTCCTCTCTTTTCTCTTCTCTTTCAGAGGCAGAAAGTGAAGGAAAGAGGGGAAACATTTGGATCCTGAAAGGGTTAGCCTTGGTCAGTATGAGATGGTGGACAGGAGAGAAAAAGTGTATCCATGAGAACCCATATGTCAATCCCCACATGGCAAATGCCTGGAAAGATCCGGACCTTACCTTACGGTGTTTAATTCCAGATGTTTAATTAAAGCGGAGTAAACTGGAGAAACTCTGTTTAGTATGGATCAATTCGCGTTTTCCTGAGGCATTGTTTGTACACCTCCAGTAAAAAAAGAGACAGGTCCCATATTTTGGGCCTGTCTGGAAGGGCCCCAAGATGACAAAATGTGATGGACAAACCATGCAAAAACTACTGTCCTCACATAGGTCTTGGAACTTAACATCTTAGTATGGGACCAGGGGCGGTCCGACTGTATACGCAAACTACGCGCTTGCGTAGGGCGTCATCTTGGCAGGGCTGGGAAGGGGCGAATTCTCCCGCCCGCCGGGCGCATTGGGAGGCCCCGGCCCACCCCTCCCCTCCGCCGACGCATCCTCGGGCCCTTTGCCTTTCTCTTAGATGCCGAAATTGCCGCTTCTGAGGCCGGCATGGGGGCTTTAGGAGGGAGGGAGGAGCCAAGGGGATGGTCCCCATGGCTCCTCCCTTCCTCCTAAAGCGTCATGCTGGCCTCAGAAGCAGCCAAAATTGCCGCTTCTGAGGTCGACGTGGGGGCTTTAGGAGGGAGGGAGGCGCCAAGGGTGTAATTGAACCCGGAAATTCCCATCGCAAAACTAGACACTTTTTACCTGTTTCCCGCAGCAGACCGTTCCTGGAGTGAACAGTCCCAAACTTCCCCCACACACGCCTGTTCCCGGGCACAGCACACTCCCTCGAGGCCCAGGGCCCCAGCAACCCCTTTCCCCCATCCCAGGGAAAGCCTCCCCCTACAGTTGTTTGCAAAGCTATCTTGTTTTATTTTTTTTCTTCTTCCCGACTCACGGGCGTCTCAAATATGCCGGGAGAACACCCCCCCCCCCCAGAGGGAACCGCGGTGGCTCAGCAGGCTAGGCTGAGGCCGCGGGGACCAGGAGGCCCCCGGTTTGAGGCCCGTAAGGGAGGAGGAAAAGAACCCCTTTTTTGTCTACCAGGCTGGGGGGTGCCCAGGCCTGGCATTTTGATGACTCTGTGCCACCCCATTGGCAAGGATTCCCCATATTTTTCCATATATTCTCATAAGGACAGACGGGGCGCATTAAGGCTCGGGGAAGTTATAAGAAAGCAAGAAATATGAATTTGGCCAAGGGGTTGGAGGCCCCCTCCCCTGTGGTCTGAACTGACAGCTGCAAACTTAGAGGCACCGGGTTCTAGGCCCGCATCCGAAAGAATTCATTTTTGTACAAATGCACCCCTGCTTATTACTGTCATTTTAGCTATAGGAATGTAACCCTACAAGTCTCTCCTTTGACCCTGTGTAAACCTCCCCCACCCCACTCCCTAGGATAGCCGGAAAAGTTGCCTTTGTAATTATGTTTTGCCATGTTTGCTGAGAGGATGTGTCCCACTTACGCCTTGGGCCGTCTCAAATCTTTGTTTCATTATTTCATGTTTGCATGGAGAAAAAGAATATCGGTCAGGTCCTTGTTATGGAGATTCAATTCTTTCCTGTCCCACACCTGGCTGACCCCCGGGATTACCTAGTTCTCTGAGTTTCGACTGGCTAGGCCAACCCTGGGGTGTTGGACAAAAGGTAATCATGAAACACAGAGGGCTCCCTGTTTTGGCTTTGGAAACCAGACAAAGCTCACCATAGGACTTTTGTTATTCCTGCCATCTGATTGGATCATCCTAATCAGATTCTCCTTTCTTCCCGACTCAGACACGAGGAAGGGATATATGGACTTGATAGATATACTTCCTGATAACAAAAGCTAACATCGGACTTCTCGCCCCAGGTCAACACCTGGAAAGGACTTCCTTTGTTTGCCCTCCATAATCCTTCCTGATGACATCTTGCCCAACCTCTTTCCTCCCGGAACCCCATTTATGGTGTGTCACATCTGATTGGCCAGGACAGGTGAATGGAGGAGGACGCTGATAGGTTCCTCAGAGCCGGCTTGACTCCCGCCCATCAGCTGATTCCAGCGCTCCAGCCAATCGTCGACAAGCCGGCCGGGAGGGGGCGGAGCGGGAAATTCAAATGTTTGACAGCTCTGTAACCTTTAAAAACTCATGTCTTGAATGAAAATGTATGCGTCTTTGCGGGATCAGGGAATTTGCGGTCGCATCCTACTCAGCTGAGCAGAATAAATTTCGTGGCTTCTACCTTGTATCGTGGTGAGCATAATCTGACCTCCGGGGACGGGAAGGTTTGGGAGACCCAGGCCGCTCCGGGCTCGCCAGGGTATTCACAAACTCTCTGGACTGGGCTCCACTGGCGGTTGGCGGGGCCAGTCCATAGTCAGTGTTCGACAACAAGGGGAGGGTCCCCACGGCTCCTCCCTCCCTCCTAAAGCGTCATGCCGGCTTCCTGGTTCCTTCCAAGGCCCGCCCCTGGCTCAGCTTCCACCCTCTGCCCCCTGAGCGGAGCGGCGAGGAGGAGGAGGAAGCAGCAGCAGCGCATGTCGGCGGCGCCTCTTCCTCCCTGACCGGCCTCCTTCCTCGCCGCCGCCAGCAGCTCTTCCTCTGAGAGAGAGAAAGAAAGAAAGAAAGAGAGAGGAAGAGAAGAAGGAAAGAAGAGGTAGGGAAAGGGAAGGAGAGAAGGAAAGAGTGAAGGGGGAGAAAGGAAGGAAGGAAGAGGAAGGAAGAGGGAGAATGGAGGAAAGAAAGAAGGGAAGGAAAAGGAAGAAGATAAGGAAAGGGTGAAGGGGGAGAAAGGAAGGAAGGAAGAGGTGCCAAAATAATGTTTTTTTGGGGGCAAAATAATGTTCGCTTACTATTTAAAATGACCTTAGACCGCCCCTGTATGGGACTGTCTGTGACTGCTGCTAGCTTCTAGTTTGTTGTATTCATCCCTTTTTAGCTGTGATTCTTGGACTGGCTGTTCCATATTTTAGCCTGACCTATTTACATTGTCATCTAGTTAATTAACCCAAACATGTGAGCAGTGGCTAAAGCTGGCGAGCCCAATGTTCATGTACATAGTACAGTGGCAAGATGAATAAAACAAACTGTGTCATCTCTTGTGACCTATATTGTAATTTTAGAATGGCTCAATGTCAACAGAAATGTTTGCTTGTGAGAACAAAAAAAAGGGAAAGAGATGAAAAGAAATGCTCAAATCAACCCTTTAGGAAAAGCAGTGCAAAATAAAAGGAAAACATCAAATATTTAGCAGTAGGTCAAATCGATTAGCCAATAATGTGTTAATAATATCATCAGATGTATACAGATCTGCATTCCCACCTGCTGCAAACAGAAATGCCATGTCGTAATGGCGCATTTAGTGCTTAAAAAATTCCTCACATGTTGATGTGGGTTTTTTTGTCCATATCTCATTGCCTCCTTGAAGTTTTGCTTGCCTGACCTACTCACAAACAATATAATGACATCACTTTTTTTAAAAAAAAAATCAAATTGCACCGCCAAGCACACATACAGAAAAACAAGCCCCATTGAAATCCATAAGTCTAGTTCAGTGATGTAGTGACAATTTTTGAAATGCAAGCAGCCTACAAATGAAATGAAAGTCTTCAAAGCAATGTCCCCCGAGGAGACCAAAAATGCAGGGAGTTGTGTTGAAGTGTGTCTGTCTACAGACTCATTCCACCCCATTTCCGAGTTCCCAATCGGCAGATTATCTCTTATCCAAAATGCTTGTTCTGGAAGACATGTATTTGCATATTACATAATCCCAGAGATGGGACACAGGTCTAAATGCAAAATTCATTAATGTATCCAACAAATGATACAACTACCAACGAAAAATGAACTGGACACAGCTCCCACTCTGGAAGAGACCCTTAAGGCCACACAGCAGTTGAAAAATGGCAAAGCAGCCAGGATTGATGGAATCCCACCTGAATCTTGGAAACAGGAAGGTCATGTACTCCAAGCTAAATTCCACGAGCTCCTTGTGAGTTGCTGGGAAAAAGGTGAACTGCCATCAAATTTCCGAGATGCAGTTATCATCACCCTGTATAAGAAAAAAGGAACAAAATCCAATTGCTGAAACTACTTTTTTGGACTACAGGGTGCATCTACACTATAGAATTAAGGCAGCTTGACACAGCTTTAATTACGCAGTGCTTGGTATCCTGGGAGTTGTCGTTTGGTGAGGCACCAGCCCCCTGGCCGAGAAAGTACAAGACCTTTTAGAACTACACATCCCAGGATTCCATAGAATTGCGCCATGACAATTAAAGTGGTATCCAACTCCATTAATTCTACAGTATAGATGCACCTCCAGTCAGCATGATAATAACTTGCAGTTTTAATTGTTTGCAGTTCTTCATTTTTCTTCTTAGAACATTGTAGTATTTGTTGATTTCTCTTTCAGCATTTCTTTTTAGCATTTCTCTTTCTGTTGGAAATAGCAACCTACTTCAAGCCTCCACTAGTAATTTGTTTGTATATAATTAAATTTGCTTACTGTATTTATGTGTGTATTGGTATGCAGTCACCCTTAGCTCTACATTGTGGGAGGGACTGCAGACCATGTGATCAGATCTGGGACTCTTCAGATCTCATACACCGTTAGAGTCTCAGAATGAACCAGTGGTTCCCAAACCTTTTTGACCTACCGCCCCCTTTCCAGAAAAAAATTACTCAGCACCCCCCCTAGAAATTACTTTTTAAATTTTAATAGCAATTAAACAGAAAGATATATGTATTAATGTTTCTACCTTTTTCGTAAAATATAGTAAAGAAAGGTGTAAATTACAAACATTGAATTCCAGAAATAATCACAAAAACAATATGTTTGGGGGAATATGAGCAACGGATGATGGGATTTGCAGTACCTTCAGCCAATTCAGCTCTGACTTCCACAGACCGCTAAGATCCCCATGAATGACAGATCTGGATCAAACGGCAACATCTGCCCGGGATCGCGCGGTTGCGACTGTGTCCCTGCGAGTTGGAATCCCCGTGGAAACCGCAGCGCATGCCTCCTTCCTCTCGTCAACCCCACCCACGGCACAGTCCTGTGTATCAGCCTCTTTCTTCCAACAGGGACGTCCTCGCAAGCGCGCGACCCTGCAAGTGGCAAGCCCCCACCCAGCGCCCCCCAAATTCTCCTGAGCCTCCCAGCACCCCCTTGGATTGCCCCACCGCCCACCAGGGGGTGGTACTGCCCACTTTGGGAACCACTGCTTTAGACTTTGGACTGTTTGATCATAAGAAAGATGATCTATATTATCTGCACAGAGAAACCACTTCAAATCTATCTGTAACTGGATTGATAAGCAATATGCCTGTAAGCAATATGCCTGTATGCTGAATATATGAAGTTTGTAAGTAAACCAACTATGTTATTTTTAACAAAGTTTTGTATCTTGGGATTTAATGTTTGAAGGAAGAGTGAATGTTCTGGGGCAACTGAAAAGAACACTTCTGAAATTCTGCTAGTTTTTGTGCATTGGCATACCATTGTTCCTAACAGTTCAAAGAGATATCTAGGTATATCAGTCTAACAGCTGAGAAACCTAATTGCCTTGTGTGAGGGCTCACCCATTTTATGCTAGGCCCAGACCAGCATAGCAGTTTGGCATCCATGGTAAGACAGGATAGCCAGGAAAAGGGGGAGTGGCTTGGATCCTTCTCTGGGAGGGGGGGAGAGAGCTGCCTGAGATTGGCTCAGAGCTAAGGGGAGGAGCCGAGCTGCTTGAGAGGGAAAAACTGTAGCTTATTTGGCAGTCAGTTGTCAGAGCTGAGAGAGAAAGCAGTCTCTTGACAGAGCTGAGTGTGAGCGGTCAGAGAAGACAGTTGTCTTGTAAACTGACAGGAAAAGTTCTGTGTGAAGCTGACAGGTAGTCAGTCACAGGCTTTTAGAATCTCTAGGGTTTAGAGATTAGCTCGCATCTCAGGAGAAGCCAGCTATAGGAAAACTCTAAGAGTGAGAGTTAATAGCTAGGGTGCTTCTGCACGACTGAGTGTTAGCTCAGAGAACTAACTAGGTTAGTTAGTTGAAGACTACTCACATCTAGTTTTAATATTAGAGTGAGGGAGTTTAGAGAGAGACACGTTTTGAACTGTCTATTTTAGTAACTAAGTCAAGAACAATCTTAAATAACCAACACGCTCTAGTACCATTCTGTATAACCATTACGCTTCTGTGCTTATAAGATCTGCCTGTTCAGTTAATAAAAGTTCCATTTATTAACTTTACAAGTAAGCTTCAGAGTGCCTCATTACCTCAGTGTGTGCCAGTTCCAGCCTTCCCACATAAGAAAGATTTTATCTCAGCAAGCCTCTTAGCTTACCATCAGTTTAGGAGCCTAGCTTAATAATTATTTTAAAAGAAATCCTAAAAACAATTTTTAGGTTGGTGGCAGCGTCCCAAATGGTTAAAGCCTCTCAGTTTATTAGCCCAAGTCGTCACACCTTGCATGAATACTAGTGGATATTTACCACTAAGGAGAAGGTTGACTCAAGCGAGTTTTTAACTTCTCAGGAAGAACATACTTTCCAAAAGGTTATGAGCTCTAAAAAGGCCATGCCTTTCCAAAAGGTTATGATTATTCCAAATAGTGTGCATGCCAATTAATCTCCAAAAAGGTTATGCTTCCAAAAGCCTGTGGAGATTCCTGGTTTTCCCAAAAGGTTATGAATGCCATTTTCCAAAACATTTCTGGAAGTTGATTTTGTTTTCATCAATTATAATTTCTTTCTTGATATTTGTCTTGTAATACACTGATATTTAGGCATTTTTTGTGTCTTAGTGTTTTTTTTCCTATATTTTTCTGTACCTTTTATGTGTGTTTGTAGACTTGTCAGTCCCACTTTCTTTTTCCGTTCACTTAAGATTACGACTGGAACTGGTTGCTCATCCACTTCAAAACAGTACTAAATGTCACTTGAATTTTAACGCACATATAAAACTGAGAAAACCCAGATGAAATAAAAACAAGATGGTTTCAGAGAAATCAACCCAGTCAGATGGCAGACAGAGCAATTTATATGATGCATTAGAAATGCTGCCGAAGTGCACAGGTTTATGCAAAAGCTACCAGATGTAGTGTAAGGCTCTTGAGGCAGTGAAATCCCACACCTCATTCCAGCCAGAGAATGCCGTCATCTTTATGATAGCAAATAAAAATGTTTCATTTAAATGTATTCTTTCTGCGAAACTGTGTAGAATGCAGAGTCTGGTGCTCCATATATACTCACAATCTTTCAGCAATTTATCATTTTTGTGATTTCCTTTTCTTTCTTCTTCCATACCACCCTCCCTCCTTTTCTCTGGTGTGCTTATTCTCCGTATGTCTCATGTGCATCAAGAAATGCGAAATCAATTTTGCTGATCTATGCCACATCCGTGTCTTAAATGGGAGGATAATCACATGAAGGTTATTGGACATTCACATTTAAAGATCACCTTGAGGACAATATGCCAGTGTCTCTTCCCATTAAAAGATACTTCTCAATTTTTTTAAAAATGAAACAAATTTACTTTTAGTTTTATATTATAGCAGGATGAGGGCAGCAGGAGAGATGAAATGAAGTATTAATAGTACCAGCAAGATGCAAGACCATTTCACAGTGGACTTTCTTTCATTTGGGGGTCGAGATGTGTACTGAATTAATTTAATGCAGCCCAAGATAACAGGGATGTGGTGTGTTTTGGCAAAATGATGCCATAATCTTTTGGAAAATGTGAATCTCCATAATCATTTGGGAAATGGGATTCATAACCTTTTTTTTTTTTTGGAAAACCACTGATCAAAGGAAAGGCATGACCTTGTTAGAAGTCTGGTTATATTCCGTATAGACTACTGCAACACTCTCTATGTGGGGTTGCCTATGAAGACTGCCCGGAAGCTGCAATTAGTCCAGCGCACAGCAGCCAGACTACTAACGGGAGGGGGTACAGGGAGCTCACAACTCCCCTGTTGCGCCAGCTCCACTGGCTGCCAATTAGCTTACGAGCACAATTCAAAGTGCTGGTGTTGACCTACAAAACCCTATATGGTTCCGGCCCAGTTTACCTGTCCGAACGTATTCTCCTCTATGAACTGTCAAGAGTGCTAAGATCGTCTGGAGAGACCCTGCTCTCGGTCCCACCACCTTCGCAGGCGCCTTTTCTGGACAGGGCCTTTTCTGTGGTGGCCCCCTGGCTGTGGAATTCCCTCCCAAATGAAATTAGATCCGCCCCCTCCCTCCTGACTTTTAGAAAGCGGGTGAAAACGTGGCTGTGCAATGAGGCCTTTGCAGAATGAAGGAGGAGATCGCGAAGCAACTAAAGTCGCTAACCACTTGATACGGACCGAAAATATCGATTAAGTTGGACTTGATTTTACTTTGGCATAAGGTTTTTTAAATGTATTTATTGTATTGTAAATTTTAATGTAAATTTATGACGTTTTTAGATTTTAAATGTTAGCATTGAATACTTGCTGTTTGCCGGTCTGAGTCCCTCTTCGGAGGTGAGAAGGCCGGGGTATAAAAGTTTTAAATAAATAATAAATAATAAGTCACAACTTTGTGAAAAGTGATGTTCACCAGCATTCATGCATGGCAACTAGGTCTCTCAGCTGTAAAACTGATGTACCTAGGTATGTCTTTGAACTGCCAGGGACACAATGCACAACACACACACACACAGCAGAGTTTCAGAAATGTTTTTTGAAGTTGCCTAAAAACATCAACTTTCCCTTAAAAATATATTTGTCTTTAAATCATGCTCCCAGGAGACAAAATAAACAGTAGGCGGAGTTGATCAAGGAAAAAAATGGTTCAAAACTCGTTTCGGATGACTTCCGGTGGGAAATGGCGATGGGGATGCCACGCTAGGGGAGAGCTCCCCAGGGCGAGGAGTCACGTAGAGCGGTCTGGTTGAGCCAAAAGCTCCCAACCCCCTCCGGATCGAGTGAGGGAGTGTCGCGAACCCCTTGGTGCACCCGTAGATCCCAAAGACCTCCCCCCCTCAAGGGAGGGAGATCTAGAGGGTCCGGGATAGCTCCGGGGAAGGCGAACCAGAGGCGAACCTGCGGAGGCGCGGCGGCCTCTTCCTCCTTCCCTCCCTCCCTCCGGCGTCTCTCCTTCCGGGCGTCCTTACAGCGCGCGGCCGGCGAGGCCTTCCTCCCCTTCCTCCTCGGCAGAGGCGCGACGAAGTGACGTCACGAAGATGCGCCTCTGGCTTCGGGCCCTTCCGGGGGCGCTGCTGCTGCTGCCGCTGCGTCTCCGTGGGGGCCGCCCTCGTGGCCTCCCCCTCCTCCTGCTCCTCCTCGGGTCCGTGAGTGGCGAGCCCGCCCCGTGAGTCCCCTCTTCCCCCCCGTTCCTCCACGCCGCCGGCTGGCTGCGGAGACACGGCGGCGGGGCGGAGCGGGGCCCCTCCCAGGTGGCCACATCCCCTCCGGGAATGTTGCCCTACTCGACCGCGTAGGTCGCTTAATGGGGAAGGCCGGCCCTGATGCCGACGAACCTAACCAGGCCTAGTAGTTTCATGAGATCTTTAGCCTTCTGTGTCCAAGAGTGCTAAGTACAAATCCCAGGATCCTACAGCACTGAGCCGTGGCAGTTAAAAAGTGTAGATGCACATTTAGTAGCTGGAGTTAAATTTCAGTTGATGAAATCTGTCTTCTGAAGTTTATTTGAGCTTTTATACAAGTTTTTATTGTATATGTGCATTAATTGGAGTGATTTTTAGGGGAAAGTGGAACTGGAATTTCTTTTGAGTCACCAAAGGAACATGGTTTTCAGGCAGCATAATAAATAAATACCTTGAATAAAATTATTTATTTGTTTGTATTTACTTTATTTGTTACCTTGTCTTTCTCCCGATATAGGGCCTCCATGCAAATAAATAAATAAATCAGTACAAACACTGCTAATACTAATCATGGTAGTAATAATAGTAACAACAACAACAACAACACCTAAACTACCTGCATTTCTTAAGCAAATGTGTTTTATTCTAAGGCTGAATACAAAAAAAATCCTGGGATTTATAGTTTGGTGAGGCGCCATCACTCTTTTTTGTAACAAAGGCTAAAGAGTTTATAAAGCTACAACTTCCAGGATCCTATCACATTGAGCCATGACGGTTACTGTCAATGCATTAATTCTGAAGTGCAGATGTACCCTAAGTATTATAACTCACAGAGTAAGTGACATTGTTGGCTTCAGTTGTAATACAAAGACACAAAAGAGCTCTTTTTTTTTACAGTCTCAAAGGAATTCTCTTTCTCATCATGTTCCAGGCCTAAAATCTGTCTGAAGTAGTCAATCAGTTTGGTTTCCCATCTGCTGTTTATACCAGCAGCATGTTGCATTTTCAGCATTGGCCGAGATGCATTATTTGAATTACAAATGTCTCTATTTTGTTTTCAGTTCCGTTTTATGAATGATCATACATTCATATAAATTGGAGGAAGGGGCACAGCATTCAGGCTTGGAATCGAGTGCCATTCTACTGTCTTTTTCCAGCCAGAACTAAAAAGTTAGCTTCTTTTCACTGGATATTACTGATCCTGGTCTAATTTGAAAAAAAGCCGTTTGACTATATTTCTCTCTCAGCTTCAATAAAACTTACTTGCTTCCTCCCCCTTCCATTCCTGGCTCAAAGAAAATGTAAGGAGCTTCTTTTCTACAAATGCTCTCAGTCCATGCAAGACACTTCTGTTATTTTTAGCTTTATCACTTCTCTGATGTAGCCTTTTCGTCTTTTGCCTTTCTTTTGCGTTAGTCTCCATTTCTCTGATACTAGGCCCAGCTTTACCATTCTTGGACAGCATTGAATTTAAGCTGTTTATTCTGACTGTTGTGCTATAGAAATCCACATATTTGATGACAATTCTAAATATGGTGTGCTATCTAGTCAGTGGGAGCGAATGAAGGCCCCATCTACACTGCCATATAATCAGGGGCGGTCCTACAGGTAGGCCAAGTAAGTGGCCGCATAAGGTGCCATCTGAGAAGGGGGCGCCATCCTGGCCGCATGGGGCGCCATCCTGGCCCTGCCGATGTTCCTCAGGCAGTGCTGCAGCTGCCTGCTTTTGGGCCCCGGCCTTGTGCGCTCTGCCGCCGCTTCTAGGCATGCGCGGAGGCTTTCGCGCAGGCGCAGTTGCTCCGGAACTGAAGTTGAGTGCAGGAACAACTGCACTTGCACGAAAACCTCCGCGCATGCCCAGTAGCTCCCTTGCGCAGAAGCCTGTAAGCAAAGCACTCCCTATCGGGCAGGCAGGGAGTGCTTCCCCTCTCCCTTTGTTTCTGCCGCGCATGCGTTTGCAGGAAGGAGAAAAGAATCAGTGAAGGAAGTGTAAGTGAAGGAATGAATGAAGGGCTTTCCTCCTCCTCCTCTGTGACCTCTTCTCTCCCTCCTTCCTTTCTTCTTCTCTATTTCTGTCTTGACCTGAGGGGCCTGAGGCTATGAGGAGTTGTGGGAGTTGGAGTCCAAAACACCTAGAGGGAGGGAGGAAGGGCCCAAGTTTGCCCAGGCCGCGCTGCCTGTATTCGACCTCATTTGAACATTTTGGCTGTTTTTCTATTTACATTTACATTGGGATCCTAATTTTGGACTCATGGGAGACTCCTATGAATTATGAGTCGGGTGATAGGTAATATATTCTGATTTTGATGCATTTACATTGCATTTCTTGTTGATTATTATACAGTTCTGCTTAATATTGTCATACAATATAATAAAAATACAATATAACAATAGAATAATGATATATTTTATATTACATGTAATATTACAAACAATATTGCAGTATAGTGGTATTGTACAAAATAGTAATATATAATATTTCATTTTACTTTATGTTGGGTTATTTGAGTTTTATAGGAGTAATGAAAATATTTAGTAGAGGATAATTTTATTTAAATACATAATTTTATTTATTATTTTATAATAATAATATAATAGAATGTTATATTATATTATAATGTCAATATATTATAATATAATTATATTGTAATGTAGTATAATATAATTATGATATAATATAGTATGAGTATGGTATAATATATTGTATATACATTGATACAATATAATACTACTAATGGTATTGTGATATTATAATTGTATATTTGTTTTACATGAGGGGAGGGCAAAATAATGTTTCTTGTGGGGGGGGGCGCCAATATAATGTTCGCTTACCATTTAAAATGACCTTAGACCGCCCCTGCATATAATGCAGTGAATAGTGACAGAAATGCTAAGTGATACAGTGACAAGTTTGGTTCTAGAGCTGGTCATTAGGGAAAAGATATGTCCAAAGCCAAGGTGAGTAGAGAACCATATTGTAAGGGAATTTGGGTTTTTGGTTGCAGAGCCCATGAGGTGGAAGAACTCGGCCAAAACCGATGAATCCAAACAAGATTTTTTTATCTCAATCTGATCAGTATTGAGGCGAATAGCCCCTCTTACCATGGAGGTCAAGGAACAAAATGGCTATCTCCCCAAACTACGCAGTTACAAAGATATTTATACTCTTTCTTATCAGCAAGTAACATTCCTCACATTAACCCTTAGTATGGCTCTTTCTTTGTTCTGCTGTCTCTGGACAGATTGTAATTGCAACTGTAATTTTGCTACTGTTATGGATTGTAATGTAAATATCTGATTTGCAGGATATATTTTCACCTACTGGATGAAATTTGGCACAGGTACCCGATATGCCCAAATTTGAATACTCGTGGGTTGGGAGAGGGGTGTGATTTTGTCATTTGGAAGTTGTAGTTGCTGGGATTTATAGTTAAACTATAAAGAGCATTCTGAACTACATCAATGATGGAATTGAACCAAACTTGGCAGACAGAACCCCCATGGCCAACAGAAAATTCAGGAAGGGTTTGCTGGGCGTTGACCTTGAATTTTGGAGTTGTAGCTCACCTACATCCAGAGAGCACTGCGGACTCAAACAACGATGGATCTGAATGAATACTCAATATGCCCAAATGTGAATACTGGTGGAGTTTCGGGAAAATAGACCTTGACATTTGGGAGTTGTATTTGTTGAGATTTATAGTTCGCCTACAATAAAAGAGCATTCTGAACCCCACCAATGATAGAATTTCCCACACAGAACCCCCATGACCAACAGAAAATACAGTGTTTTCTGATGGTCTTTGGTGAGCTCTCTGACACCTACCTCATGACACCCTCCCCTAGGGGTCCTGACCCCCAGGTTGAGAAACGCTGGTCTAGAATGTTAATAATAATAATAATAATAATAGTTTATTGCCTGCCTCTCTTTGTCGTTCAAGGCAGGGTACAATATGGTTGAAATAGTGAGATGAAGCAAAACACTATTAAAATACATACAATAACCAATATACACAGATAAAATACAGATTAAAACTCGCCCTGCAGGTTAAAATTAATACGTTAAAATTGACTGGGTAGGTCTTCTGGAAGAAATAGGCCTACTGGTGTGTTTTATATTCTGACAACTGATTTATCTGTTGGAGCTCTTCCAGCAGGTCATTGCGCAGTCATGGGGCAGCCGATGAAAAGGTCTTCTGAGTGACGGATGCCAGTCAGGTTCTGGCTGGTTGGAGTAAGCATCTCCCAGAGGATGGATTGTATGGGAGAAGGCAATCCTGTAGGTCAGGGCTGCCCAACTGGCGGCCCGGGGGCCGTATACAGCCCCCCAGCCCTTTCCCTACGCCCCCTTAAGCTTTTTAATAAAAAATTAAAATAAAAAATAAATTAAATTAAAATATTTTTAAAAATTACCCACTTCCAGGTTTCGGAGCAAGTATCGCGAGACTACGGAAGCCACACGGATTTCGCTCAACGCGAATTCTCACCTGCGTTGAGAGCGAAATCCCGTGTGGCTTCCGTGAGTCTCACGATACTCCTGTTGCCGAAATCTCGCTACTTAATCCCTGCGGCCCACGCAGACGTGATTTGTACCTTCCCGGCTGCTGCCTCGGTCGGTCGTCGCCTCTGCTCGTGGTCCGGCTGCTCCTGGATCCTGCACGTTTAGGAAGGTAGGCTAACCTTTATGTTATTATTATGTAATTGTGTATTTGAATGCCCACCCTGCATTTAATGTTAGTAAAATATTATATTTGACTGTATGGATGCCCCTTTTGAATTCCCACCCTGCATTTTATCTCTGTAAAAGATTATATTTGACTGTATGCATGCCTCTTATGAGTAGTAAGCCGGGGGCGGAGCCGGGGACAGGGGCGGAGGAGGGGGAAGACCCTACGGCCCCCCAGGTCATCAGTGACCGGAATTCAGGCCCCTGGGCCGGTAGAAGTTGGACAGCCCTGCTGTAGGTATCCTGGACCCAAACCATGTGGGGCTTTAAAGGTCAAGATCAACACTTTGTGCTTTGCCTGGAAACTAATTGGCAACCAGTGGAGTGACTGAAGTATAGGTGTGATATTCTCACTCCTGGATGTTCCTGTAGCTAATCTGGCTGTTGTCATTCGAACTAATTGGATACAAAGAAAGCTCAATGTAAAGCGCATTGCAGGAGTCTAACCTTGAGGTTACCAGTGCGTGCACTACCATCTTTAGGACCTCCAAACCTAGGAAGGGGTGCAGCTGGCATATCACCTGAAATGGATAGTTAGCACTCCTAATTGTTGCATCTACCTGGGCTGACATTTGAAGAGACAGATCCAGGAGCACTCCCAAGCTGTGAACACAGTTTCTCAGGGGGAGTGAGAACTAGTTGACACACCTCCATTCCCATGACAGGGCTTTTGATGACAAGCATCTCTATATTGTCTAGATATTGTTATTGTGAGGTTCAAAATAGAATGGCTTTCTGGATATTCCCACAAAAAAAGTTCCTAGCACGGACTCCAAAAGTAAGTGGAGAACTCTGAGTCCCCTCTGAATGGTCATATTATCCTTCAGAACTGCTGGCCCCCTGGTGGTGCAGTGGGTTAAACCACTGAGCTGCTGAACTTGCTGACCGAAAGGTTGGCAGTTCCAATCTGGGGAGCAGGGTGAGCTCCCACTGCTAGGCCCATTTCTGCCAACCAAGCAGTTTGAAAACATGCGAATGTGAGTAGATCAATAGTACTGCCTTGGCGGGAAGGTAACGGTGCTCCATGCAGTCATGCTGGCCACATGCCCTTGGAGGTGTCTATGGGCAACGGCGGCTCTTCGGCTTAGAAATAGAGATGAGCACCACCCCCCAGAGTCAGACACAACTAGACTTAATGTCAAGGGAAACATTTATCTTTACTTACTACTGGCTATCACTGATTATTATCAGTTTATTATTATTATTATTAGTTGCAATTTGATGCCACTTGATGGACTATAAATTGTCCATCCCTACCACAGAAATATTGTGGAGGCTTGGGGCTCCTCTGGATGTTATGGGAATGCAGTTCCCATCATCCTTCACTGCTGATAGAGGTACAGGGTGGGCCCAAAGGCACCAAGCAGTCCTATATATAGCATATATGATGCTATGGTATTGGAAGTCATTTATGAGATTTGATTTTGTCCCACGTAATGTAAATTTATTTATTGTATAGGCAGTCCCAAGTTACGAACAAGAGATTATGTAGTTTAGGGTTGCCAATTTTTGATATAAGAAATAAGATACATTTACCTTAAAATACACAAAAATAAGGGACACCTTTCAGCACTGCCCTATAGCCCCAATTATCAGCGCAGGGCACCAACTGCTGCTCTTTAGGTCAGCTGGCCAGAGTGCTATAATGGGCTGGAGATAATGTGAGTTCAATCCCAAGGCTGCTCTTACCTGGGCACTGGGAACCAGGAGCAAAGCAAGCGAGTCTCCTTCCTTCTCTTCCCAGCACCCGCCAATAGGAATTGTTTACGTTCCCCTCCGGGACAGGAGCTTGAAATATTTATTTATTTATTTATTCGGGCTTCTATGCCGCCGACTCCCGGAGGCTCGCGGCGGCTCACAAGAGCCGAAGGCACAATAAAATACAGAGCAATAAAAACAGTTAAAAACAACAGTAACACAATAAGCAATGGCACAATTCAAGAATGTGCGGGGCCTACCCGCCGAAAGCCTGCTTAAACAAGTAAGTTTTGCAGGCCCGTCTGAACGGGAGCAGGTCCTTCATGGCCCGGGTTCCGGCCGGGAGGGCGTTCCACAGCGTAGGAGCTATGTCAGAAAAACGCCCTCCGGCGGGTAGATGTCAGTCGTGCCAGCCGCGAAGGTATCTCCAAGAAGTTGGCATCCCCGGACCGTAGTGATCTCAGAGGGCAGTATGGAGTGAGACGGTCCCTCAGATATGCTGGCCCCAGACCGTGCAAGGCCTTAAAGGTAAGAACCAACACTTTGAAGGCGATCCGGTGTTCAATTGGCAGCCAGTGCAGATCCTGCAAGACAGGTGTTATGTGGCAGCCTGCTGGGGTGCCAGACAGGAGCCGGGCGGCAGTGTTCTGCACCAGCTTGAGCTTCCGGATCGCCGACAGAGGAAGGCCAGCGTAGAGCGCGTTGCTGTAATCTAGCCTTGAGATGACCGTGGCTTGGATCACCGTGGCCAGGTCGTTCCGGGAGAGATAGGGGGCCAGCCTCCTTGCCTGTCGGAGATGGAAAAAGGCAACCTTGCTGACCGCAGAGATCTGGGCCTCCATGGTCAGCTGGGAGTCCAAATGGACCCCCAGGCTCTTCACGGAAGACGATGGGCATAACGCCACACCGTCCAGGGTCGGAAGCCGGACACCTACCCCGCCCAGGCGGCCCAACCACAAGATCTCCGTCTTCGCCGATTTCACCCTCAACCTACTGGCTCGCAGCCATCCAGTAACGGCTTCGAGGCAATGTTGGAAATTATCGGGGACGGATCCTGGCCTGCCCTCCATCCTCAGGATAAGCTGGGTATCATGAGTGTACTGGTGACACTCCAGCCCATAACTCCGCACCAGCTGTGCAAGCGGCTGCATGTAGATGTTAAATAACAGAGGGGAGAGAATGGCCCCCTGGGGGACCCCACAAACTAATGGGGAGCCCTCGGAGACCACCTTGCCCCTCCTCACACGCTGAGACCGCTGGTGGACACAAAAATATGGGACACAAAATTTAGAGCCAAAATACGGGACGTCCCATATAATATGGGACATGTGGCAATCCTATGTAGGTTTGCTCTTAAGTTGAATTTGTATGTAAGTTGGAACAGGTACATTTATTAAGTGTAGCACTAATTATATAGATAGATAGACAGACAGACAGATATAAACATTAAATAGCATAGGGAAGAGTTAGGAATCCTATGGTGTTGTAGCAACCCAGTTCCCTTTTGTGCCTGGGGGGCAGGGGGCAGCACCGGGGGTCCCCCCTGCATTAGAGCCAGCTGCAGCTGATGAGGAAATGGAGGAAGGGGCTGATGAGTTAGCTGGGCCTTCCTCTCCCACTGAGAGCTTGGCCTGGGATGATGGATGGCCTGACGGCTATGATAACTGGGAAGGTCAGGCCGATTCGGAGAGTGTGGAATCCGATGATTGTTATGAGAAGCCAGGTGGTTCGGGTCGCAGGAGAGGATCTGGGAAACAGTGGAGGAGGAGGCCATGGAAGCTGAAGGGAGTACGACTCTCATGAAGATAGTGAACCAGGTGCTGGGAGGCAAGGACGTAGCTTTGAGAGGAGACGGAGCATTGAGTCTAGCAGGAGGGGTTGGCACCGCAGCCTAGAGCGCCAGAGAAGTGCGAGGTCCCGTAGCACAGATTGTCGGAGAAGCCTAGAGCGTCGGGGTCCTCGTCAAGGGGATTAAGTATAGGATCCGTGGGAACGGATCCTCAGTAGCTCGGCCACTTCTATCTTACGAGGAGTGAAGCGAGCGAAGGACTACGGAGCCAAGCTACTGGCTCGTGCCTTGCCAAGAAGTTTCTTGGGCCCTGTTTGGACTTTGCCTTGTTCCTTGATCCGCATTGTTTTGCGGAGCCTTTGCCAAGCCTTCGCCAAGCCTTTGCCAAGCCACTGCCTTGGGATATTACTACGGACTCGTTACTTTTGGATTGAACTTTTTATACTTTTCATGGACAATTACCTTTTCACCTGTTCTTTATTCTTCAATAAATAGTTAGCTGATTACGTCTCTGTGTGTGTGATTAAGGGGCTGGGCCGAGTCCCTGCATCGTGACAGGTGTCTTAACTCTTCCCTTTGCTGGGTGTGCTGTGCAGGCCCGGTTTAGCGGACTGTGCTGCCCAAGGCCCCCTGTCTAAATGCCACCCCCCGGGGGACGAGGCCTCTTGCGGGGGGCGGGGCCGGCGCGACGGACACGGCGCCACCGGAGGTCCCGCACCGAGGGAGACTCACGCGGCTTCCCCCGCTGCCGCCGCCGCGCTCACACCGGCGCCCCTCCTCCCTTCACTGAAGGAAGGAGTGGTGCCCACCCGCGTGAGCGCGGCGGCAGCGGGGGAAGCTGCGTGAGTCGCCCTAGAGGCAGGACTTTCAGCGGTGCCTTGTCCATCACGCTGGCAGCGGCTCCACCCCTCCTCCCTTCACTGAAGGGAGGGGGGCGGAACCGGCGTGAGGGAGAAGGCGGCGCTGGAAGTCCGCCCTAGGGCGACTCACCGGCTCCCCACCGCCGTGCCGCCCGTGCCCCAAATACGAGCGGGGCGGCGGTGGGGGAAGCTGCGTGAGTCTCCCTAGGGGCGGGACTTCCAGCGGCGCATTGTCTGTCACACCGGCAGCGGCTCCGTCCCTCCTCCCTTCAGTGAAATGAGGGGGCGAAACCAGCATGAGGGAGACTCACGCGGCTTCCCCCACCACCGCCCTGCTCGTATTTGGGGCACGGGCGAGCGGGGCAGCGAAAGCCGTGTGAGTCGCACTAGGGGCGGGACTTCCAGCGGCGCCTTCTCCCTCACGCCGGTTCCGCCCCCTCCCTTCACTGAAGGGAGGAGGGGCGGAGCCGCTGCCGGCATGATGGACAAGGCGCCGCCGGAAGTCCTGCCCCTAGGGCGACTCACGTGGCTTCCCCCGCTGCCGCCCCACTCGCACCAGCGCCCCTCCTTCCTTCACTAAAGGAAGGAGTGGCGCCCACTCGCGCGAGCGAAGCGGCGGCGGGAGAAGCTGCGTCAATCGCCCTAGGGGCGGCGGGACTCCCCACCGGCTCCTTGTCCCTCGCGCAGGCGGGCGCCACTCCTTCCTTCCCCCCTTCCTTCAGGCCCGGAAATGCCGCCCCCCAAATCTGGGTAATCCGGACCTGGTGCGGTGTGTGCCCTTGTTCAGAAGATTTCATTTCACTTTCTGTCCCTGTGATAATTAGTTTTGGAAAAAATGGCTTGTGGAAATAAGGATTGTAGAGAAGACTTCAAATGAAACAACGTTCCCTCACGATCACGCTTTAAGGAATGTATTCCCCCCCCCCCCCCCATGTCCTAAAGTTAAAGGTGGGAAGGAAAAGGCGTCATTGTCGCCGCGACTGTGCGCTCTTTTCTCAGCCCCACCTTTCCTCCTCCGAAGTGACTAAGGGCAGATTCCCTTTCGATTCAGGGAAAGGGGACAAGAGCCAACTTTTATTGAGCAGGGAGTCAAGAGAGAGGGGTCCGCCTCATGGGAAACACCTCGCCTTGTGTGTCATACACAAGGCTAAACCATATCGCAATTCGGATCTGATAAATCGTAATAAGCTGAAGCCCTTACAATACACTGGGCTTGAGCGATGCTCTAACAGAATCTGAGTACCCCTGTAAATAGTCCGGAGTCTGATAACTCACAGGCTAACGACTGTCCGGCAGCTTGCCAGCTCTTCTACCCACTAAGGCTCCCCCGTTGGCTCAGTCGTTAGCCTGTGAGTTATCAGACTCCGGACTATTTACAGGGGTACTCAGATTCTGTTAGAGCGTCGTTCAAGCCCAGTGTATTGTAAGGGCTTCAGCTGATTACGATTGTATCAGATCCGAATTGCGATATTGTGAGTTGATTGTATTACATTGCACTATATGTGATATTGTTTTGCCATTGAGCACGTACATTATTCACAATTATAGCATTTGTGATTTTTATGATATTGTGTCTTGTCATTGACTTTGCTCACAGTTCTGCCCCTCTATACCTTATGGCAGTGTTTCCCAACCTTTTTTTGATTCGCGACACACTTTTTACATTTGCAAAATCCTGGGGCACACCACCAACCAAAATGACACAAAATGACACTCTAACACAGTCATACATATAGTTAATATGTTTTTAAATGTATTTATACACTTAGTGTGAAACCTGGGCCTGTTTCGATGAACTCAACATAGATGTCCTGGCAGGAATGGCAGAAAGACACAAACTTCCCACACAGAACTCCCATAACCAAGAGAAAATGCTTGGTGGGCATTGACCTTGAGTTTTGGAGTTGTAGTTCACCTATATCCAGAGTGTACTGTGGACTCAAACAATGTTGGATCAGGACCAAACTTGGCATGAATACTCAATATGCCCAAATATGAACGCAGATGGAGTTCAGGGGAAATAGACCTTGACATTTGGGAGTTGTAGTTGCTGGGATTTATAGTTCCCCTACAATCAAAGAGTATTCTGAACCCCACCAATGATAGAACTGGGCCAAACTTCCCACACAGAACCCCTAGGAGGCAAGAGGAGGTCTCTACTTGGGGAAAGGGAGGCGGGCCTTCCCAATGCATGAAGAGGAGAGACCAAGTAGACAACGGGTGGGAAGGGGTGTTTGTATTTTTTGTGCCTTTATTGAGGTAGGTTTCTGAGGTTTTATACTTCAACACACTAGACTCTCCCCCTGTAGCAACCCAGCCTCCGTTCAGCCGGGGTGCCTGAGGGGGTCCCGATTGCTTTGGACTAAGATGAAGGTGATGCAGGGGCTGATGGGCATGCATCACCGACTGACAGCTTGCAATGGGATGACACCTGGCCTTCTGCTTATTCGGATGATGAAGGCCAGCCATATTCCGGATCAGATTGCGAATATGAGAAACCAGGAGGCTTCAGCTCTCAAGAGCGATTGTTGCCACCAGCTGCGGAGGAAGAGATGGAAACCGAGTTGGAGGCACTTTCCCAGGAAGATAACGGGCCAGATGGCGCTGAGCCGGCAGGAGCTTCGACCGGAGGAGTAGTATTGTGGCTACTCGGAAGATTGGAAGCGGAGCCTGAGGCGCTGGTCTCACAAGGGTGGGAATTAAATACACACTTGGTGGGAAAGTTCCTCAGTTTGGCAGCCACGTCTATACTGGACAGACGTATCGTTGGTCTGCTGCTCCCTGGAAGCCATAGTTTGGCTAGCCTTGCCAAGTACTGCCTAGAGACCTTGTATCTTCCAAGAACTTTGGATTGCCTTGTTCAGTCCCGGGACTAAGTTTGCTTTTGATCAATTCGCTTTGTTTTTATGGACCTTGCTTTGAGAGATCCCTCGTTTTGGATTGCTTTTGAAACCAATTGCTTTTTACCTTGGACTGATTGATTCTACTTTCTAATTGAACATTTTATTCCTTTCACCTGCTATCCTTTTGATTCAATAAATAGTTAATTGACATTGTCTCTGTGTGTGTGATTATGTGGTGGAGCTAGGGCCCGCGTTGTGACACCCCCTTCCTGGAGGTTCCAATTTCCCACGGCATTAGGGTTGCCACTTTTTGATATAAGAAATAAGGGACATTTACGGGATTTTTCACAAAAATAAGGGACACTTCATTAAAAACTTGAAACTCAAACATTAGGTAGAAATAGTTTTATTAACAGAATAAGATAATGATTGACACTCACAAAAGAAACTGACTTAAACCCTTAACAGTACATGTTATGTTTCTGCATGCTTTGTCATGCAGAAAAAACATTATTAGAACCACCTTATTTTCTCCCTCTGTATTTAGTACTTGACTTTGCTGACTTTAAAAGTGCACTGTCTAAACATTAAAATATTTTTTATAAGACAGTACATCTTCATGATTATTATGTCAATAGTTAATGGTATAGTATAGTATGGGATACTCAGCATTGTATAATATTGGGATACACAGCTAGGCCTATTTTAAGAGTAACTCTCAAGCAACCAGAAACTATCTTTATCCAACATGATCCAACATTCCCCTTGGGTAACGGTTAATTAGTCTACTGTACTGTACTTTGAAAAAGTCCTGTATCGCCTCTTCCTTCCAACGGGCAGGCATTGCCGTGGAAACCACAGCGCGCACCTTCTTCTGGTCAACGCCACCCAGTCCTGTCCTGCTAGTCAAAAATAAGGGACAGGGCCTGAAAATAAGGGACACAAATTTTAGGGCCAAAATAAGGGACGTCCCTTAGAATAAGGGACATATGGGAACCCTACACGGCACACCTGATGATCGCTCACGGCACACTAGTGTGCCCCGGCACACTGGTTGGGAAACACTGCTTTAAGGAATGTATTTTCCTCCCATGACCTAAAGATAAAGGTGGAAAGGAAAAGGCGTTGTTGTCGCCGCGACTGTGCGCTCTTTCTAACCCAGCCCCACCTTTCCCCCTCAGAAGTGACTGAGGGCTGATTCCCTTTCGATTTGGGGAAAGGGGCCAAGATAGGGTTGCCATATGTCCCTTATTCTAAGGGACGTCCCTTATTTTGGCCCTAAAATTTGTGTCCCTTTTTTTTCAGGCCCTGTCCCTTATTTTTGACTAGCAGGACAAGACTGGGTGGGGTTGACCAGAGGAAGGTGTGTGCTGCGGTTTCCAATGTGGATAAATACATTTTTAAAAACATATTAACTATATGTATTACCATGTTAGAGTGTCATTTTGTGTCATTTTGGTTGGTGGTGTGCCCCAGGATTTTGCAAAGGTAAAAAGTGTGCCGCGACTCAAAAAAAGGTTGAGAAACACTGGACTAAGGGCGGATTCCCTTTCGATTCGGGGAAAGGGGACAAGAGTCAACTTTTATTGAGCAGGGAGTCCAGAGAGAGGGGTCCGCCTCATGTAGGGTTGCCATTTTTGATATAAGAATTAAGGGACATTTACGGGATTTTTCACAAAAATAAGGGACACTTGATTAAAATCTTGAAACTCAAACATTAGGTAGAAATAGTTTTATTAACAGAATAAGATAATGATTGAATCTCACAAAAAAAACTGACTTGCACCCTCGTAACAGGACATGGTATGTTTCTGCATGCTTTGTCATGCAGAAAAAACATTATTAGAACTACCTAATTTTCTCCCTCTGTATTTAGTACTTGACTTTGCTGACTTTAAAAGTGCACTGTCTAAACATTAAAATAAAATAAATTTTGTAAGACAGTACATCTTCATAATTATTATGTCAATAGTTAATGGTATGGTATGGTATAGTATGGGATACACAGCATTGTATAGTATTGGGATGCACAGCTAGGCCTATTTTAAGAGTAACTCTTAAGCAACCAGAAACTATCTTTATCCAACATGATCCAACATTCCCCTTGGGTAACGGTTAATTAGTCTACTGTACTTTGAAAAAGTCCTGTATCGCTTCTTGCTTCCAACGGGGATGCAGGCTGCCCTGCAAGTTGGAATCCCCGGGCAGGCATTGCCGTGGAAACCGCAGCGCGGACCTTCCTCTGGTGAACCCCGCCCAGTCCTGTCCTGCTAGTCAAAAATAAGGGACAGGGCCTGAAAATAAGGGACACAAATTTTAGGGCCAAAATAAGGGACGTCCCTTAGAATAAGGGACATATGGGAACCCTAGACTAAGGGCAGATTCCCTTTCGATTCGGGGAAAGGGGACAAGAGCCAACTTTTATTGAGCAAGGAGTCAAGAGAGAGGGGTCCGCCTCATGGGAAACACCTCGCCTTGCCTTGAAGGCAGGGCCGTAGCCAGGATTTTGTTTGGGGGGTGAGTTTGTTTCGGGGGGCTGAGACTGGGTGGAAGAGGGTCTACCCTAGCAAACTTTTGTATTGTTATCCCAATAACCCCATTAATGTGGGCAGGGCCGTAGCCAGGATTTTGGTTCGGGGGGCTGAGTTTGGTTGGGGGGGCTGAGACTGGGTGGAAGAGGGTCTACCCTAGCAAACTTTTGTATTGTTATCCCAATAACCCCATTAATGTGGGCAGGGCCGTAGCCAGGATTTTGATTGGGGGGGGGGGCTGAGTTTGGTTCTGGGGGGGCTGAGACTGGGTGGAAGAGGGTCTACCCTAGCAAACTTTTGTATTGTTATCCCAATAACCCCATGAATGTGGGCAGGGCCGTAGCCAGGATTTTGGTTTGGGGGTGAGTTTGGTTCGGGGGCTGAGACTGGGTGGAAGAGGGTCTACCCTAGCAAACTTTTGTATTGTTATCCCAATAACCCCATGAATGTGGGCAGGGCCGTAGCCAGGATTTTGGTTTGGGGGTGAGTTTGGTTCGGGGGGCTGAGACTGGGTGGAAGAGGGTCTACCCTAGCAAACTTTTGTATTGTTATCCCAATAACCCCATGAATGTGGGCAGGGCCGTAGCCAGGATTTTTTTGGTTTGGGGGGGTGAGTTTGGTTCGGGGGGGCTGAGACTGGGTGGAAGAGGGTCTACCCTAGCAAACTTTTGTATTGTTATCCCAATAACCCCATGAATGTGGGCAGGGCCGTAGCCAGGATTTTGGTTCGGGGGGGGGCTGAGTTTGGTTCGGGGGGGCTGAGACTGGGTGGAAGAGGGTCTACCCTAGCAAACTTTTGTATTGTTATCCCAATAACCCCATTAATGTGGGCAGGGCCGTAGCCAGGATTTTGGTTCGGGGGCTGAGTTTGGTTGGGGGGGCTGAGACTGGGTGGAAGAGGGTCTACCCTAGCAAACTTTTGTATTGTTATCCCAATAACCCCATTAATGTGGGATATAATGAGTATGGTGATCAGATCATGATATGAATAAACATAACAGTTTAAATAATGTACCAGTCAGGCCTTTTCGCGGACCACCCTGAGAATTTCGGGGGGCTGAAGCTCCTTAGCTCCCCCTGGCTACATGCCTGCTTGAAGGCAAAGAAAGAAGAGGGAAAGGCGGCATCACCGGCTGCGAGAGGGAGGGAGGGAGGGAGAGGCTGGGGCGCCCCCTTCCCCTCGATTCCCTCCCATCTCCTTTGAGAGAGGCGCTTCTCCAGGCTTCTCCCTCCCTCTCTGCCCAGCCTCGACATCAAGCGCGTGGTTTGGTGTCCAGACACAACTTTCCATTCATCGCAAGCGCGCCTGCTCGCAACCCGAGGCAGGAGGAGGAGGCGGCGTCGCGGGGGAGAGAGGGAGGCTCGGCCAGCGAGGGGCGCCTCTGCCTTGCCTTTCCTCTCCGCGGCTTAGTCAGAACCGACTGAGCGGCCGCCTGCCCTCTCTCTCTCCCTCTCCTCTTGGGTCTGCTGCCATGTCCGTCGGCGTCTGTTGGGGGCGAGCGGGCTGAGGCTGGCACTGCCCCCTCGGAGGCGGGCTTCCACCTTCCTCCTCCTCGGCGGAGCATGCCCTCGTCGAAGTGGCGGAGAGGGCTCGGGCTGCTGCTCGGACGGCGAAGGCAGCCTGTGCTCCTTGTTCGGCGGGCGGGAGGCCGGAGCGCTGGGAGGCACCGTCGCGGGGAGAGGAGGGCATGCGGGGGGCAGGCGGGCCGCCCTCCTCCTGGCTTTCCTCCTCCTCCTCGGCCTCCTCCTCCTCCTGGGCTCGGGCACCATGATCGCGGGCTCCCTCCACCCGCCTCGCTTAGGGATCAGCGGGAAGCTCTTGCAAGGGGTCACCGCCCGAGGAGAGGCCGAAGGAGGCGATGCCAGCGGGGTCGGGAGCAGCAGCAGCAGCAGTAGCAGTGGCAGCACCGGGAGCAGCCTCGACGCCGCCTCCGCCGGCGGGGGCAACGAGACGCAGTGCGGGGAGCAGATCCTGGGCTACGGCGACGCGGAGAAAGTGCTGATCGGGGCCGTGCTCTCGCTGCTGACCCTGCTGACCATCGCGGGCAACTGCCTGGTGGTCATCTCGGTCTGCTTCGTCAAGAAGCTGAGGCAGCCCTCCAACTACCTCATCGTCTCGCTGGCCCTGGCCGACCTGTCGGTGGCCGTGGCCGTCATGCCCTTCGTCAGCGTCACCGACCTCATCGGCGGGGAGTGGATCTTCGGGGCCGTCTTCTGCAACGTCTTCATCGCCATGGACGTGATGTGCTGCACCGCCTCCATCATGACCCTCTGCGTGATCAGCATCGACAGGTGGGTCAGCCCTCCTCGCCGCCCAGCTGGCCTGCTGCTTGCCACTGGGTCACTTAGAGGAGTCCGCAGCAGGCAGGGGGAAACTTTGGATCTCCAGGGGTTTTGGACTCCAACTCCCACAATTCCTAACAAGCTACAGCCCTCAGATCCCTTCCTTTTGTATATCAGGTCTGGGGAAACTGGCCCTCCAGGGGTTTTGGACTCCAACTCCCACAATTCCTAACTACCTACAGCCTCAGGTCCCCTCCTTTTGTATATCAGGTCTGGGGAAACTGGCCCTCCAGGGGTTTTGGACTCCAGCTCCCACAATTCCTAACAAGCTACAGCCTCAGGTCCCTTCCTTTTGTATATCAGGTCCGGGGAAACTGGCCCTCCAGGGGTTTTGGACTCCAACTCCCACAATTCCTAACAAGCTACACCCTCAGGTCCCTTCCTTTTGTATATCAGGTCCGGGGAAACTGGCCCTCCAGGGGTTTTGGACTCCAACTCCCACAATTCCTAACAAGCTACACCCTCAGGTCCCTTCCTTTTGTATATCATGTCTGGGGAAACTGGCCCTCCGGGGGTTTTGGACTCCAACTCCCACAATTCCTAACAAGCTACACCCTCAGGTCCCCTCCTTTTGTATATCAGGTCTGGGGAAACTGGCCCTCCGGGGGGTTTTGGACTCCAACTCCCACAATTCCTAACAAGCTACACCCTCAGGTCCCTTCCTTTTGTATATCATGTCTGGGGAAACTGGCCCTCCAGGGGTTTTGGACTCCAGCTCCCACAATTCCTAACAAGCTACACCCTCAGGTCCCCTCCTTTTGTATAACAGGTCTGGGGAAACTGGCCCTCCAGGGTCTTGGACTCCACCTCCCACAATTCCTAACAAGCTACACCCTCAGGTCCCTTCCTTTTGTATATCAGGTCTGGGGAAACTGGCCCTCCAGGGGTTTTGGACTCCAACTCCCACAATTCCTAACAAGCTACACCCTCAGGTCCCTTCCTTTTGTATATCAGGTCTGGGGAAACTGGCCCTCCAGGGGTTTTGGACTCCAACTCCCACAATTCCTAACAAGCTACACCCTCAGGTCCCCTCCTTTTGTATATCAGGTCTGGGGAAACTGGCCCTCCAGGGGTTTTGGACTCCAACTCCCACAATTCCTAACAAGCTACACCCTCAGGTCCCTTCCTTTTGTATATCAGGTCCGGGGAAACTGGCCCTCCAGGGGTTTTGGACTCCAGCTCCCACAATTCCTAACAAGCTACACCCTCAGGTCCCCTCCTTTTGTATAACAGGTCTGGGGAAACTGGCCCTCCAGGGGTTTTGGACTCCAACTCCCACAATTCCTAACAAGCTACACCCTCAGGTCCCCTCCTTTTGTATAACAGGTCTGGGGAAACTGGCCCTCCAGGGGTCTTGGACTCCAACTCCCACAATTCCTAACAAGCTACACCCTCAGGTCCCTTCCTTTTGTATATCAGGTCTGGGGAAACTGGCCCTCCAGGGGTTTTGGACTCCAACTCCCACAATTCCTAACAAGCTACACCCTCAGGTCCCTTCCTTTTGTATATCAGGTCCGGGGAAACTGGCCCTCCAGGGGTTTTGGACTCCAACTCCCACAATTCCTAACAAGCTACACCCTCAGGTCCCTTCCTTTTGTATATCAGGTCCAGGGAAACTGGCCCTCCAGGGGTTTTGGACTCCAACTCCCTAACAAGCTACACCTAACAAGCTACACCCTCAGGTCCCTGGCCTCCAGGGGTTTTTTGTATAGCTCAGGTCCTTTTTGTAAACTGGCCCTCCTGGGGTTTTGGACTCCAACTCCCACAATTCCTAACAAGCTACACCCTCAGGTCCCCTCCTTTTGTATATCAGGTCTGGGGAAACTGGCCCTCCAGGGGTTTTGGACTCCAACTCCCACAATTCCTAACAAGCTACACCCTCAGGTCCCTTCCTTTTGTATATCAGGTCTGGGGAAACTGGCCCTCCTGGGGTATTGGACTCCAACTCCCACAATTCCTAACAAGCTACACCTTCAGGTCCCTTCCTTTTGTATAACAGGTCTGGGAAACTGGCCCTCCAGGGTTTTGGACTCCAACTCCCACAATTCCTAACAAGCTACACCCTCAGGTCCCTTCCTTTTGTATATCAGGTCAGGGGAAACTGGCCCTCCAGGGGTTTTGGACTCCAACTCCCACAATTCCTAACAAGCTACACCCTCAGGTCCCTTCCTTTTGTATATCAGGTCTGGGAAACTGGCCCTCCAGGGTTTTGGACTCCAACTCCCACAATTCCTAACAAGCTACACCCTCAGGTCCCTTCCTTTTGTATATCAGGTCCGGGGAAACTGGCCCTCCAGGGGTTTTGGACTCCAGCTCCCACAATTCCTAACAAGCTACACCCTCAGGTCCCTTCCTTTTGTATATCAGGTCTGGTGAAACTGGCCCTCCAGGGGTTTTGGACTCCAACTCCCACAATTCCTAACAAGCTACACCCTCAGGTCCCTTCCTTTTGTATATCAGGTGGCCCTCCAGGGGGGGAAACTGGCCCTCCGGGAAACTGGCCTCCAGGGGTTTTGGACTCCAACTCCCACAATTCCTAACAAGCTACACCCTCAGGTCCCTTCCTTTTGTATATCAGGTCAGGGAAACTGGCCCCTCCAGGGGTTTTGGACTCCAACTCCCACAATTCCTAACAAGCTACACCCTCAGGTCCCTTCCTTTTGTATATCAGGTCCAGGGAAACTGGCCCTCCAGGGGTTTTGGACTCCAACTCCCACAATTCCTAACAAGCTACACCCTCAGGTCCCTTCCTTTTGTATAACAGGTCCGGGGAAACTGGCCCTCCAGGGGTTTTGGACTCCAACTCCCACAATTCCTAACAAGCTACAGCCTCAGGCAGGGCCGGCCTGAAGTAATTTTCAGGTGTAGGTAAACACTATTCCCCCCCCAATTAATCTCTGAGGCTGTGAGATCATGGGAGTTGTAGTTTGGTGGAGGCTAAATATTGTATAAAACTACAACTCCCAAGCTTCCATAACAGTTGACATGGCTACGAAGGCTTCATCCTTTTTCTTGCAAAGATGAGGGAAAGGCGGTGCCTCGCTCCCCGCAGGTAGGTCTCAGCCCAACTGGCCCTCTCCAGCTGGCTCTGCTCACCTGGCCTAAGCTCGCAAAAGTGGGCGAGGTCAAGGGGCGGGGCGCCCTGGGCCAGCACCAGGAGCAGCAGCACAGCCATCGCATGGCTCCGGCGGCGGCCTCGTGGTTTTCAGAGCCTCTCTGTCGCCTTGAGAGGAACCCGCCCGCGCCCTCAAATGCGCATGCGTGGAGGCAGTGTTTGCAGCAGGCGTGGAGGCGGAGTTTCCAGCTGGCGCGGAGGCAGAGTTTCCAGCTGGCGGCGGTGCGCCCCTGCGGATCTGGCGCTCTCTGCCAGCGCCCACTCCGCCGAGTGCATTAATCCGCCCCTGACCTCAGGTCCCTTCCTTTTGTATATCAGGTCTGGGGAAACTTCGGCCCTCCAGGGGTTTTGGACTCAAACTCCCACAATTCCTAGCATCCTACAGCCTCAGGCCCCTTCCTTTTCCTGAGTAAGGGCCTGAGGCTGTAGGCTGTTAGGAATTGTGGGAATTGGAGTCCAAAACCCCTGGAGGGCTGAAGTTTCCCCATTTCTGATATACTCCAATTCAGTTTTATTTTGCAGGGTTTTTTTTTGGTTGTTGTTCAAGAGTTACTGTTGGGAGGTTTGAGATAGGAAGCCTTTCTGGATACTCCCACAAAGAGGATCCCTAGCGCACACTCCCAAGAGTAAGTGGAGAACTCAGGGCCCTTCCACACAGCCAGAATATCAAGGCAGAAAACCCCACAATATCTGCAGAAAATGTGGGATTTTGTTCAGCTGTGTGGAAGGGGCCAGAGTCCTCTCTGAATGGCATCGAGACGTACAGTAGCTCCCATTATCCTTCAGTACTACTGGCTATCACCAATAATAAGTTGCAATCCGACGCCATTCGACGGACTATAAGTTCTTCATCCCTACTACAGAAATATTGTGCAGCTTTGGGGCTCCTCTGGATGGTATTGGGATGCAGCTCCCATCACCTTTGCTGCTGATAGAGGTACCAAAAGTCACTAAGCAGTCCTATATATAGTGTATATCATGCTATCCCTGTATTTCTGCCTACAAGAAAGGAGATGCCACCTGAACATTAGAAAGAACTTCCTAACTGTGAGAGCTGTTCAGCAGTGGAATTCTCTGCCTTTGGAGTGTAGTGGAAGTTCCTTCTTTGGAGGCTTTTAAACAGAAGCTGGATGGCCATGTGTCGGGGTGTGTGTGTGTGCTTTGAAAGTGATTTTCCTGCTTCTTGGAAGCGGGTTGGACTGGCTGGCCCACGAGGTCTCTTCCAACTCTATGATTCTATGGTATTATACGTCATTTCTGAGATTTGATTTTATCCCACGCAGTTGTAAATTTATTTCCGGTATAAGCAGCCCCCAAGTTATGAACAAGAGGTTATGTAGGTTTGTTCTTAAGTTGAATTTGTATGTAAGTCAGAACAGGTACATTTATTTATTTATCTATCGCAGTGTTTCTCAACCAGTGTGCCGGGGCACACTAGTGTGCCGTGAGCGATCATCAGGTGTGCTGTGGGAAATTGGAATCTCCAGGAAGGGGGGGGGGGGAGTCTAGTGTGTCGAAGTATAAAAACCCTAAGAAATGTACCTCGATAAAGACACAAAATTACAACCACCCCCCTCCCCACCCTTTGTCTACTTGGTCTCTCCCTATCCATGCATTGGGAAAGCTCGCCTCCCTTACCCCAAGTAGAGACTTCCTCTTGCCTCCTGGGGGGTTCTGTGTGGGAAGTTTGGCCCAGTTCTATCATTGGTGGGGTTCAGAATGCTCTTTGATTGTAGGGGAACTATAAATCCCAGCAACTACAACTCCCAAATGTCAAGGCCTATTTCCCCTGAACTCCATCTGCGTTCATATTTGGGCATATTGAGTATTCATGCCAAGTTTGGTCCTGATCCAACATTGTTTGAGTCCACAGTGCTCTCTGGATATAGGTGAACTACAACTCCAAAACTCAAGGTCAATGCCCACCAAACTCTTATAGCATTTTCTCTTGGTTATGGGAGTTCTGTGTGGGAAGTTTGTGTCCTTCTGCCATTCCTGCCAGGACATCTATGTTGAGTTCATCAAAACAGGCCCAGGTTTCACACTGAGTGTATAAATACACTTAAAAGTATATTAACTATATGTATGACTGTGTTAGAGTGTCATTTTGTGTCAGTTTGGTTGGTGGTGTGCCCCAGGATTTGGTAAATGTAAAAAGTGTGCCGCGGCTCAAAAAAAGGTTGGGAAACACTGATCTATCGTGTCAGAAGCAAACTGAGTGTACAGTTCATTACAACTGTGCACTCAGTAAGTTGGATGTTTGTGACTTGGGAATTGCCTATAAATACACAGTATATGATGTTATGGTATTGTACATTCAAACAAAAGAATAGGAGAGTTTTTTGGTAGGCTTTTAGGAATTATGGGAATTGAAGTCCCAAACCCCGGAGGACCAAAATCTGCCCATGCCTGGTCTATGCTGCCAGATGCTTTGAGACCAGATCCTAGGATATGAAGCAGTGTAAATCCAGCCCTTGCTTCCCCAAAGGGTGAAGTGGAAGGGGGCCTTCACACCTGCGGTATAGCATCATAGAGTTGTAAGGGCCAGACAGTCCAACCCCATTCTGCCATGCGGGAAAAGCACTCAATCGAAGCACACCCTCCCACCGATGGATGACCATCCAGCCTCTGTTTCAAAAGCTCTAGGGAAGGATACATCACTCTCTAAGGCCCTTTCCACATTGCCCCTATAGTATCCATGGCTTTTCAGGCTTGTTTAAATAATGCAAGAGGCACATGTCACTTGAAATACCTTGGTCACTATGTATCTGTTAGACACTCAAGAGTAAACTCTTTAATTTTTTCCTATAAATAAATAAATATTCCAAAGAGAACACAATAACAGCAATGAAGTTATACTTCAGTGAAGTTGTGGCAAAATCTTTTTTTTTTCATGTCGGCAGCGACTTGAGAAATTGCAAGTCGCTTCTGGTTTGAGATAATTGGCCGTCTGCAAGGACATTGCCCAGGAGACGCCCTGATGTTTGATGTTATTGCATCCTTGTGGAAGGCTTCTCTCATGTCCCTACATGGGGAGCTGGAGCTGACAGAGGGAGCTCATCCGTTCTCTCCCTGGATTCGAAGCGCTGACCTGTCAGTCAGCAGTCCTGCCAGTGCAAGGGTTTAGCCCATCGCACCACTGGGGCCTCATTCTCCAAATGACAATGTAATAATGCATCCCAGATTATCTTCTTATCCCAGATTATCTGGCAGTGAAGACTCGCATAATCCAGTTTAAAGCAGACAATCTGGGATCAGATCCTGAGATATAAGGCAGCGTGGAAGGGGCCTAAGGCAGCACTGCAGGCCGCCTACACAAAAGGACCCCAGAAGGTTTTCCTGAGGGACAATTCCCTACAACAAGTGTGTGTAGTGAGGAAGAGAAAACTTGCTGCTTCCAAAGAGAATTCTGAAAGTTGCATTCACTTGTGCAGCATCGTGCACATCTACACTTAAAGAACTTGGCTTGGAAGGGGTTCCCTCACACCCGTCTCCTTAAGAGAATAGTGTGTGTGCAAGATAGAGAAACCTTGTTTCCGGGCTATATGGTTTCCGGGTTGTTCGGATGTTTCTGGCATCATCAGAGGAAACCTTGTTTTCCCCAAAGCAGGCCTGTAGCGAGGGGGGGAGGGAGGTGTTAAGGGTTCAACCCCCGCCCGCTGAAATGCTTCAAGTTTTTAAAAAACCTGGTTTACTCATGAATTTTAACTTTTTAACCAATTCACGAGTAAACAAGATTTGTGTGGTGGAAGGTTGAGATCATATGTGTAACATCATGTGTGTCTACATCAAAGAGCGTAGGCCCACTTTTGTTGCTCAGCTACAAGTAGAGGTATCAGTTGGGATACCAGCCCTTGAACAATCAATAAAGAGTCAAGGAAAAAAATTAAGAGGAAGGTTGAGATGGAGAACTTAGTTTGGGGTACAGACGACTTGGGGACGAGGGTTAATTAAAACTCAGCCAAACGTTCCTGTTTAGGGTTGCTCGAGTGGATTAATTGCCCCACTTCCCCATCACTGATCCTAATTGGGGAGAGAGGATGGGTTAAAAATAAGTTAATTATTAATTATTAATTATTAATTATTAATTATTAATTATTAATTATTAATTATTAATTATTAATTATTAATTATTAATTATTAATTATTAATTATTAATTATTAATTATTAATTATTAATTATTAATTATTAATTACTAATTATTAATTATTAATTATTAATTATTAATTGTTATGCGGTGGGGTTTTGGTGTTGGTCATGACAATCCTGTGAAACCAGCATTGGACTATGATGCTGGAAATCAGGGTTCAAATCCCTGCTTTCACTGCCTGACTCTGAGCAAGTCACACAATCGCAAGTCCCAGAAAATCTTGTGATAAGCCTCACCAAATGTCAGAAACACTCTCTACTCCAACCCCCCCCCCCTTTGATAGGGAAGCCACAAGTCAGAAACAAATTGAAAGCACACAACAACAATAAAATGACTGTCTTAGCCGTACTTTTCATTCACTCCCTTGTTAGTGGTTGCAAGGGAGCTGTGGTGGCACAATGGCTTAAACCCTGTGCCAGCTGAACTGAGAGACGGGGTAAGTTCCTATCTGTCAGCCCCAGCTTCCCATGTGGGGACATGAGAGAGTCCTCCCGCAGGATGGTAACACATCTGGGCATCCCCTGGGCCATATCTCTGCAGATGGCCTAATTCTCTCACGCAAGAAGCGACTTGCAGTTTCTCAAGTCGCTTCTGACACACACACAAAAAGTGATTGTGAGGGACTCAAGATGAATTCACACAAGATTCTTGTATTCCAGTTTAAGTTGTGACCAGAACCTACTTTGGAAGTATTTACGTACATTACAGATTCAACAGAGTAGTACTTTTTTTATTGCTACTTAGGTTTATTCCTGGACATAATAATAACCTTCACAATGGAGAAATAGAAGGGACAGAAATGATTTTGGGTTAAGAAATTGTAAATAAAAATGTGTGATTTTATAAGTGCAGAACCAGATAGTTGAGGTATTTCTTGTGTGCCTAGAAGTGGCAAGTCTTATAGCTTGGATCTTATTTGGTATCCTGAAATATTTTACCTTTGCAGATTCTACTTAGAGAGCAAAGCGAAGTTTGTTTCTTACTTTTCCATGTGTGGTTCCCAATCCTACATTATGCTAATTAACTAAAATACCAAAATTTTGAAAACTGGGGGGAAGCTATAGCAAAACCTAGCAATACACTTGGAAGTTTGAATGGCGTAAGAGTGAACGAAGTGTTTGACAGAAGCAGAGAAGTCAGTTTTCAAACCATTCCAGCAGAGGTCTCTTTTGTGTTGTTCGTTTTCCGCCTGGAAAGAATACGTTCTGTATGAAGGTTAGGCAAAAAGGGAAAGGTGGGGGTTGGGGTTTGGGGGCGGGAGAGGGGTTTAGCTGAGATGCAGCTGGGTAGATGTCATCTTACCTCTGTGAAACTCTGCCTAGCAAGCAAGATTTCTTTATAACAATGTGCTAAATAAGGTATATCTTCCGGTGTTGTTATGACTGTCAGCTTGATTCTGGGTAGAGTTAGATGCCTCTATTATATTTGACAGGGTTCAGTTCTGGATAGGATTTCAGTATATATAGGATTTCAGGGCGTCAATTTTTCACCTACGACAGGCTAGGCGACTGGCACCCCACCTTTCCAGGGGCGACCTGGCCACGGTGATCCAAGCGACGGTCATCTTGAGACTGGACTACTGTAACGCCCTCTACGTTGGCCTTCCCTTGTTGACAATTCAGAAACTCAAGCTGGTGCAAAATGCCGCTGCTTGCTTGCTGGCGGAACGTCAGTAAGGGAGCACATTACGCCCATCCTCCGGCAGTTGCACTGGCTACCCATTGAGTACCGAATTGCCTTCAAGGTGATGGTTTTAACCTTTAAGGCCTTGCACGGCCTAGGGCCTGCGTACCTGAGGGACCGCCTTGCCCCGTACATTCCCCCGAGATCACTACGTTCGGAGGAGTTGAACTTGCTCCTGGTACCATCGGTCCGCGCCTGTCACTTGTCAACAACCAGGCAAAGAGCCTTCTCTGTGGCAGCTCCGGCGCTCTGGAACTCCCTCCCGGACGACGCCCGAGCCATTACAGAGCTCATCCCGTTTCGCAGGGCTTGCAAGACCGCCCTTTTTAGACTAGCCTTTGATTAGGCAAACAAACCCAGCGTAATTTCTCCTGTAATCGGTACCCTGGCCCAGGGAATGCCATTGTATTTTATTTTATGTCTCGGGATGTGATGTTGCGTTTTATGTCTGTATTTTATTGTATGGCTGCATGGATGTCACATGCCAGCCTATTTTATATGCTGTTATCCGCCCCGAGCCTGCAGGGAGGAGCGGAATACAAGATGGAATAATAAATAAATAAATAAATATAGTGTTACTTTTTGTCCTTCAACATTTTCATACATATAGAAAAAATATTACAATTGTTGACAGGAGAGCTACTCCTAATAATTGTTTTAACAGTCATCTCAAGGCTGGATTACTGCAACGCTCTACGTTGGCCTTCCTCTGTCGGTGACCGGAAGCTCAGGCTAGTGCAGAACACTGCCGCCCGGCTCCTGTCTGGCATGCCAGCTGGCGCCCACATAACACCTGTTTTGCAGGATCTGCACTGGCTGCCAATTGAGCACCGGATCACCTTCAAAGTGTTGGTCCTCACCTTTAAGGCCTTACACGGCCTGGGGCCAGCGTAGTTGAGGGACCGTCTCACCCATATTGCCCTCCGAGATCACTTCGGTCTGAGGATTCCAATCTCCTGGAGATACCTTCAGCTAAACTCGCAAGGCTGACTGCTACCCGCCGGAGGGTTCTCTGTCATAGCACCTACGCTGTGGAACGCCCTCCCGGCCGGAACTTGGGCTATGAAGGACTTGCTCCCGTTTAGGCGGGCCTGTAAAACATACCTGTTTAAGCAGGCCTTTGGTGAGTAAGTCCTGCCCATGCCCCGCCTCTATTCGTTCTTCTGAGGATGATGTGCTGTTCATTGTTTTAACTGTGTTATTAATTACTGTACTGCTGTTGTTTTTAATTGTTTTTAACTGCTTATTGCCTGTATTTTACTGTGCCCTTCGGCTCTTGTAAGCCGCCGCGAGCCTCAGGGAGTCGGCGGCATAGAAGCCCGAATAATAAAATAAAATAAATAAATAAATAATAATGATCGGAATTTAATAATAATAATAATACTTCACATTTATAGACCGCCACTCCTCAAAGGCTCGGAGCGGTAAACACACAACCAAAAGCAAACAAGTACAGCAGTAGACAATACAATAAAGACATACATAATACAGAATAAGACAGTTAAGGACCTAATCTACATTTCAATACTCGACTAGGAAAAAGACACAAAATCAAAACGGCCAGTGATGTTCAGTTGGACTGGTAGGAGGTCGTGGGGCCAGAGTAAAGTTCAAGTCCCGTGGTGATAGACGTATTATCCAAGGGGACTGTCCAGTATTGATACTGGCACAAACAGAACAAATGAAACACAATGCAAGTTCTCTAATAATCACAATAAATCACAATATGGTTTATCTCATAAGAAATGCACATTGATTTATATAATTCAATGAATCAGCAACAATACACAATATTGACACACGCAATGGTAGCCTGTACATCACATATAACCACCTGGTCCCGTGAATATGGTAAATAGCATAAAGTTCATGAGGGCAAGAGCACAAGTTCTGAAGAGTAGAGAGTTCCGTGTTACTCACGAGAAGATGAAAAAATCCAGGGATAAGCAGAAGGCTAAGCGTGGTCAAAAGAAGCTCAATGGAGCGAGTCTGGGCCGACGCGCTGAATCCACATCACCAGGGAGCGACTGTGGACGTCGGCACCATGGCGCACAGCCCATGTCACTGGGGAGCGACTGGCGGCGCAGGGAAGTGAGTCATCAGATGGATGTAAACATGCCCGAAATCAATCATATAATGTCGTAAAGGTAGATGTAAATAAACAGCGACTGGGTCCGCAAGGGGAATAGACTTAGTAGCAAGCATCCAATGTAGATGGAGAGCCGGGACCTTGCCGAACGGCTTGGGAATCCTTAAAGGCGCCAGAAATTATTTGCCGTTTTCGTGCCTTAAAGGGCACTTCTTCGGGGCGCGTCGCTGAATTAGGATGAATCTATACATACATAAATACATCATGAAAGTACAGGCAATCACAAGGGTTCAAAATAGCCAATAAAATACATGATTTACAATCTCAAATGAATACATACCAAGGCGAGAACTGTCAGATTATTGCATTTTGAATAGCAATTCATGAGTCAGCACAAGATATATTTTCGCAGTTTGAGATGACCTGCAGTGTGACATGTTTGACACCAGATGGCGCTGTCTCAAGACTGCTAAATGGAACCTTGAGGAATGTCAGTTACAAAGTGACAGTTGGGATTTAATCTCTGTGAGGAAAGGATGTTTAGAAAGGTAGCTGTGATGGCTGTTGTTTTTCGATGTTTTGCCAGTTATTGTTAAATACAATTCAATACAAAGTTATATATTTTTCTTGTGAATTGAATGAGAGTTTCATTATTCACTCGAACAGAGACTGGAGTTTTTGGGCCGATGGGGAATTAAACTTCTATATTTCTGTTGCCTATCCGCTGTGACATAAATACTCGACGCCGAAGAAGAACTACTGGGTACATCACTAGTGGATCAAAAGGGGGGAGTTGTGGCACTTCTTGGGCCCTTCCAGCGCTTAGCAATCCAGGCGATGCCAAACCAGCTGGGGCCTCCAAACCCCTAAAAGGGAGAGCCACTCTGCCCAATTTGATCCAAGGATTCCGGGACAGTTCCTTTCTTTGACCTATCAGCCCGTCTCCGGAGCTGGGGATTCTCCAAAGATCGCACCCAGCTCCTGGAGTTAACATTCCAGAATGTCCCGGGGCGGAAATTCTTCCGCTTCTTGTCAAACTTGAACTTCCTCTGTCGGACGATTCTCGTTTCCGCCACCCTGGGAACTTCATCCTCCTGGGCTGAAACAGGAACTGCATCAACAACCAGTTCTCGCGGTATCTGTATAGACCTTCTCCGTCTCTGCCTACGATTCTTCCTGCGCCTGCGTGGAGACTCTGACAACGCCGTGTGGCTGGGAGCGTCCTCAAGGCCACCCGCCATCTTCCTGGGACCATACTCAAGTGTCCCAGCCTCCAGAAGCTCCCTCCAGGTCTCCCTCTCTGTCAGGCCCAGGCACCGGCGACCCCAGGACGCAGTTGAGGGGGGCTCAACACCCTATCCGTGCATGACTATAGAGCAAGGCTGCCCTCTCTAGGAGACCCCAGGGCATATGCAGTTGAGGAGGGGTATGTACCACCTCTCTCTGGCATTGAAGCGGAAACACAATAGGCTAGATACTGTTGATGTTAAACTGTAGAGTTGAGGTTCTTATTGTTTTATTTTCTGAAGGACTCATCCCACGCTTTTTACAAGCGCATTGATGAAGTTGGCGGTGTCCTTTGAGCCTGTGCAATGGATTTTTCTGGTGGAGCGCAGTGTGCACAGAACTGGCCTCACCCTTTAAACTAAAGGTTCGTCTGCCCGGGCCTAGAAAGCTTGGACGGTGGCAGCGAGGTCCTCAGGTTGTAGGTTTGGTTTGAGTTTCCTTCTCTTAGATGGTTAACCTTACAGGGTTAGATGAGCACCATCTGCCCGGGTTTGAAATAAGAGTTTTCCTTCTCCTAGGATGGTTGCTAAAAGGCTAGAGAGCCCATCCTGCCCTTTGACGTTCTTTGTCAGACCCTTCGGTTGTGCCCTGTCTGGCATGGGAGGCCCTACTGGTGGCAATTATCCCACCGCCAGCATAGTTCACAACTTCATTAGGGTACGCAAGCCTCTCCCCCACGTCAAGGGGGCGCCAACAGAGAGGATGTACCACCAGATGTCATTAAAATGCATCTCCCACTATTTTCACCATTGTCTGTGTCGCTCCCAACACCCAGTTAGTGGAGGCTGATGGCTATCATGTCCATAGAGTGGTCCATCTGCTCTGGATTTTAGTCTTAGTTCCAAAGGAGCTTTCCTTTGCTGGATCTACTCCCTCAGTAAGTTTAGTACCATGGATTGCCTGCTGCCATGGAAGCAATGAGCTGCCAATACGTCCTTTGACATGCACACCTGGTGATAAAGTTTACCTTCATAATGAAGGAAAGAAGAAGACAGTGCAATTATCATTGTGAAGAATACTTCAAAGCAGTACCTGTAGTCTTTTTTTGCCATTTACTATTTATGAATTGTTGTTTGTTATCCATAAATCTCAAAATCTGGGATTCTTTGTGAACGATCTACATTTTGACTGTGAGAAAATTAAAAGGGATGAAGGTCAAGGATCGAACAAACTAGAAGAGGGAACGCTTGTATTGAAAATTTATTTATTTGTCACGTTTCTATACTGCCCCTCTCAGCCCGAAGGCGACTCGGGACAGTTTACACAGGCAGTCTCTGCCCTCAATACAACACAGCAACAAGTCAACCCCCCCCAGAAAAAACATATAATAACAATTTAACAATTAAAAACATACAATTGCAGCCTCAGCGTCATGTTGAAATCAGTTTCCATCACATCGTCGTCATTCCTTATATCCATTAAGCCTTATATTTCATCAACAAATGCCTGCTCAAATAACCAGGTCTTGACTTTCTTGCGAAACGTCAGAGAGAGGGGGCCAATCTGATGTCTTTAGGGAGGGCGTTCCAAAGCCGAGGAGCCACCACTGAAAAGGCCCTGTCTCTCGTCCCCACCAGTCGCGCCTGCGAAGAAGGCGGGACCGAGAGCAGGGCCTCTCCAGATGATCTTAAACATCTCGATGGTTCATAGGGAGAGATGCTCGACAGGTAAGTTGGACCCGAACCGTTTAGGGCTTTAAAGGCTAAAGCCAGCACTTTGAATTGTGCCCGGTAGCAAACTGGCAGCCAGTGGAGCTGGCACAACAGGGGAGTTGTACGCTCTCTGAATGGCGCTCCTGTTATCAACCTGGCTGCTGTCCGTTGGACTCATTGCAGCTTCCGAACAGTCTTCAAAGGCAACCCCACGTAGAGAGCATTGCAGTAATCTATACGGGATGTAACCAGAGCATGGACCACCGATTCTGTTCTCTCTTTCTCTTCAGTAATAGTGGTCTCACCTGAATTTAATTTTAACAGTACCGTATTTTTGATGTATAAGACTGGGCATATAAGACGACCCCCAACTTTCCCAGTTAAAATATAGAATTTGGGATATACTTGCCGTATAAGACCACCCCTCTTCCAACGTACACCAAATAAAAATTTAAAAAGCATCAGATTTGATTTATATATGGTAATTTTCCGAATACTATACCTCCTTCTCTGCCTCTCAGATCTCGCACCTGCGCACCTGCACCGCTTCACTGCAGTCTTCAGGAGCTAGATCTGAGAGGCAGAGGAGGAGGAATGGTAATCTCATAGGATACAAGGGCGGGCCAGACAGGTAAAAGAGGTGTGTTTTTCTGGGCACAGAGCAACTCTATCTCTTTTTCCATACCCCAGGGCCCCCAGACACCTGTAGCTTGCTCTGCCCTTCACTTACACCTTCCCGCCCATTCACCTCACCATCGGGACCGCATTAAGTCCATGGATCCTGATGAATGGATTTCCTTCTACTGTACTTGTACAGCAACAGCCTTAATACTTTCATACAGTTGCTGCATATGGCAGGGATGTGGCCACTGCCATTTTTGAGCTCCCCCTGTTGCATTCCAGAACAGGAAAAAAAACCCCTCTGACTTAAATTACACCACACACAGAGTCAAAAATCCAATCCTTTTTATTGAAGCTAAATAAAAAAAAGCCAGTAGAAAAGCTGCTTATAAAAATTAGGAAAGTTCAAAAAGTATACAGTCAGTAAAAATGCATTACCATAAAGCAGTGTCCATAGAAGATCTAAAATCTCAAAGAAGTTTAAATCCAGACAGGAACCAACAGGATGTAAATGCAGTCCAGGCAATGTTATAATAATAATAATAATAATAATACATTTTATTTATATTCCGCTCTTCTCATCCCGAAGGGGACTCAGTGCGGATTACATTACACATACGGCAGACAGTCCCTGCTGGATTGACATACGATTACAATACAGTTGTACAGACAAACAGGTGCAGACACTTGTACAATTAGAAGGATCTTTCCATCTGGCTACATTCTGAAGGGTGCAGTCGCTCCATTACGTCACAAGGGGGTGCTGTTGATTCATCCTCAGACGGATTATGGGGAGCCTGGTTCCGCATTCCACTTTGGCAGCCCATCTTCCTTATTTGTTATTTGTTATAAGTCTTTAAAATCCTTCCGTCCTGGTGAGGTTTGGGGAGGTACCTATTTTATCTACTCACAGCTGGCTTTGTTTTCGATCTGCTAGGTAAACAGTGGACAGGGCTCACAACTGGGTGTCCAAACCAGCCCGGGAATCGAACTTGCAACCTTCAGATTGCAACACAGCTGTTGTTACCACTGTGCTATCTCCACAAGACTAGAAATCTACAGGAACAAGACCCCTTGAGCCTATAAATCAGGGGTGGGCAATTATCGGCCCTCCAGGTGTTTTGGACTTCAACTCCCAGAAATCCTAGCCAGTTTACCAGCTGTTAGGATTTCTGGGAGTTGAAGTCCAAAACACCTGGAGGGCCGGTAATTGCCCACCCCTGCTATAAATCCACAGGAACAAGAATACCAAGGCACATGAAACTTGAAGCCAAATGATTCCTGATCTGAAAGGTTTTTCCTTTGAGACAAACCTTTAAATCCCAAAGCCGAAAAATAGATTTCGTTTCCCCCCACACTTGGCTCTTATCTGGTGAATTCTTTGAGAGCGCCGTAAAATTTGGGTTGGCTGTCTGTCCTGGCAAAACTCCAACCTCCTGTTTTGCCACTCTTTATCTGACTGCTCATTAACTTCCCCAGGTGTCAGATTGTTTTCCAAACCCAAATCTTGAGAGCTCACAGGGAGTAGCCCATCCTGTCTCTGCTGTTTGGCAGGGATATTCTCATGAGAAAATGCCTTTTGTCCTGAAGCCTCTCCATTATTGTCTGCCTGCTGAGAATCATTCTCATTGACCAAACCATCATTTCCCACATCAGAAGCATCATGATCATGAAACACAATCACAGGCTGATTCACAACACCCCCCACCATATGCGGCAACCACAGCTTCTCCAATCCGGATTGGAAGTTTCAGCACCCGCTCTATAAGACGACTCCCAGCTTATAAGACGACTCCCAGTGTTTAAGACGACCATTGGTGTATAAGTCGACTCCCACGTATAAGACGACACCTGACTTTTGAGAAGATTTTCTTGGGTTAAAAAGTAGTCTTATATGCCAGAAAATACGGTAGTTATATTAATGTCAATGAAAGAAGATTCTAAACTTGCCCTTTAGGTGGCTGACTGATGTCAGTATGGTTCCTCCTACTTTGATGGAGACGTTTCAGGTATTACTGTTTAGGGATGCATCTACACTAAATAATTAATGCAGTTTGCCACCACTTTCACTGCCATGCCTCGATGTTATAGAATCATGGGAATTGTAGTATTACATTGTCTTCGGTCTTTTCTGCCAAAGGGTGCTGCTGCCTCACCAAACTGCAGCTCGCAGATTTCCAGAACATTGAGCCATAATGTCTACACTGTTAATTCGATGAACACTGGAACTGAACACAAAAGGATTATTTTATCTTACTCCCCCGTTTCCCCTCAGCAAGGTGTATTATTGTCTCAAAAGTCACCTGAGTTAGTTTGGCAAAGGAAGAAAAAGCATCGTATTGCTGGCTTTCCTCTTTCCTTAGAACAGGGGTGATCATTAGGTAGATCGTGATCTACTGGCAGATCTGAATGGCCATCTGTGAGGGCGTTTTTTCCTGGTAGATGGCAGGCAGGGTGGGAGGAAGGCCATCTGTGAGGAATGCTTTGATTGTGTTTTCCCGCCTCGCAGGCTCCCGACGCTGCACAGGTGCAGAAGGAGGTTGGACTGGATGGCCCTTGGAGGTCTCCTCCTATTTTAGGAACCCATTGTTGTTATTATTATTATCAGAGGCTGAATGGCCATCTGTGAGGAATGCTTTGATTGTTTTTCCCTTATGGCAGGAGGAGGTTGGACTGGATGGCCCTTGGAGGTCTCCTTCTACTCTAGGAACCTGTTGTTTTTGTTGTTGTTGTTACTATTATTATTAGTAGTAGCAGAGGCTGAATGAATATCATCATCATCATCATTATTATGAATAAATTCAGGGGCTTATTATACTCACATTTAGTTGAATTCAGTCTTAAAATATATTATATGGCTCTCACTGAAATACATTCCCCAATATGTTGCTTTTATGGCTCTCTGAGTAGTGGGTAGGTAGATCATTTTGACTTGGTTGTTTTAGAAGTAGCTTGCATGCTGAAAAGGTGTGAGCACCCCTGCCTTAGAAGGAAACATTCTAAATTAGAGAACTAGCCATCCATTGTACTCCAGAGTCTTCTGCCTTACTCTGCCTAGGGACCTGGCAGTCTTATTTTGTTGATCCTCTTGAAGCCAGATGACACTTTGGGGTTGGGAATTCCATTGATATCCCCTTGATATACTAGATGAGCAAAGTACATATCTCATCTCCCTGTTGTTTCCAGTTATTGACCACAGAGAACAAAAGAGGGTCGATTAAGAACTGCTTGTGTTATGCTCAGCTGCTATCTCCAATAAGCAGCTGACCTTAGAAAGCTCCGACCCACATGGGCCCGAGCTTGGCTTCCCCTTCCCGTTAGTTTTAGTCATTCCCTGTCGATGTTGTTTGTCTTGTTGTATGCTCTGTATTTTTTTATGTCAAACTGTAAACCGCTCCGAGCCCTCGGGGAGTGGCGGTATAGCAAGTTTGAACTATAAATAAATAAGTGATCACAAAAATCCACCATTCTGTGTGATTCTTGTTTATACTATTGGTAAGCTTAGCAAGTGTCTGGCAGAATCTCCACATATCAGAGCAGGAGAACAAGAAACCACATGTGGTAGGAGATGTGTGGGAAAGGGACTGGACTCTCTAGAGCAGGGGTGCCCACACTTTTTCATCATGCGAGCTACTATATGAACAATCAAGTTGAAAAGATCACCTGTTGTGCATGTGAGCGTGCGCGTGCACGCTCCTACTGCAGCCTTCCGTCCGCGCGGGGCTTCTTTCTTGCCTGCCCACGAACTCACCGCCGTGCGCACCCGGGAAGGGGATCCTACTTGCCTGCGTGCGCGCTCTCTCTTAATGTCTTCATTGCCTTTCTCCTTCCTGCTGCGTGCTTTCACGAAGCAGGAAGTCCCCATCCCATCCTGCTTCTTGCGTGCACAGCAGTCCCCTCCCATGCACGCAGCAGGAGGGTATTTATAGGCGCACCCGCCAGCGCTCCAGCCAGATATGGCTTCGGCGGTGGCTCAGAAAGCACAGGGCTGGGAAGAGGGGCCGCCTGGCTGCTGCCTGGGCCGGGAAACTCAACCAAGAGAGGGACCCATGTGAGGCTGGAGCCTCCCCACGGCAGCCTCCCCCCTCCCCCCTCCCCCCCTCCCTCGAGGCTTCCTTACCGGGGCAGAAGAAGGAAGAGTGGAAGAGGTGCTTCCCCAAAGTGACCAGGGCAGCGGGGGGGCCCTTTCTTCCTTTCCTTCCTTCCTTCCTTCCTTCCTTCCTTCCTTCCTTCCTTCCTTCCTTTTGAGGGTGTCACTCAGAAAGGACGCCCAAGTGGATGGCTGGCAAGGAGGACCCCTCCCACTGGTGGCAGTCCATGCCCACGGGGGAGAGAGAGAGAGACGGTGGCTCTTCCTAGCCGGCTCTGAAGAGCCACCCCTCTCTCTCTCTCTCTCTCTCTCTCTCTCTCTTCTCTCCCCCCCGTGGGCCCTCGCCGCCTTTCTCCTTCAAGGGTGAGGGAGGGCAAGGCAGAGAAAGGCGGCGAGGGCACAAGCAGCAGCAGCAAGTGGAGTCTCCATCCCCGCAGCCACCTCCTCGGGTTCAGCCCCAGGAACACGGCAGAGCCCTCCCTCCTCTCCCCCAACCAAGGAAAGAAAGCAGCCGCACACAGCTCGCTCGCCCAGGTCTCGGCTTGGAATGGGAGTCCTGAGGGCAGCAGCAGGGTTTGCGGTGGGGCTTGCTTGGCTTTGGCCCACTTTGCCCGGCCTCCTTCGCCTCTTTCCCTCTCTCTCTCCCTCTCTCCTTCCAGCGCCCGCCTGCCTGCCTGCCTGCCAAAAGGATCCAAAAAAGTTCTCCGGATTTCTTTCTTCTCTCCTTGGCTCTCTCTCACACACACACACATTCCCTCCATCCCTCCCACAGCCTCACATCCTATCTGTGTGCGTGCCTTCGCCTTGCTCCCGCCGCCCCGCCCCCCAAGCAGCAACCAATGGGCGGTCATGTCACCACACACTGCGTGGCAAGACGAGCGCCAGGGCCTGCCCACTAAAGCCTCATTTTGGCAAAAGAAGCCCCGCAAAGGCGGCGGCAAGAGCGCACGTGCGTGCGCTTGGCAGGAGCGCGCCATCTGGCTGGTGAGGCCCAAAGATCACCTGGAAGAGGGCCGAAGATCACCTAGGTGCTCCCGATCACCGTAATGAGCACCCCTGCTCTAGAACCCTTGAAGTTCTAAATCAGTGGTTCGAGAGAGAGCTCCAGGACATTATCTTGAGGAATAGCACTAATTCTTTCCTATCTAAGCACCTCACCAAACTGCAAAACTTAGAATTCCATGAATAGAAGCACGTAGGAAATTAATAGAAAAGAACGAGGGTCTGGTAGCCCAGATAGAGCCCTGGAACCCAGTTGTGTTCCATATGTTTTCATAATATCATTATTTGTTGATTGATTTTGGCATCAGTAAATTTCAAAGAAAATTGTCATAATATATCAAATTCTATGTTACAAAATACTATTTTCCGTTGTCCACCCACCCTAGTTGCAAGACCAGGATGCGGTCAAAGTGAGGGAAAGGAAGCCCCAAGTTATAGTTTTAGTTTTTCAATGTCTTTTGTCTTCTCTATGAAAGAACATTGGTACCTCAGCAAACTAGAAATCCCAAGGGTCCATAGGATTGAGTCATGGTAATTAAGGTGTTGTCAAACTGCATTAATTCTATAGACACACTCTGTAATCATAGTTAAATATTAAATTGCCATAGCAGTAAAGTGCAGAACTACTTTAGGAATTTTAGCATTTGGTACCTCTCAAAATATATGCTAATGATTTATAGTAGTTTTGTCTTATTTTCTAGTATAAAAGCCAGGTTTTATAGTAATGTGGCCGACTGCATGATAACAAGCTCTGATAAAATCTGGTTTTTTAAATCAACACAAATTCATTGGAGACCTGTAAACTCACATTCTTGAGGTGACCTTGAGTAAGTCATACACTCTCAGCCCTATAAGTTGGAAATTACTCAAGGCATACAAGAAGGAACATGGCAAATATAAAAGTTCTAGGAGTAAATACTTTTCAGTATCTCACTTTTTGTAATGCTAGAAATTTGTTAATTGAGGGTTAATCTCATTGGAAGGCAGAATTATTCCTTGGAGGCAGTGCTCTCATTTCAGTCACCCACAGCCATACCCCTTAGCAAGAAATAGGACCTGTCAGTAGATTTCTGTGTGATTGACAGTAGACTGACAAAATTTCTACTCCCAGTAGTGTGACAAGGACATAAACACATGCACATACTTATAATGCAGCGAAAATGAAAGCTGCGGGCACAATCCAATTTTGGAACTGAAAATGAGTTCTTGGGCTCACAAATCCCAGTTCTAAGTGTACATTATTTTCATCCGCCTCTGATACATTTTGGGATTCAAGTCTAAAATCTCACCAGTGGTGGAACACAGGGAAAAAGCAATTAGAAACTGTCGTGGTTTAAACCGTAGACATGTTGCAAAAATGCCTTAGTTGATCTGTATACAGCCAAGTTCATGGTTCCCACAGAGGGGATGGGATTTTGTGGCCAACTTGCATGGATTCCTTTAACTGTGCGGAAGGCAAAAATGTTGTTTTGAGCTTTGTAGGGCCAACACTCTTTAGGATTGTGGGTTATTTTGTTTGTTTGTTTTTTCATCACAGCCCCTCTTCTGAAGAGGAAGAGCTCTAGAGCAGGGCTGTCCAACTGGCGGCCCCGGGGCTGTACACGGCCCCCCAGCCTGTTGGACACGGCCCCCGCTATGCCCCCGGCCGCCATTTTTAATTTTTTAAAAAACAAATATTTTTTAAAATTTTTTTTTTAAAAATGGCGGCTGGGGGAGGGGGAGGCGGGGCAGGGAGGAGGAAGTCAGCCAGCTCCTCCTCTCTGCACCGCCTCCTCCGTCCTCTCTCCGTGCCGCCGCTGCGAGATCGCAGGGGGGGGAGGGAGGGGTGGAGGAGGAGGCGGGGCAGGGAAAGGGAGCCAGCTCCTCCTCCTGCACCGCTCTTCTTCCCCTCTCACCGGCGCCCGATGCAAACCGGTTTGCATTGGCGCCGGTGAGAGAGGGACAAGGGGGTGCAGGGAGGAGGAGCCAGGGAGGGAGGAGGAGTGCCTAAAGAGGAGGAAGGCAAGCGCTTGACTTCCTCCTCTTTAGACCTGCCTTTCGTTCTGCCTCTCCACCGGCGCCCTGATCGGTGCGCCGGTGGGAGAGGCAGAACAGGGGAGGAGGCTGGTGTGACACTTTAGGAGGGAGGGAGAAGCCATGGAGGGCTCCCTTGGCTTTGCCCCTCCCTCCAGTCACGCCAGCCTCAGAGGCGAAATCGCCGCTTCTGAGGCTGGCGTGACACTTTAGGAGGAGGGGCTGGGGGCGTGGCCGGGGGTGGGGCCAGGGGCGGGGGCGGAGCGGCCCCCCAGGTCATCAGTGACTGGAAGTCCGGCCCTAGGTCCAGTAGAAGTTGGACAGCACTGCTCTAGAGATGAGATGACTAGATACAAATATACTGGTTGGCAAGCTACATCTTTTTATTCAGGTAGGCTTTTAAAGAAGGGTTCATATATTTTATGTAGGGCAGGGGTACTCATTAGGTAGATCACGATCTACTGATAGATCGCGATCGACCAGGGCTGCTCAAGAGGTCGATCGCGATCGACCAGTCGATCTTCAGGCCTCATCCAGGTGATCTTCGGGCCTAGGCAGGTTGATCTCTGGATGGAGCGCCAGCCGCGCAGCGCGCCATCCACGTCTGCTCTCTCCTTTCTTCTGCTGCATTCCTCCTCCCTCCCTCCTTTCGCTGGGAGCCCTCTTTCCCCGTGCCCTGGCTAAACGCGGAGGAGAGTTGGGGTGAAGAGGGCCAATGCATGGAGAGCGCCTCTCTCCCTGCATTGGCTCTCTTCCTTCCTGTTCCAACTCTCCTCTGCGTTTAGCCAGGGCACGGGGAAAGAGGGCTCCCTTTCCCCGTGCCCTGGCTGAATGCAGAGGAGAGTTGGGGTGAAGAGGGCCAATGCAGAGAGTGCTCTCTCCCTGCTTTGGCCCTCTTCCTTCCTGTTGCAACTCTCCTCCGTGTTTAGCCAGGGCACGGGAAAGAGGGCCCTTTCCCTGTGCCCTGGCTAAACGCAGAGGAGAGTTGGAACAGGAAGGAAGAGGGCCAAAGCAGGGAAAGAGCACACTCTCCCTGCATTGGCCCCGGATGTGTGCCCCTTCTTTGGTCTGGCACCGTGGCGCCCAGGGGCGTGGAGAGGGAGTGTGCAGCATGCACCAGGCCCCCCGCGCTCTTTCCAACCGGGGTGCTGCTTGCCTGGAGGAGCAGCCTGGTGGCTTTGATGTCCTGGCTACACCAGGCGATGGATGCTGCGTTTCTCCCAAGGGCTGTGCCTGCACTCATCTAGGACCCAGGAAGGAGGCCTCACCCAAAGCTGAAGTGATTGAAGGTATTGCAAATCCCATCATCATTTATAAATCCTCCAAACCCCTCTAGTATTTTCTGTTGGCCCGTATGCCAAGTTTGGTCCGGTTCAATAGTTGGTGAAGCTCAGAATTAAGCGGCTGAGGGGGATGGCCACATTGATCAGCATTGAATGGCCTTGCAGCTGAAAGGTCTGTGTGTTTTCATTTTGTCTGTTTATATCTGTGGAATGATGTCAGAGTGGTAAAAGGAACTCTTGTCATTTTTGAATGTTCCATTGGCCACATTGATCAGCAATGAATGGCCTTGCAGCTTCAAGGTCTGTCTGCTTTCATTCTGCCTGTTTATATCAGTGGAATGATGTCAGGGTGGGAGAAGGAACTCTTGTCTGGATGCATTTTTGAATGTTCCATTGGCCACATTGATCAGCATTGAATGGCCTTGCAGCTTCAAGGTCTGTCTGCTTTCATTCTGCCTGTTTATATCTGTGGAATGATGTCAGGGTGGGAGGAGGAACTCTGAGAAACAAATGGCTTTGCAGCTACCAGGTCTCTCTGTTTACTTTCTGCCTGATAATATCTGTGTAAATATGCCAGGGAGGGAGGGAGAAAGGGGTGCTTGGATGTATTTTTGCATGTCCTATTGTTTACATTTCTGAGAAAGAAAGAAGCCCCGTGCGGAAGAAAAGTGACAGCAGGAGTGGGTGTGTGTGTGTGTGCGCGCACCAGGTGATCTTTTAAACTTGGTTCTTCATATGGTAGCTCCCATGCTGAAAAAGGGTGAGCACCCCTGGCGTAGGGTGTCCTGGTAGATCGCAGGCAGGGCAGGAGGAAGGCTCGGTCCCGCCCTGCAGGCTCCCGACGTCGCCCAGGTGCTGCCGGCCCTGGGTTATCTGAGGTCCTTTCCACACAGTCGAATAAAATCCCATGTTATCTGCTTTGAATCAGATTATATGGCAGTGTGGACTCAGAAAACCCAGTTCAAAGCAGATATTGTGTTATATGTTTCACATTTTTGTAGTGGGTAGGTAGATCATTTTGACTTGGTTGTTTTATAAGTAGCTCGCATGCTGAAAAAGTGTGAGCACCCCTGATGTAGGGGAATGGCACTGCATTAAACATCTGTTAAATCTGGAATTTATTTCACAATCCACACACGTATAATCCATACAGTGTACATGTGGACTGAACTGACAATGGTCCAGTTTGGGTGCGTATAAATTCTGTGCATCGGTCTCTGTGTGGATCAGTCCATGAAAGGTGAGATCAGTAGTCATGAACCTGTCCTCTCCTTCAGTCATGTGTCAATTGTTCCCAAATGTGTTGTGTGTGAACAATAGGACTTGTGCTTTTCAAAAGGAAATAAAAGGAACAGATCTCCTAGGTCTTACTGACAGGCTGGCTGCATGGTGATACTCAGGAAAAAGAAAAAAATGAGACCTGTGTAGCACACCAGTTCTCGTTTGTGCCTGGGGAACTAGGAACAGCACCGGGAGTTCCATTAGCATTAGGGCCTGTGCCAGCAGAGTTAGACTCTGAAGAGGATTTGGAAGGGTTACCTGAAGATGAGTTTTCCCTCACTGGGCCCCCTTCGCCTACGGAAAGCTTGGCTTGGGATGAAGGTTGGCCTGACCCCTATGAAGACGACCAGGTGCAAATGGAGTCTAGTGATAGCAGTTATGAACACCCGGGGGGGAGAGGTTCGCAGGAAACTCTAAGTGAAAACATGGAAGCAAGTGGCTGGGAAGATTCTAGGGAGGACAGCTCTCATGCAGATAGGGGCCCAGCTGCTGAGAGGCACGGTCGAACCTTTGATAGGAGAAGTAGCATTGTGTCGAGGAGAGGGGGATGGCACCGCAGCCTAGTCGGGCCGAGGTCCGTCAGCAAGGATTGAGAAGACAAGGCCTAGAGCGCGGGGACCTCGGCCGAAAGATTAAGTATAGCATCCGTGGGAATCATCCTCAGTGCTTCGCCACGTCTCTTCTGAGCAGACCTGAAGCGAAGCGGGACCACGGGGCTAAGCTAGCCAGTGGTCATCAAGTCTTGCCTTGTTCCTGTACTTTGTTTGTATCCTGAATCCGCATTGCTGTGCGGAGCCTTGCTGAATCTTTGGAACTATCCAAGTTGCTTTTGGACATTTGATTGCTCACCCTTTGGATTTGCTTTTGCTATTTTTATGGACAATATTCCTTTTGACTGTTTTTATATTCAATAAAGTAGTTAGCCTTCGTTCCGTCTCTGTGTGTGTGATTGAGGGGCCGGCCAAGTCAGTGCATTGTGACAACCTGTAGAGCAACAGCATGTTCTAAGATAGCCTAAACCAGTGGTTCCCAACCTGTGGGTCCCCAGGTGTTTTGGCCTACAACTCCCAGAAATCCCATCCAGTTTACCAGCTGTTAGGATTTCTGGGAGTTGAATGCCAAAACATCTGGGGACCCACGAGTTGAGAACCACTGACCTAAACCTTGGGAAGCAGGTGTGTATATGTAGGCTTTGAGCAGTGGCTCTTCAAGAGGAGTTTACCAGGCCTTCCTCAATTGTCCAAGTTTGGGCAACTGTGGTAGTTCTAGGGACCTGTTAACTGCTTCTCAGGGCTGCCTGTCTGTGTTTTGGGGACTGCCAAAATACATCATCATTCATTCACAACAACTCAGAGGTTGTTAAAAATCTATTGGCTTTGAAAATTGGATATATTTTTAATAGTTTATGGTGTTTCTGCTATTAGGCTATTTGGCTGATTGCATATCTCTATAGCAGTGGTTCTCAACCTGTGGGCCCCCAGGTGTTTTGGCCTACAACTCCCAGAAATCCTAGCCAGTTTACCGGCTGTTACATGGCATTTGACACTAGATTAACCCAAAGGAAGTCAGCTCACAAGGATGTAGACCAGGGGTGCTCATTAGTTAGCTCGGGAGCTACTAGTAGATCTTCAGCCCTCTTCCAGGTGATCTTCGGGCCTCACCAGCCAGATGGGGCACTCCTGCCATGCGCGCGCACACCCTGCGCGCATGCACGCTCTTGCTGCTGGATTTCGCTCTCGCGGTGCTTTTTTCACCTGCAGGGCATTGCAGGAATAAGGAAGCACGAGGTGCTCCCTCTGGATGCCCCGCCTCGTGCTTTCTCCTTCCTGCAATGCCCCACAAGCGGAAGAAGCGCTGCGCGGGCGGAAAACACCAGCAGGAGCATGTGCGGTGGCAAGAGCGCATGGCGGCGGGAGCGCACGGCGGCGGGGGCAGGTAGATCTTTTGGACTTGGTTACTTTAAAAGTAGCTCGCATGCTGAAAAAGTGTGAGCACCCCTGATGTAGACAATCATCCCACTGTTCTATTCTAAACGGAGTCATCCCTGATTACCATATTTATCTTCTTTATCACTCTTCTACATCCTAGAGCAGTGGATCTCAAGCGAGTCCCCAGGTGTTTTGGCCTACAACTCCCAGAGATCCCAGCCAGTTTACCAGCTGTTAGGATTTCGGGCAATTGAAGGCCAAAACATCTGGGGATCCACAGGTTGAGAACCACTGCCCTATAGTACACAGACCTGCCCAAGCCCTGAGATCCTCAGGAGACCTCCTTCTCTTGGTCCAAACTCCACCACAAACTCAAATGGTAGGAACGAGAGAGCTGGCCTTCCTGGTGGCTGCCCCTTGATTCTGGAACTTCCTGCCCAGGGAAACCAGAATGCCGTCTTCCTGCTATTCTTTTGGCACAGGCTAAAACTTTTTTGTTCAGGCAGGCTTTTAAAGAAGAAAGTGTTTAAGATCAAGTCAGGGGGTGCTATGGTTTTAGCTATGAACCTGTTTTTAATCTGTTTGAAGGAGTTTACCTGTTTATTTTTAAATATCATTGATATTTAATTCTGTTTTAATGTTTGTATATCTTTAGGTTTTAAATTGTATTGTATCAGTTTCACTGTAAGCCACTTTGAGTCTCTTTTTTAGAGAGAAAATTCAAACAACAAAGAATAAATAATTTAAAAGAAAATTTGTTTTTGAGACAGAGGTAGAAAAAGACTAAACCAGAGATTCTGGAAGGTGACCAAGACAGCCTAGGAGGAGGCCCCAATGCCATCCTTCTTCTGCAATAGTAAAGCAAGTCTCAGAAAAAAGGTCATAGGGCACTTCCAGACAGGCCAAAAATCCAAGAGGAATTGGGATTTTAAATCCCACTTCCTCTTGGGATGGAGGCCACACAGCTGGCCTAAACCTCATGCTTTTGCAGGGGTGGTGTCCATATACTCACTCCTGATGATCCGAGATCTGCAGGGGTGGGCATCATGGGCACTGCCATCATGGGCACTGCCACTACCCCTCCCTTCCCCCATTTACCTCTCCACTTGAAGCCTCCCTCCCTCCTTCCCTTCTCCCTTGGAACAGCCGAAGGAAGACTTTGAGTAGGGAAGGGGGATTTCTCCTCCAAGTCCTTCTGTTGATTCTTCCAGGGAGGAGGAAGAAAGGCAAAGGCAAAGGCCTGCATGGAAGGCTTGAGAGGGAAATGGGGGGCAGGAGGGAGTCCAGACAGGTGGAAGGGAAGAAAAACATGTGTGTTTTCGTGCTTGCAGGGACACACAGGCATGGAAAGGTGCATGTTTCTCAGAAAGAATTGGGTTTTAAGAGCAGCTTTTTAACACGTGTTTTCCAGTCTTCAACCCGATTCCTCCTGCAATTTGGCTAAACATTACCCCCCCCCCTCCCTTGTAACCTAATTTAACCCGGGTTATAATGCATGTGTAGAAGAGCCCATAGTAGTAGGAAGAATAAAACAATTGGGACCTGGGGGTTAGAACCAAACAAAAGTCCTGGTGAGTTGTTTGTCTCAATCACTGAGTTACTGTTCACTCAACAGAATGATCATAATAGGAAAAACAACAACACCAAGGCACATTAGAAAATACATGACAACTATAAAATAATCATTTTGGCAGATGAACAGTAGAAGTGTGACTGGTAAAAATAACACCTCAGGGGGAAAAAGTCAATTGGATGGAAGCAAGTTACAGCAGCAATTGCTTTCTTGCTCTCACAATGACTTGGCAGGGATTCAGTGGGTGAGAAGAGCTCTAAGATATTTTGTTTCTAAGTTATTGATAGCAAAGCCTTATACTTTGCCCATTCTACTTCTCAGTATAGTCTTTTTCACAAAGATCATATTTTTTCTGTAAAAGTTTGTATGGAACATGGAATATATAATCCAGTCTAACCAGCAGTGGTTCTCAACCTTCCTAATGCTGCGACCCCTTAATACAGTTCCTCATGTTGTGGTGACCCCTAACCATTATTTTCTTTGCTACTTCATAACTGTATTTTAGTGTGTGGGAGGGTTGGGTTGATTTTGTCATTTGTGAGTTGTAGTTGCTGGGATTTATAGTTCACCTACAATCAAAGAGCCTTCTGAACTCACCAACAATGGAATTGAACCAAACTTGGCACACAAAACTCCCATGACCAACAGCAAATACTGGAAGTGTTTGTTGGGCATTGACCTTGAGTTTGGGAGTTGTAGTTCACCTACACCCAGAGAGCACTGTAGACACAACAATGATGGATCTGAGGCCCACTTGACACTAATCCTCACTATACTCAATTGTGAACACTGGTGGAGTTTGGGGACAATAGATCGTGACATTTGGGAGTTGTAGTTGCTGGGAATTTATAGTTCATCTACAATCAAAGAGCCCCTTGCACCCTACCAATGATAGAATTGGGTCAAGCATGTAAACCGTGTGAAAGAACTCCAGATGGGAAGATTTCTCATTTTTAATTTTATGGTGTTTCTCAACATCTTCGTTGTTTTTTTTCTTGTCCTTGTTTTGCATCATGTTTGTGGGACTTTGTTGGGGACGACACACTTTTAAATTATATCCTCTAATATTTATTTATTTACCCAATTTATACCCTGCCTTTCTCAACCCTGAAGGAGAATCAAGGCGGCTTTTCAATACCTTAAAACAACATACATACATAATATGTAAATTCATGTTCACGCTTAATTAATTTATACATTTTCCCTCCTTTGTCTAAACTTTGTGTGTATTTTCCAGTTGTGTGCATTTTAGCTATTCTTGTTAAATTATCCTGTTATCTTATGTTTATTTCTTTGAAATGTTCTATAAGCACCACAATTATATAGATTCATTTCGGAGTGAGTTTCAAGCATCTTGAAAATACTGCTTTCACTGACATTGTTCAAACCAAGAAAACTGTTTCCTATCTGGCAATAATTGGTATTGTCACTTAGGCCACTTGAGTCTCTAATGACAAAGAATGGATTCAGGAACACAGTGACATGATATCTCTTCCTTCGGAGAACAGGCATACATCTATATTCTGAATTGGAATCTATTTGCTTACTGTTCCTCCATTTTGTGGGAATTCAGGTGCAATTTACTGCCTCTCATTGAGCCTACTAGTAGTCTTGAACCTGCATAGCTAAGCATAATTCACCTCATGTGTGGAAACATAGAGTATGTGTCACCTGCCTGTTGATGACATCTTGCCCCCAATCTCCAAATAGCTGCTTTCAGTAGCTTCATATTGGTTTTTACTATGGTGACCTGAAGTAAAACTGTCAGAAAGGTCAAAAACTGTAGCGGGGTGTCCGCGAGAAGGCCTTCTTGGTACATTATTTAAACTATTATGTTTATTCATATCATGATCTGAACACCATGCTCAATATAGCCCATATGCATGGGGGTATTGGGGTAACGATACAAAAGGTTTGCTCAGGAGTTCTGTACCATCTTAATATCATCTTTTTTTCTAATTCGTTATATTTTTCTATTTTTATTTTATTCACATTCCTAATTATTTCCTCTACTTCATGTGTCTGTAATGATTTAACCCCATTCCATTTGTTACATATTGCTCTAATTATGAACTCTTTATCTTCATCTTCCACCATTAAATTGTATATTTTTGCTACTGTTCCTTTGCTTGTTTTTTTCTCTTGCATTGAGTAATTTATCTACCTTTAGTTCTTCAGTGGGCAGAGCACCTTCTTTTTTTACTTTTTCCCAAATCGCTCTTAATTTTAACCAATTTTCTTGCCCCCTTTTTCCAAAAAACTCTGGCCAATTTATAATCTTTCCATCTTGTTTCCACATATCCTTTACTGTTCTTATATGGTAAAAGGAAGGAATTCTAAGTGTTCTGAAATAAAAAAAACGTCTGGCAAATGATACAAGGAAAAATACAAGAGATATTCCAGATAAATATTCAAATTAATAATGATTTGCTACTATGGGATCATCCAAGTATAAAAACCAAATTTCAGGAGTTATTTAAGGTAACAATAAGAGCAGCCCATGCGGTGATTGCTAGAGGATGGAAAGACAAAACGAAATGGACATTAAGTAATTGGAATGATTATATGTATGATCAAGTGTTATTAGATATTACGGGAATTATGACTAATCAAGCAACAAGAACAGACAAACAAAAGGACATCACAGATACCGTGTTTCCCCGAAAGTAAGACAGCGTCTTACTTTCTTTCCCCCCCCAAAAGTCCCCCTACGCCTTACTTTCGGGGTACGTCTTATATAAACTAAGACGTACCCCGGCGCCACGCCCACGCCGCCGCCGCCGCAACTGGCCCATCGGCGCACCTTTCTGCACACCTCCGCGGCGCACCTTTCTGCCAGGCCTCTGACGCGACGAAGGAAGGGAGGGGGAAGAGCGCAAGGGGTGGAGGGAAGCGGGGACGCGTCAGAGTGATGCTCTGACGCGTCGGCTTCCTCACCCTGCGCTCTTCCCCCTCCCTTTCTTGGAGAAAAGAAGGGAGGGGGAAGAGCGCAAGGGGCGGAGGGAAGCGCGACGGCGGCGGCATGGGCGTGGCGACGAGGTACGGCTTACATTTGGGGTACGGCTTACATTAGCCGACCCCCCTGACACCCCCGATACGTCTTACAATCGGGGGTGTCATACTTTCGGGGAAACACGGTAGATGGATGATCTATTTCAACTGGGTGAAAAATGGAGGAGCCAACATTCACATCATACAAAAAACACAAAGACTTTTCCAGTGGCTGGATCTGCAAGATTCGTAGAAATATACTGTGGTTGAGGAGGGAGGGAGAGGGAGGGAAGGAGGGAGGGAGAGGGAGAGAGGGAGAGAGAAAAAGTAATCTATACCAATGTAATGTACTATAATGTTTTTATTATTTGTTGAATAAAAGTTTTTAAAAAACGATACAAAAGGTTTGCTAGGGTAGATCAGTTCTTACTCAGACTCAGCCCCGTCCCCAAATCAAACTCAGCCCCCCCCCCAATCAAAATCCTGGCTATGGGCCTGCCTCTCTAAAATCACCCCCTCCGAGTAAAAATAGGAAAATATTGCCATTCTGATCAACCCATGGAGCTAGCTCAGAAAGACATTATGGTTATGATGAAAACTGGCATAGATTTTGAGTAATAGGTGCATTTCCCATGTCTCTGGCTTTTCTTCACGAACGAAGATTCAGGAAGGACTCATCCCACGCTTTCTACAAGTGCATTGATGATTAAGAAGGCCAATCCGAGATAGGCAAGTACGGTTGCAGAAAGCACAGCAGAAAGTCTCCTTGGGTGATGTTGTTTCCAAGTTGTGGTTCTTTCTGTGTTTTCGTTTCTCTTTGAGACCCGTTTGGCATGTCTTCTCGAAAGAGGCCTCAGCATTGTGTATAGTGCGCCTCCATGCCTCCCGATGTGAGGCCAGGGTGGACCATTGTTGGTGACCAATCTGGCTGAGCCTGAGTTGTTGTTTCAGGGAGTCCTTGTATCTCCTTTTTGGGGCGCCTCTCTTGCGCTGACCCGTGGTGAGTTCACCGTAGAGTAGTATCTTTGGGAGGCGGGGGTCCTCCATCCTACAGATGTGCCCTGCCCAGCGCAGCTGTGTTCTCAATAGCATGATCTCAATGCTGGTGATCCCTGCTTGCTCAAGGACAGCGACATTCGTCACATAGTTAGTCCAGTGTATATTTAGGATTGAGCTAAGACAGCGCTGATGAAAGCGTTCGAGGAGTCGTAGGTGTTGGTGATAGGTGACCCATGTTTCAGACCCATAGAGGGGAATAGACAGTATGATAGCTCAGTTCACACTGATTTTGGTGCTTTGCCTCAGGTGCTCGTTACTCCTGATTCTTTTGTGAAGCCTTTTCCCATTTACCTTTCTACATAAAGGCCATCCATCAGAGCAACTGAGACCAATTAATGCTCTAAATTATGCTTGACCTCAGACCAGATCACCAGTTATTATCTGAGCATGCTTGCAGTTGTGCCAACCCCTTCCCCTATAAATGCATAACTGTCATTAGAATTCCATAGAATGTTTGGTGATAGCTGTCCCAAATTCATGGATCCATGCTTGGCCTTCTCAGGTGCAGTTCTACTGCTGCTTCATATGATGACTCGTCAACCACATCCTGGATCCAACCAGTCATAAACTGCTGGCTAGTTTTACTTAGTCCAAGGACAGAGATTGAGAAGGCACATGGTCATACATACAATTTCTCCATAACTAGGCCAAGTCAACTGAAGCTGACACCCCTGGCTTGGCACTGCCCCCTCAAGGCTGGCGAAGCTGTGAGGGCGCTTAAGCTGGGGAGGGCGGATCCAGGCCCCGCCATGCCCCGCCCCCCCGGCTTCAGTTCTCCCACAGCTTCACCAGCTTTGAGGGGCAAACCAGCATTGTGCTGGCTCTGCCATTGCTGGCTTGGCACTGCCCCTCAAGGCTGGCGAAGCTGTGAGGGCGCTTAAGCTGGGGAGGGGTGGATCCAGGCCCCGCCATGCCCCTCCCCTCCCCCGGCTTCAGTTCTCCCACAGCTTCACCAGCTTTGAGGGGGCAAACCAGCATTGTGCTGGCTCTGCCATTGCTGGCTTGGCACTGCCCCCTCAAGGCTGGCGAAGCTGTGAGGGCGCTTAAGCTGGGGGAGGGGTGGATCCAGGCCCCGCCATGCCCCTCCCCTCCCCCGGCTTCAGTTCTCCCACAGCTTCACCAGCTTTGAGGGGGCAAACCAGCATTGTGCTGGCTCTGCCATTGCTGGCTTGGCACTGCCCCCTCAAGGCTGGCGAAGCTGTGAGGGCGCTTAAGCTGGGGGAGGGGCGGATCCAGGCCCCGCCATGCCCCGCCCCAATTCAGGCTTCACCCCACCACCTGAATTGGGGAACCAAGAGGCAGAGGCCGATATCCCTGTAAGCGGCATTGTGCTCGCTTGAGACCGCCGCGCTGGCCTTTTAACGGAGCAAAGTAAGTACATATTTCCTGACAAACAAAAAGAACTCCTCTATCCACCAAGACATCAATCTCCAGGTGCTAAGAGAACCGGAGTGAAATCCAGCTGAGCAGCTGTGAATAAGACAAGTCTACGCCTCCGGGTGCTCCCGTGGAAGGCAGGCAGAAAACAAAATAACAGACAAGCAAGAGTGAAAGGAGGGAAGGAGTTTCTACAAAACTACTCCTACCCGGTCTTAAGCTTTAAACAGACCCATTGTGAAGCTGCACTGGGGCGCAGCGGGAGAGAGTGATCAACCGGCCCGGGTCCAGAAGAAGGGACAACATGGCGCTGAGGGTCTCCTGGTGAGTAAGGAGATGCCGCTAAGTTGGGAAAGACGAAAGTGAAGGAGAAGTGGGCGGAGATTCAGCCCCGACGTCCCGACGTCGCGTCGTGCTGGATGTACTAGGCGAAAGCAAATCCGCACAGAGCCACAGCGGGTGTCCAGAAGGAGGGGAGAGGAGAGGAGAGAGAGCGGAGCGAGCAGACGAAGAAAGCAGAGGGGGTGGAAATCATGGAAGAACGGAAGAACACCACTCTGACGAGGTGCCAGGAACGCCAGTAGAGTAAGGAAGAGCCGGATGTTGTAAGTTGGTTGGGGAATTGATTGGAACCGAACGGAGTGAAGGGCAGCAACAAGTAGCGGGAGAGCACAGAGTGGTGCAGTCGTGAGGGGGAGAAGGAAAGAAGAAAACTCGCACTGCCGCTAGTGTGGGACTCTTAGAGATCATTTGAGGGGGGAAACGTGAGACGGTACAGAAGGAAGACAAATAAGATACCCCTGATCAACTTAAGGAGGAGGAGGCTAGGGAAAAACTTCGGAGACAAGAAGAGGAGAAGTTAAAAAAGAGGCCTGAAGGGAGAAGATTGTGCTACAGGACAGATCTTGGACCGAATATATGAGGCATAAAGAATAAGATAAGAGTGTTATCTGAAGGCCCTATTGAGTACTCCCTCAAAGCCACATTACCCTCTTGAGTGACACAAGCTGAACCAAAATAGCTGCAAAGATGACATCCAAAGGAAACTCAGGGGGACCCAAAGACCCAAACAAAACAAGCAAGACGCCTGGTAGGAAAGAATCTGGTCAAACAGAACTAACACTAGAAGATCTATTCGCCGAATTAATCAAGATAGCCAAAAAACAAGATGACATGGCGACAAGGCAGGGTGCCCAGGAGACACTGCTCAGGAATCAGGAAACCCTAATAAAACATGAACTCTCCAATCTGAAAGATGAATTAAAAGGAGAAATCACATCAATAAGAACCCAGTTAACCACCATGCAGGAAGAGATGCAAGATATAAAACAGAAAGGTCGGGCGACGGAAGCCAAATGTGATGCCATCGAAGATGCCTTGAGCAAAAAATATGGACTCCTAGCCAGACTAAACAAGAAACTAGAAGAGCAGCAAGAGCTCATGGAATTCAGGGAAAAGGAATTTTATTTAAGATTTCGCAACGTGGATGAGGAGGAGAGGGAGGATATCCGAGAGATCATGACTGGAATGCTGGCAGAAACACTCTGAATTTCGACGGAAGAGATGGGGAAAGAGCTCGATAGGACGTTTCGAGTCACATCGAATTACTCCAAAAAACATAAATCAATTCGGGATGTGTTGGTCCAGTTCAACAGAAAATCAACAAGAGACAAAATTTTAAAACAAACCGCCCAGAATCCTTTAACCTACAACAGGAGGAAAGTGACAATCCTCAAGGAATTCCCTGCGATAACTTTGGAGAGAAGAAGGAAATACTTCTTCCTCACGGACGAACTGAAAAAAAGAAATATAAAATACCGCTGGGAAAAAAAGGAAGGGCTTATGATGACCCTGAGAGATAAAAGGATCTGGATTACAATGGAAGAAAAAGCGAGAGCCATGTATAAGAAGCTGGTGGATGAGGACCAATGCTCGAGAGGTAGAAAAGAAAAGGACGACATGGAAGAAGAAGGTGAAATAGAGGAGGAGGAGGAGGAGGAGGAGAGGGGAGACGACGTGGAGGAGGAGGCTCGACTATTTCCCCAGGGTTTAAAACAGGAGGACCTGAGACACCAAACGAGGCTCCAAACACAAAAGAACTTAAAAAGGTCTTTCTATGCATATTAATTGCCTAGTAAATAATGTGAATGGGATTAATAATAAAAAGAAATGGAAAATGATATTTAACTTCCTGAAATCCAAAAATGTAGATCTTGTGGCGCTCCAGGAGACCCATATACGGGGGAGGGATGTGGCCTACCTTAACCACAAAGCTTTAGGTAATATGTATTACTCAGGAGGAGATAAGAAAAAGAAAGGTGTGGTGATGTATATTAAGGATACCCTGAAAAGTCATTTGGCTTTCAGAGACATGGAGGGGAGGTACGTAGCGGTAATGATAGAACTGGATAACAAAAATATCCTTGTGTGTAATATCTACGCTCCCAATGGCCCGAAAATAAAATTTCTAAGGGAAATTAAGAGAAGCATAGTCAAGGAAGACTACGATGAGTTAATAATACTGGGTGATTTTAATGGTGTAGTTGAAATGGAGTGGGATAGATTGATGAGGAAAGTGAAGGATAAGAGGACAGGTCAACTCCCGAAAGAGGGGAAAGAAATCCTGGACGAATTAGGCTTAATTGATGGGTGGAGAGAACAAAACCCAGGAACCAGAGACTATACTTGCTACTCAAGCAGGCACGGTTCCTGGTCAAGAATTGATATGGTATGGTCATCAAAGAATCTGACAACCAAACTGGGAAAAATAAGAATCTTGCCACAAATCTTTTCTGACCACAATATCCTTCAATTTCAAATAGGGCAGAGGAGCCAAGTGATAAAGAACTGGACCCTCAGGGAGGATCTAATTCGGAATGAGGATCAAAAGGAAAGGTACAGAAAACTTCTAAAGCAGTGTTTCTCAACCTGGGGGTCGGGACCCCCAGGGGGGTCGCGAGAGGGTTTCAGAGGGGTCGCCAAAGGCCATCAGAAAACATATATTTCTGGTGGTCTTAGGAAGCCCTTTGGCAGAGAAGGTTGAAATCCCTCCGCTTGTCCTTCTCTTTCTTTTTGGAAACAGACTGTGAATTCTCCCACCTAAAGGTCTCCTTTGCTGTGTTTGGCAGGCCTCCCAGGAAATGTGCGTGTATGTCATCCTTTTCCTCGTTGATGTAATGTGTTTTAATATGTTTTTATGTTTTTATTGTAGGGCCGCATGATTGAAACATGCTGCCTGTTACATTGTTGTTATCCGCCCCGAGCCTGCAGGGAGGAGTGGAATATAAGACCGAACAATAAATAAATAAATAAATAAATAAAAACAACTCCCAAACTCAAGGTCAATGCCCACCAAACCCTTCCAGTATTTGCTGTTGGTCATGGGAATTTTGAGTGCCAAGTTTGTTTGAATTCCATTGTTGGTGAGTTCAGAATGCTCTTTGATTGTAGGTGAACTATAAATCCCAGCAACTACAACTTCCAAATGACAAAATCACCCCCCCCACACACACAAAATACAGTTATGAAGTAGCAATGAAAATAATGTTATGGTTAGGGGTCACCACAACAGGAGGAACTGTATTAAGGGGTCGCAGCATTAGGAAGGTTGAGAAACACTGTTCTAAAGGAATACTTTGAAATCAATACTGCCCAAGACACTCACACTCATACGGTGTGGGAAGCAAGCAAGGCAGTTATGAGGGGGCACTTCATACATCAAAGTATAATTAAAAGAAGAAAGAACCAAAAAAGGGAAGAAGACCTCCTGGAAAAACTTAAAATAGCTGATAGAAACCTAAAAAAACATCCCAATGACAGGAAACTAAAATACAACTGAATGCCCTTCAAAAGCAGAAAGAGACGCTTGACCTAGAAAAAATAGAAGCCAATCTTAAATTCATAAAACAAAACTATTTTCAAAATGCGAATAAGCCAGGGAGGTGGCTTATGGCAAAAATCAAGAAAAGAAAACAGCAAAATCATATCACACAAATAGTTGAAAATGGGAAAGTCTACAACTCAGACACCCAGATAAGTGAGAGATTTCAAAACTTTTATAGGCTCCTATACTCTAAGGATAATATAAAAAAGGAGGAGGTTCAAGCCTATATAAGTGACCTACACCTTAGTAAGATCTCGGAGGAACAAAGGGAGGATCTGAATCACCCAATAAATAGGGAAGAATTAAAAAAGGCTATAAAAAACTTAAAGAGCAATAAGGCCCCAGGGCCTGATGGCTTTACGGCCCCATACTACAAAGTCTTCGAAGATGAAATAGCACCACACCTGTTAAAGACCATGAACGAGATACTATTGACAAAAAAATTCCCGGAGACTTGGTCCTCAGCGAGAATAATAGTAATCCATAAAGAGGGCGCTAATAAAGCAGAGGTGGGAAACTATAGACCCATCTCGCTCTTGAACGTTGATTATAAGCTATATGCTTCTATCCTATCAGAGAGATTAAAAAGTTCCTAAATATTTGGATAAAACAAGATCAAAAGGCTTTCTGCCGGGCCGCCATCTCAAGGACAATATTAGAACAATAATAGACTCAATGGAGTACTATAGGGCCAACATTCAAAAAAAGGTGGCTTTCCTCTTCGTTGACGCGGAGAAGGCCTTTGATCGAATAAATTGGACCTTTATAGAGCTCTTAATGAAAGAACTAGACGTGGGCCATTCATTCCTAAATGCCATTGTGGCCATCTACTCATCACAATCGACTACAATCAGTATAAATGGCATAAGCGCCAACAAATTCGCAATACAAAAAGGCACTCGGCAAGGGTGTCCCCTCTCCCCACTCTTATTCATCTGGGTCCTAGAAACACTGCTAGAGAACATCAGGAGAGATGCAAACCTCAAAGGGATATCGATAAAAAAGGAAAAGATTAAGATCAGAGCCTTTGCAGATGATTTTGTCTGTATAGTGGAAGACCCACACGAAAACATCAAATTTTGGATAGAGAAATTAGAGGAATTTGGGAGGGTATCGGGATTTAAAATAAATTGGAAAAAAACCAAGCTACTTGTGAAAAACATAAATCTGAAAGAAAGAGGGAAGCTAGAGGAGAGCACTGGGTTAGCCATCACGAATAAAGTTAAATATTTAGGCATTTATCTAACAGCCAAAAATATCGATTTAATCAAAAACAATTATGACGTAAAATGGCAACAAATTAAACAAGATTTAAAAAGATGGATGCACCTGAATCTTTCCCTCCTAGGGAGAATCTCTCTCATAAAAATGAACGTACTTCCCAAATTCCTCTTCCTGTTTCAGAGTCTCCCAGTGCTATGTAGCGACAAACAACTTCAAATTTGGGAGAGGGAACTGAGAAAATTCATTTGGAAGGGAAAAAAACCCAGAATAAGTTGGAAAAACCTGATTGATAGTAAAGAGAGAGGTGGACTCGGAGCCCCTGATCTCGCTACTTATTTTGAGGCCAGTGCCCTAGAATGGATCACTAGTTGGACATCATTAGAGGATACTCAACTATTGGCTCTGGAAGGGTTTGATCTAAGAACTGGGTGGCACGGGTACCTTTGGTACGGCAAAGCCAAAATAGAGAGGAACTTTGATAACCACTCCATTAGGAAGCCGTTACTAAGAATATGGATGAAGAAAAAAGACAGACTTTTTAGAAAGAAACCCAAAATGGCTGTCGCCGCAGGAGGCACACTTCAGGAGACAATACGACAAAAATAAGTGGCTGAGGTATGATACAATTCTGAAAGAATCAATACCCGGTCCAATTGTGAAAGGCTTAGAAGAATTAAAAAGAGTAGATGAATCCTTAGACTGGTTTCAACATAAACAAATTTGTGAGATCTATAAGAAAGATAGAGAGGTAGGATTTGAGGACAACGAGCACATATGGGAAAAAGTACTATCAAAAGAAAAAGGGAAGATAACTATCCTATATAAATACCTCTTACAATGAAAAACAGAAGAGGAAGTTATCAAAAACTGTATGGTCAAATGGGCCAGGGATCTGGGACAGGTTATCCATCTTAAGTATTGGGAAAGATACTGTAAAGTACATTTAAAATACCTTTATGCCTATGATTTGAAGGAGAATGGACTCAAAATGTTACACAGTTGGTACCTGACACCCTACAGTATAGCCAAATTCAATAGTAATTGCGGCAACAAATGCTGGAGATGTAGCAAAGAGATTGGATACTTTATGCACATGTGGTGGGAATGTAAAAAAATTAAAAGATTTTGGACAAAAGTCTTTAGAGAAATGAAGAAAGCATTGGGGGTGGAATTTCCTTCAAAGCTAGATATATGCTTTTGGGTCTGCTTGGTTTTGAGTTAGGAAAAATAAAGAAAAAAACTTTTCGTTTACTGCATCACTGCAGCGAGAATGGTGATAGCCAGACGCTGGAAAGAAGAGGCACCCCCGAAAATTGACGATTGGATCCTCAAGTTATTAGAAATCCAAAACATGGACCGCCTAACAAAAACAATGGCACAACAGATGGAAGCCACAGACTGACTCCGATAACAGCTTACTTAAGGGGTCTTAAGGACATGGAAGGATATGTAACTAATGATGTATGAAAATAATTTGAGATCAAAGCAGCTGGATAAATATAACGGGGGGAGGATGGAATTAAATATGTTTAATATTAAATAAAAATAAGGGAGAGGGGAGGATGGAATTAAATATATGTAATATTAAATAAAAATAAGGGGAGGGAGGATGGAATTAAATATATGTAATATTAAATAAAAATAAGGGGGAGGATGGAATTAAATATATGTAATATTAAATAAAAATAAGGGGGAGGGGAGGATGGAATTAAATATATTTAATATTAAATAAAAATAAGGAGAGGGGAGGATGGAATTAAATATATGTAATATTAAATTAAAATAAGGGGGCCGGGGAGAGGCCGGAGCCGGGGGTGGGGAGGGGGTGGGGAGGGGGTGGAGCCGGGGGTGGGGGCAGACCCTACGCCCCCCCCCAGGTCATCAGTGACTGGAATTCAGGCCCCTGGGCCAGTAGAAGTTGGACAGCCCTGTTCTAAAATATAGCTCACAGCACCTGGCATTCATTGGCAGTCTCTCATCCAAGTACTGTACTAGCTTCCAAGATTAGATTGAACCTGTTGCCTTTGCTCATCTTTTAGAAAAGAAAGACGAAGGAAAGATCCATTTGGGTTTGCTCATTGTCTGGTATATTGGTATTTTAAACAATCACCCTGTTCATTTTTTAAAGGGCAGGTGTTTATACTGTATGTTAGTGTGCGCGCCTTCAAATCCCCTGTCAACATACGGTAACCTCATACATTTTTCATTGCATTTTCTTAGGAAAGGAATGCTCAGAAGTGTTTTTACCAGTTTCTTCCTTTGAAATAAAGCCTACAGCACCTGATGTGCATTGGTTGACTCCCATCTGACTCTGCTTAGGTTCCAAGCTCAGACTGGATTTTCAATATCTTTGGGTAATTTGATTAATGTATGTATGTATGTATTTATTTAAAACTTTTGTATCCCGATCTTCTCACCTCTGTAGAGGGACTTAGACCAGCTCACAGCAAAGATTCAATGCTATAATAATAATTAAAAACATCCAACAACAATACAAGATTAAAATGCATATGAATAAAATACATAATAAAATAAATTATATATGTGAGAAGTAGATCTTTGGGATTAATAAATACCAAGATCGGTTCCCTCCAATTACCTCCCAGTTTCAAAACTTCCATTCCTGGGCAAGGTGATTGAGAGGGCGGTAGCGGGGCAGCTGCAGCAGTTCCTTGAGGACACAGCCGGCTTAGATCCCTTCCAGTCTGGCTTCCGTTTGGGACATGGGACAGAGGCTGTGTTGGTCGCCATTTCAGATCAGCTTCGTTGCCAGCTGGACAAGGACGGTTCAGCGCTGCTTGTGTTATTGGACCTCACAGCAGCTTTTGATACGGTCGATTACAATTTTTTGGCCCACCGTCTTGCCATTGCTGGAGTCAAGGGAACAGCCTTGAAATTGCTGTTGTCCTTTCTCCACAACCGGGGACAGCGAATGGAAAGGGGAGGTATGGTTTCCGAGAGGGCTCCACTTACTTGTGGGGTCCCTCAAGGTGCCATTCTCTCCCCTTTATTATTTAGCATCTATATGCGACCACTTGCTGGTCTGGTCCGAAGCTTTGGGCTGGAATGTTATCAGTACGCTGATGACACCCAGCTCGTTCTGAAAATGGAAGGCCGACAGGACTCCGTACCCTCTTGTTTCCAACAGTGCCTTGAAGCTGTTACTGGTTGGCTGTGTGCCAGTAGATTGAGGGTGAATCCAGCAAAGACGGAGATACTGTGGTTGGGCCGCCCGGTGGGTGGGGGGGTCCAACTGCCTAGTTTGGATGGTGTGGCATTATGCCCGACATCCTCAGTTAAAAGCCTTGGGGTCATTTTAGACCCATTGCTGTTGATGGAAACCCAAGTCTCCACCGTCAGGAAAACCGCCTTTTTCCACCTGCGGCAAGCTAGGCGTCTGGCCCCCTACCTATCCAGAGATGACCTGGCTACGGTGCTCCAAGCCACTGTCATTTCGAGACTAGACTACTGTAACGTCCTTTACATTGGCCTGCCCTTGTCAGTGATCCGGAAACTTAAGCTCGTCCAGAATGCCGCTGCCCGACTTCTCATTGGGACACCAGTGAGATGTCACATAACACCCATCCTCCAGCAGCTCCACTGGTTTCCGGTCGAGCACCGGATCACCTTCAAGGTGATGGTGTTAACTTTCAAGGCCTTGCATGGTTTGGGGCCGTTGTATCTGAGGGACCGTCTTTTCCACTATCAACCCCAGAGATCACTCTGTTCCGAACAACAGAACCTCCTTGAAGTGCCGACTTTCAAAGCAATCCGTCTCACATCGACCCGGCGCAGAGCCTTTTCAGTAGTGGCACCGTCAATTTGGAATACCCTTCCAAGTGATGTGCGGGCCATGCAGGACCTATGCTCCTATCCTCCAGACTCATCTTTTCCGGCTAGCATTTGACTGCTAAGATGGAAAACCTTTTTTAAAATCTAGTTTAATATGTTGTTTTACCTCTGTTGTGTTTTTATATGACTGTAAGCTGCTCCGAGCCCCCGGGGAGTGGCGGCGTAAGCCCAAATAATAAATAAATAAATAAATAAATGTAGAGATAAAATTGTTAGCAATGTGGCAAATTTCTGTGCTACCTGGAAATTCTTAAAACCTGCATCTTTGCTTTAAATTTTGAATTGCCATTTCTTCCCTTCTACAGAAATACAGAAATAGGTATTGAAAAATGGACATTGGTACAGAAGTGTAACGATTTCCTACTCTCCCCTTTGGATTAGTTCCTCTTTTGAATTAATTTATTTGGCAAGAAAATGTAAAAAGTCCTTCATCCTTTTTCCTCCTTTTGAATTAATGATTCAGTTTTTTCTGTTTTTAAAGTGAGCTAATTTTAAAGTTAGTTTATTAAACACAAGTCTGGGAAAAGGCTATTAAAATGGAAAAGGCTATTAAAAATGGAAAATGAAGCCTGGGAAAAGTTAATGAGGTTGTTGATGTGTAAAAAAGAAGCTTTGTTTTTAATAATACATTTTATTAGTTTTTCAGAGACCGCACTTTCCGTTGTTTTACTTGTTTGGCTCCATCCTAGGGCTTTAGAGAGATACAGCAACTATGGGAGATGCTTGGTAAAGTGGCATTGCTTTCTGCTCACTTTTTGGGGACTCCCATCTTTTCTTGCCCCAGTTATCCATAGCTGTTAACAGGGGCTTTGCAAACTCCACCAGTAGCCTATGGCAGTGTTTCTCAACCTTTTTTGAGCCGAGGCACACTTTTGACATTTAAAAAATCCCGGGGCACACCACCAACCAAAATGAAACAAAATGACACTCTAACACAGTAATACATATAGTTAATATGTTTTTAAAAGTATACACTCGGTGTGGAACCTGGGCCTGTTTCAATGAACACAACATAGATATCCTGGCAGAAATCAAAGAGCTTTTGCTAAAGGCTTTCATGGCCAGAATCACCAGGTTGCTGTGAGGTTTTCGGGCTGTATGGCCATGTTCCAGAAGCATTCTCTCCTGACGTTTCAGTCACATCTATGACAGGCATCCTCAGAGGTGGTGAGCTGTTAGAAACTAGGCAAGTGATGTGTATATATCTGTGGAATAATGTCCAGGGTGTAAGAAAGAACTCTTGCCTGCTTTAGGCAAGTGCGAATGTTGCAAATGGCCATGTTGATTAGCATTTAATGGCCTTGCAACTTCAAAGTCGCTGCCTTGGGGAAGCGCTCCTCCTGGCCCACTCGCCCGTCCCCAATTTGGGAAGGGCACGGGGGACAGGTGGAGACGCCTCCCTGAGGCAGCGAGGACCTTGCTGCCTCAGGGAAGTGCACCTCCTGGCCCCCTCACCCGTCCCCAATTTGGGAAGGGTGCGGGGGACAGGTGGAGGAGCCTCCCGCAGGCCTCGATGGCTCACGGGGGAAGCTTTTCGCCCGGCTCTCGCGTCCTTCCGACTTCGGAAGGGCTTACGGGGGCCAGGCGGGAAAAGCCTCCCCAGCCCGGCGCCCTCCCGCTCCTCCAACCCTCTCCTCTCTCACACACACAAGACCTCAGAGCCCGCCTCACCCGGTAGGCCCGGATCTGCCTCCGCCCGCTTGGCCGCCTCCTCCAAGCAGCAGCAGGAGGGGGAAGAAAGGGGGGGAGGGGACGTTTTCGCGGCACACCACGTGCTCTCGCACGGCACACTGGTGTGCCGCGTCACACCGGTTGACAATGACTGGCCTATGGCATCTGTTTGTATAACTGTTTAATTAAGATTTATGGAATGATATGACGATGCGACGAAAAATGATTTTAATGATGAGACGCTGGGAATTGTATTTTATGGTTTTAATTACTAATTGATTACTGTTTTTATATGTTTTATTGTTTAAATTTGTTTTTTTATTTCTATTTTATCTTTGGGCATTGATTGCCGTATGTAAACCGCCTCGAGTCGCCTCCGAGCTGAGAGGGGCGGTATAGAAATATAGTAAATAAATAAATAAATTTGTGTATTATCCTTTAAATTTGCAGTTTTTAATGCTCATCCAATTCAGGAAATGCAAATCTTTTTGATGGTTAGGGCAGTGTTTCTCAACCAGTGTGCCGTGGCACACTAGTGTGCCGTGAGCGATCATCAGGTGTGCCGTGAGAAAAGCTCTCTGCCCCCCTTCCTTCCCCCCTCCTCCTGCCGAACTCCTGCTGCTTGGGAGAGGAGGAAGGGACGGGCGGCCGCAAAGAAAAAGAAGAAGGGACCGGGGCACCGCCTCCTTCCCCAACCAGCCTCCAATCTGCCATGACTCCCGCCATGACTCTCGCCCCTTGCTTGTTGAAGCCGCGCGGAGGAGGAGCACCACCTGCTGAAGCCCGTCCACCGCTCAGGCTCCTCCTCTGTGAGAGAGCTGAAGCTGGGGGTAGGGGGGGGCATGACGCAGCCTGGCTCCGCCCCCTCCCCCCGGCTTCAGTACTCCCACAGCTTCGCCAGCCTTGAGGGGGCAGTGCCAAGCCAGCAATGGCAGAGCCAACACAATGCTGGCTTGCCCCTCAAAGCTGGTGAAGCTGTGGGAGAACTGAAGCCGGGGGAGGGGCGGGGCATGGCGGGGCCTGGATCCGCCCCTCCCCCAGCTTAAGTGCCCTCACAGCTTCGCCAGCCTTGAGGGGGCAGTGCCAAGCCAGCAATGGCAGAGCCAGCACAATGCTGGCTTGCCCCCTCAAAGCTGGTGAAGCTGTGGGAAAACTGAAGCCGGGAGGGGGTGGGGCATGGCGGGGCCTGATCCGCCCCTCCCCAGCTTAAGTGCCCTCACGGCGCCAGCCTTGAGGGGCAGTGCCAAGCCAGCGGTGACACAGCCAGCACAATGCTGGCTTGGCACTGCCCCTCAAGGCTGGCGAAGCTGTGGGAGAACTGAAGCCAGGGGGAGGGGGCGGGGCATGGTGTGGCCTGGCTCCTCCCCTGGCTTCGGCACTCCCAGCAGCTGCTCCCAGCAGCTCACCATCCCCCAGCCGTTCTTTACTGTGTTACAGTGTCATTTTGTGTCATTTTGGTTGGTGGTGTGCCCCCAATTTTTAATGTTAAAAGTGTGCCGGGGCTCAAAAAAGGTTGGTAAACACTGGGTTAGGGGACTGGTGGGAAAGTCAGTTAAGAATTCATAACAATGACTCTTCCTGGAATCTTTATGAACCAGTTTATGGTTTTCCAGTGGCTTTCCAGCACAGTTTCCTGAAAGTTTAAATGGATGAAGCCATGTGTTTTGTTGTTTTGGCTCTATCAGTTCTTTCTGATGTGTGAAGACCTTAAGATTAATCTAGCATGGGGCTTTCTGGGGCTTAGGGTGCCTCCAGACAGCACTAAGTCATAGGTTGTAAACAGGGACTTCACAAGAGCTCAACATATAGACCTGTTATTTATTTACATCATTTATATTTCGCCCTTCTCACCCCGCAGGGGACTCAGGGTGGATCACAATGCACATATACAGGCAAACATTCAATGCCCTTTGACATATAAACATGTATAGACAAGACACTCAGAGCCAATTTAACATTTCAGCTTCTGGCCACCAGGGGGAGCTGTCACACTCCTTCACTCCTTTTGCACACTTCCTGGAGATTTATGGCCTTGTAAATTAATTAAATCAGCCTCCCCACAACGTGGTACCTAAATTTCCTATTTGACAGATGCAACTGTCTTTCGGGTTGCAAAGGTCGACAACGAGCTACACACCGGGCAGGCCTCGAACTCATGACCTTCTGGTCAGTAGAGATCTTATGCAGCTGACTCCCAGGAAGCAGTGCCACATTGCCGGTGTTGGTCCCGGGATTTCTGCCTCCGTTGTCCAGATTTGATGCTTTGTTGTGAGATTTAGAAGCTGCCAAGCTAGCCACCGCAGGACTTCCGCTGGACACTTTGGCATAATACATATAGGTAATATGTTTTAAAATGTATTTATGTACTCAGTGTGAAACCTGGGCCTGTTTCGATGAAAACAACATAGATATCCTGGCAGGAATGGCAGAAAGACACATACAAAGGTCTTGCTCAATTTATAGTTAACACACAATCAAAGAGCATCATGAACTCTTGCAACAATGGAATTGAACCAAACTTGGCATATTGAACTCTCATTACCAACAGAAAGTACTGAAAGGGTTTGCTTGGGAATTGACCTTGAGATTGGAAGTTGTGGTTCACCTACATCCAGAGAGCACTGTGGACTCAAACAATGTTATGCTATGTTGTTGTTTGTTTTCTATCCAGAATCACAATGTTGGAAGGAGGCTCACCACTTTAAGGTCCCTAAAACAGGCATGGGAAAACTTCTGCCCTCTGGGTGCTTTGGACTTCAACTCCCACATTCCTAACAGCCTGAGGCCCTTTCCTGCTTAAGTGGCTGAGGGGAAAAAAGGAAAAGGGCCTGAAGCTGCTAGGAATGGTGGGAGTTGGAGTCCAAAACACCTGGAAGGTCCAAGTTTGCCCATGCCAGCTTTCGACAGAGACCTCTTCCTCCCCCTTCACCTTCACGCCCTTTCTTCCCCCTCCTGCCGAACACTTACTTTTTCTTCTCCACTCGGGCTCCCTTCTTCTCAGCCTTGCTCTGCTCGATCTGAGGGGCCAGCATGAGTGTGTTCAGGACGGGAGGGAGGAAGACATGACCCGTACGGGCGCTACTGCGCCCCACGTCTTCCTCCCTCCCCCCTCCCCTCTTGAACACGCTCACGGCAGCGTGAGCAAAGCGAGGCAAAGCGAGCAGAGCGAGGCTGGGAAGAAGGGAGCCCAAGTGGAGAAGAAAAAGTAAGTGTTTGGCAGGAGGGGGAAGAAAGGGTATTGGAGGTTCCAATTTCCCACGGCACACCTGATGATCACTCAATGCACACTAGTGTGCCGTGGCACACTGGTTGGGAAACACTGGTATAGAGTATGTTGCTGTTGTTGTTTGCTCCCAGATTGAGTTTAACCAATACTGATCTATGAATCAGAAACATCCAAGATCATTGATTCACATCTTCCAAACGATATGTCTTTCTTGATCGAATCTATCCACCAATTCCTCTTTTGTAATTGCCATCCACTATACCAGTGCTGTCCAACATCTAACCGGCCAAGGGCCGGATTCCAGGTCACTGATGACCTGGGGGGCCGCCCGGCCCCGGCCCCGCCCCCACCCCCGGCTGCCGGGAAGCTTTGGGAGAGAGGAGGAGCCACGCACCACCTCCCTTCCAAGGCATCCTAGCCGCAGATGAAGCTGGCGGTTTCGCCGGCTTCAGCTGCTGCCAGGATCCCTGCAAGGCACGGAGGCCCCGCCGAGACCCCTCTCTTGCAGGGGATCGCAGCAGCGGCTGAAGCCGGCGCTGGCTTCAGCCGCTGCTGCGATCCCTTGCAACGCACGGAGGCCCCGCCTGGGGGACCCCCCTCTCTTGCAGGGATCGCAGCAGCGGCTGAAGCCGGCGCTGGCTTCAGCCGCTGCTGCGATCCCTTGCAAGGCACGGAGGGCCCCGCCGGGACCCCCCCCTCTTGCAAGGGATCGCAGCAGCGGCTGAAGCCGGCGCTGGCTTCAGCCGCTGCTGCGATCCCTTGCAGGGGACAGAGGCCCGCCGGGGACCCCCCTCTTGCAAGGGATCGCAGCAGCGGCTGAAGCCGGCGCTGGCTTCAGCCGCTGCCGGGATGCCTTGCAAGGGACGGAGCCCCCGGGGGGACCCTCTCTTGCAAGGGATTGCAGCAGCGGCTGAAGCCGGGCGCTGGCTTTCAGCAGCTGCGGGATGCCTTGCAAGGGACGGAGGCCCCACCGGGGACCCCTCCCTTGCAAGGCATCGGCGCCGAGAGAGGGAAGAAGAGAGGCGGTGCAGGGAGGAGGAGCTAGCCCTCTTCCTCCTCCTTGTGCCACCCCTTGTCCTCTTCACCGGCGCCCGATGCAATCGGCGGCGCGGAGAGAGAGGACGGGGGCGGTGCAGGGAGGAGGAGCTGGCTCACTCTCTCCTCCCTGCCCCGCCCTCGCCGCCATTTTTTAAAAAAATAGAATTTTTTAAAAAATTAAAAATGGCGGCCGGGGAATAGCGGGGCTGTGCCCAACAGGCTGGGGGGCCGTGTACGGCCCCCGGGCCGGCAGTTGGACAGCCCTGCACTATACCAAATATTATTGTCTTTTCCAGTGAGTTACGTCATCTCATGAGTCTCCTTGTGGAGAGAATAAGCAGGTACAAATAAACATAAACATAACAACAACAATAATGATAAATCCAAAGCATGATAACCTAATCATAATCGCTTCCAGACAGTATTCAGTCTTGATTCGCTCTATTCATGCTATCACCAGTGAATTGGAACTGGATCACTTAAAATACCAGTAATCTTCATTAGTTCTTCTCCCTCTTCCTCTCAAACAGTACAGCTCCAACTTGTTTAGTAATAATTAAGCCAAAAGTCACAATGCGTATTGGATTGTTACCAATGATATCTACGTTTTTCATCCCAAAGCAGAGGTACATTGAATTTCAACAATATCTTCATATTCTGGCACAGACTATGAAGACCTTGTTGAAATTTAATGTACTTTTGCTTTTTAAAATGAAATTAAAATATATGCAGTGAATGACATTTGTGCATAATTGATAGACATATTAGTCATCAGTAGCCAAAAAGGTTATTTGAGCAACGCTCCCTTTCATGTCCATCTATTATGGGAATCAGACTTTACAGCTTTTTTTTACAACCCCCCCCCCCATTACAATTATTGTGTTATTGCTGATGTTTTTGATGTTTTTGATTTTATTTTATTGTAATTTGTTGTTTGGGCTTGGCCTCATGTGAGCCGCTCCCCGAGTCCCCATTGGGGAAATGGGGGTGGGGTACAAATAAAATTATTATTATTATTATTATTATTATTATTATTATTATCTACACTTGGGGTTCTGTAAAATGATGGCATGATCTTCCTTTTCAGAGAGACATAATGTTTGCTGGGGAGCAAAATGGCTTGAGATATACTTGCATAATACACATATTATTGCTTATTGAAGAGGCATTTCATTGCCGTTGTTGTAGGTTTCATTTCATTGCCTGTGAAAGACTTGTGAAAGCGGGTGAGGGGAGCCAATAGCCTAATGCAGCCATATATTTTATTAAAGTAGTAATAGGCAATTTGGCTGTCTTGCTAGGAACCTGGAAGGCATGTATCACTTGTTAGGCAGCTTACAATTTGTCTTTTCAACCACTGGGGTTGAATTTTCACAATAGCATTCCCAGGAGAGAGTCACTCCTGCCTACTTGGATCAGCCTTTATATACTTATTTTACTATTCAGATGTGAGTAATAAAAACCATGTATTAGAATTCTGTTCCCTCAGGGTTGTCCAGGATGACTATATTCTGCATATAATAGAAAATCATTCTAGTATATAATTGCAAAAGACCTGTTGAAATGTGCACTCTAGGTAGGTGGAATGAATGCTTTAATCATATCGAAGCAGTTCAGACGCCTTATTTATAGACTAGCAAGGATACTCTGAAAGTTTTACTATTTATTTATTTATTTGCTATATTTTTACACCGCCCCTCTCAGTCCGAAGGCAACTAGAGGCGGTGAACACATGGCAACGAATGCCCATAGATAAAACATATCATAAAAATTAATAAAAACAACCATGTAAAAACAATACAATTAGCAGTTAAAATTACAAAATATAAATCTCAGCTTCTCATTCTTAAAATCGGTTTCCGTTGCATCGTCATAACATTCCGTAGGTCTCAATTAAATAAGTACACTTTATCTGCGAATGCCTGCTCGAACAGCCAAGTCTTGACTTTCTTTCGAAATGTTAGGAGGGAGGGGGCCAATCTAATATCCCTAGGGAGAGCGTTCCATAGCCATGGGACCACTGCTGAGAAGGCCCTGTCTCTCGTCCCCGCCAATCGGGTCAGCAAAGAAGGCGGGACTGACAGCAGGGCCTCTACCGATGATCTTAAACACCTGGATGGTTCATAGGAAGAGATGTGTTCAGACAGATAAGCTGGACCAGAACCGTTTAGGGCTATAAAGGCTAAAGCCAGCACTTTGAATTGTCCCCAGTAGCAAACTGGCAGCCAGTGGAGCTGGCGCAACAGAGGGGTTGTGCACTCCCTGAGCGCCGCTCCTGTTATCAACCTGGCTGCTGTCCGTTGGACCAATTGAAGCTTCCGAACAGTCTTCAAAGGCAGCCCCATGTAGAGCGCGTTGCAGTAATTTATACGGCATGAAACCAGAGCGTGGACTACAGTGGCCAAGTCAAACTTCCCAAGGTACAGGCACAGCTGGCGCACAAGTTTTAACTGTGTGAATGCTCCCCTGGTCACCGTCGAAACCTGGGATTCCAGACTCAGCGATGAGTCCAGGATCACATCCCCCTGCGTCTTCAGGGGGAGTGTAACCCCGTCTAACACAGGCTGTAATCTTATGCCCTGTTCGGTCTTTCGACTGACCAGGAGTGCCTCTGTCTTGTCTGGATTCAATTTCAATTTGTTCGCCATCATCCAGTTTGACACAGTGGCCAAGCACCGGTTCAGGACCAAAACAGCCTCCTTAGTAGAAGGTGGAAAGGAGTGACAGAGTTGGACGTCATCTGCGTACAGCTCTTTATATGATTATACTATCAGATGTAGAGGTTCTGAGTTGATCATGGATTGACCTGGGAGGGTATCTGGCTGCCATCCCGCCAAAATTGTGGGGTTTTGTTTGGCCTCCAACCTGAGTGAAGCTAACATTTAAAATGCCAGTTTCACTGGGGTTTTATGGCTTTGTTTAAGCAGCCTTCGACTGGATTGGAATTCGGATAGAAATTTGGATATCTAGTGATCGCACCTTCCATTAACTTGCTCTTGTTAAATCAAAACAGCCATAGTTTTTGTTTTCTTCTGTTTTTTACATATGTAGAAATGCATGAAAATCAGAAGCATAATAGGTTCTTTTAAAGGATTGAGTCTGCCTATGGTTTATTATGTTAGTCACCATTAAAACCTCTATTTGTGCTTCTGTTTTGTACTCAGTTAGTGTAAAATAGCGATTCTGCCCTTATTTTTTATGCTAGGTTTGATTTTAATGTAGATCTGTGTTGTTGTGTTTAGTATTACATACAAACACACTCTAGCCCCATCTATACTGCCATATAATGCAGTTCGAAATTTACTGTCCCTTGTATTCTATGGCATTGTTTGCACCTTGTTGAATGCTCACACTGCCTTGCTTTCTTTTCTTCCAGTTTGGTAGCTGAATGGCTAAATAGGTCTGCATCATTTTGGACTGAACTGATCCAATATAGACCTGTTCCAGACCCATGTCCTGTCTATTATTTAACATCTATATGCGACCACTTGCTCAGCTGGTGTGTAGCTTTGGGCTGGAATGTCATCAGTACGCTGATGACACCCAGCTCATTCTGAGGATGGGGGGCAGGCCCAAAACTGTACCTGATAATTTCCATCTCTGCCTCGAAGCCATTACTGGATGGCTGCGAGCCAGTAGGTTGAAGGTGAATCCAGCGAAGACGGAGATCCTCTGGCTGGGTCGTCCGAGCAGTAGGGATGTCCAGCTTCTGACCCTGGATGGTGTGGTTATGCCCGTTGTCTTCAGTAAAGAGCCTTGGAGTTCTTTTGGACCCCTCAGCTGTCAATGGAGGTGCAAATCTTCGCTGTCAGCAGAGTGGCGTTTTTTCATCTTCACCAGGCTAGGAGGCTGGCCCCTTACTTTTCTCGGCACGACTTGGCCACTGTGATCCAAGCCACAGTCATCTCAAGGTTAGACTACTGTAACACTCTCTACATTGGCCTGCCTCTGTCGGTGACTCGGAAACTCAAGCTGGTGTAGAACGGCGCAGCTCGGTTGCTCGCAGGAGCTCCTGCGAGCTGTCACATTACACCAATTCTGCGGGAACTGCACTGGCTTCCTATTGAGTACCGGATCACCTTCAACGTGTTAGTTTTGACTTTTAAGGCCTTGTATGGTCTGGGGCCAGTGTATCTAAGGGACCGCTTAACCCCATACTGTCCCATGAGAACACTTAGATCTGAAAACTGGAATCTTCTAGCTGTGCCAAATTCAAACAATACCACCCAGGCATGTAGCCAGGGGGGCTAAGGGGCTTCAGCCCCCCGAAATTCTCAGGGTGGTCCGCGAAAAGGCCTTACTGGTACATTATTTAAACTGTTATGTTTATTCATATCATGATCTGATCACCATGCTCATTATATCCCACATTAATGGGGTTATTGGGATAACAATACAAAAGGTTTGCTAGGGTAGACCCTCTTCCACCCAGTCTCACCCCCCACCAAACTCAGCCCCCTCCGAAACAAAATCCTGGCTACGGCCCTGATACCACCTAACTTCAACACGGAGAAGGGCGTTCTCTATCATCGCCCCAGTTCTCTGGAGTGCACTACCCCTCTGGAGGTTCAGATGCCTGCATCCATGGATTGGCGTAATCTGTTTTTGCTTTTCGGAAGGCCTGCAAGCAGGCCTTTGAGTTGTAATGTGCTATCCCCTAGGACTTGTGTTATCTCTTAGGAATTGTTTTATCCTTGTGGTTTTATTGCTGTTGTAGATTTGTTGTGATGCTTGATGTAAGCCGCCCTGAGCCGGCTGGGAGTGGCGGCCAATAAATCTAATAAATAAAAAAATAAAATCTGACCTGACCCAGATAGCTCTGAACCAGCCCTATTCAGGTTTTATCCAAAGTTGTTGTGTGGTCATAGTGCAGATGTACACACATAGAACCTAGGATTCTGCATCCATGGATTGGACCACCTGTGGCTTGAATACCCCCAACCCTCCCCCCCAAATCTTGATTTTACCATTTTGATTAAGTGATACTATTTTACTAGACTATGGTATAAAATGTGACATAAGCTTCCATGGATTTTGCTACCTGTGCCTGTGTGTGTGTGTGTGCTGGAACCAAACCCCAGTGGATATCAAGAGTCCAATGAATTCATTTTTAAGTCAGACAAAAATGACGTATTTTGTCTTTAGAATATGCTCATGCTTATCGAGACTGAAACCATATGTGAGATATTGCAGTTACCTTTTCTGAACCTTTTAATAAAGCAATAAACAGGGAAGTGAGCCGTATAGTAGCCTGAAAGTGAAATATATGAAATAGGAATATGTTTATAATCTCCCCACTATGTTTCTCAATATAAAACTGTCCACACACCCAAAAGCTATTTTTCCTGTCAGAGAAAATACAGATAACAACGATGTCTCGCTGTGTGTCTGCTGAATGGGAAATTTTGTTTGTTGTTGCTATGTATCCTCAAGTTAATTTTGACTTATGGTGAAGATATTGGGTTTTCTTGGCAAGACTTATCCAAAGGACCTTTTAACAGACATTACAGACATACACAGGAGAGCTGATCCTGGATATTATGTGAGATTTTACCCCAAAATTGTCCAGCAGCCTGAGAAGAGTTTGCTTTCCCACTGTGTCTCAAGCTCTCATGTTAGAATGTATGGGCAACAATGAACATGTGACCTGCCCAGTACTTTTGAATGGTGACAAAATTTCTCCATTTGGCTATACTGCCTAGAGCTGATGGGGCTGGGCACTGGCAACATCAATAAGTCCGTGACTTTTTGAATTTCCCGCCTCTTAACTGAAAGGGCAGCACTGCTCCTGTCAACAGGCATCTGTCAGTTGACTACTGTCAAAATTTGAACAAGCAGCGTCATTTAGTTTGTGTTTGACAGCCATTGATAGCAGACTACCACGTGATTTGAGGAGAAAATTGAAAAAAGTGAATTCCGTGTGCTCATTAAGCATTATTTTTGCGGAAAAAACCATCACTTGATAAATACTATGGGGACTCTGCACCATCAATTTCAATGGTAAAAAAGTGGTTTACTGAATTTTGTTATGGCCGTACAAGCACGGAAGATGCCGAACGTTCTGGACGCCCAGTTGAGATCTCTACACCTGAAACAATTGAAAAAATTCACAATATGGTGTTGGTCGATCAGAGGTTGAAAGTGCGAGAGATTGTAGAAGCCATCTCACATGGCTCAGTGGTTTCAATTTTAAATGATCACTTGGGTATGAGAAAGCTTTCTGTAAGATGGGTGTTGCGTTTGCTCACAATTGACCTCAAACGCAATCGTGTGACAATTTCGCAGGAGTGTTTGGCGTCGTTCAACCGCAATATGGACGAGTTTTGCACCATTATGTAACTGTGGACGCAACGTGGATCCACCACAACACACCACAGACCAAACAGCAGTCAAAACAGTGGGTTTCTTTGGGTGAATCAGCGCCAAAGAAGACTAATGTGGGTTTGTCAGCCAATAAACTCATGGCAACCATTTTTTGGGATGCATGCGGTATAATCCACATTGACTACCTTCAAAAGGGTAAAACAATCAATGGTGAATATTATGCCAACTTATTGGGTGGATTTAATGAGGATTTGAATTTTTAAAACCCCGACCGCATTGGGCCAAGAAAAAAGTTCTTTTGCACTAGGACAATGCAAGGGTGCACACATGTGCAGTTGCCATGGCAACAATCCATTGCGGGATATGAATTGCTCCCTCATCCGTCCTATTCTCTGGATTTAGCCCCGAGTGACTATTTCTTGTTTCCAAACCTGAAGAAATGTCTCGGTGGAAAGAGATTTGACTCCAACGATAAAATCATCTCACAAAAAAATATCTATTTTGATGACCTCGACAAATCTTTTTTTTTCTTTGAAGGGATAAAAAAATTGGAGAAACGTTGGACAAAGTGTATACAGCTCAAAGGAGACTTATGTTGAAAAATAAAATGATTTTTTAAATCAAAAAACCTGTGTTTCATTCAAAAAGTCACGGACTTAATGACCCGCCCTCGTACATTCTCCCAGCCTGGTACAGTGTGGAAGTCAGGCCACAGGAATGCTATACAGCAGTCCCTTCATATTTGTCGTTTTGAACTTGTGCGGATTTGATTATTCACAGATTTAATAAAAAATGTTTTATCTAGGAATCTCTAGGTTCTTCAGTGTGACTCTGCTCAACGAGATTCCCAGAGAATGGTTTCCTAAACAGGCCCGGATTACCCATAAGGCCAGACTAGGCCATGGCCTCGGGCGGCAGGTTTTGGGGGGCCGCGGATTCGGCCCCCGAAAACTTTTTTTAAAAAAAACCCGCCCCCTCGCAGCGCTTTCCCCCGCTCTCTCCCGAGAGAGTCATCATACCTCGGGAGGGCGGAGGAGAGCGCTGCGAGGGGGTGGGGAGGAGGGAATGGCGCCCTCCCCCGCCTGGGCCGCCCCTTGCAAAGGAAGGAGGCGGCCAGGAGGAGGAAGGAAGCTCCGCCCCGCTGATGGGAATGCATGCATGCACATGCCTGCCCGCCAGCGGGCTTCCTTCCTCCTCCTCCTCCTGGCTGCCTCCTTCCTTTGCAGGGGGCAGGAGGAGGAGGTGGACAGAAGCCGCGTGGCACTGCTCGTGGGGCTTCCGTCTGCCGCCTCCTCCCCCCACGACTGAAAGGAAGGCACGAGGAGGATGAAGGGAAGTCCCACCCTCCTCTTCGTGCCCTCCTTTTGGTCGCGGGAGGTGGAGGAGGTGGTGGACGGAAGCCCCACGAGCAGTGCCACGCAGCTTCCGTCCACCTCCTCCTCCCGTGACCGAAAGAAAGGCGCGAGGTGGACGGAAGCCGTGGGGCCGGGGCTGCTGCCGCACATGCACAGCAGCGCACTGGGGGCATAGCTTTCCGCACCCTGAGGGCATGGCTTTCTGCGCCCTGGGGGCGTGGCTTTCTGCACCTTGGGGGCGTGGCTTTCCGTGCCCTGGGGGGGGGCGGCACGGGGCGTCTTGGCCTCGGGGGGCCGAAGAGCCTAATCCGGGCCTGTTCCTAAATAGTTTAACACTAAAGTTGTGCTGGAAGATCTAGAAGAAATACTTTCTCAAATTAAAAATGAAGCGTTTTCTTTATTTTCAATTTTCCACTTTCACAGGAGTCCTGTACTCCTAACTCCAGTACATGTGGAGGACTGACTGTACAAATATATGGATAAGTCTTACTAGTAGCGTGAGTACTACTGAAGCCAGAGGGTGAATTGTTTGTTTGTTGCAGTGACAGGACACTTGGAATTTTCCAGCGACACACCCTCTCCCATCATAATGCTCTAAGAAGAAATAATTGAACCTGAATAATGTTTCCTTTTTTCCCCTCCTGGGACTATTTTCTTTAATTGCAGCAGTCTGAAATTTCTGAGAATTGACAGGAAAAGCAAGCAAGTGTTGAGCGTTATCAAGAGGGGAATCTGGTAAAAGAATATGTATAAATTTATGGGGCACTTTATGGGAAACATAAATTTGTGTGCAGGACAAACAATACCAGTTTACAAAACAAAACAATTATTGTTGGTGGTTAGCATGGAAGCTGTGTTCTATAATAAGCCGTACTACAATATGGAAACAGGACACAGGCCCTATTTAGCTTTTCTATCCTATTCTTTATGGCTCAGTGTTTTGTTTTTTTAAAAAACATTAACACCAGCATTGTCGACAAAAGCAATGATGAACATTGCTTTATGAAACAGAGTTATACAAGCACTTTGGTGAAACCCTAATGAGGCAAATCAGGCTGATTCAGAATTGTCTCTCCCATCTCTAGTAGGCATGGTTTCGAACCCAAAAATGGCTATTCTAAAATCAAATGGGGGGGATTTTTTTTTGATTAGTAAAAGAAAGACTTACAAAAAATTTTCCAAAAATTTCTAAAATGTAACTTAATTACTAACGAAATTCGTTAGTAGTTCATATGCCAGCGCATGCGCATTCCAGATGGTTTTGGCCTACAACTCCCAGAAATCCTAACAGCTGGTAAATTGGCTAGGATTTCTGGGAGTTGTAGGCCATAACTTGAATAAATCACACTGAATTCTAGATGGGACTCTCTAAATAGGACGGAGGGAGGGACGGAGGGAGGGCGGGAGGGGGGTATTCTATTCTTGGAAGCAGCAAAAAAAGGAGGAGAAGCCCCACTTGCTCCTCGCTGCCTTTCTCTCACCCCGATCCCGAGGGAGCGAGGGCCCAAGTTTGCCCAGGCTGGTCATATACCTACATTCCATGCACATGCAATAATACAGCAGTAATAACAACGGGTATAAGAAGAGGTAAAATTCAAACCGAAGTATTCTGACTGGTCCCTCCTCATGCGGTGCAAACGGGCTCTTCTCTGTGAGCCCGGGGAAAAGCCAGCGATTTCTGCTTGGGTGCACACACATCCATATTCTTTGGGGGGATTTGCTGCAGAATCTTCTCTATGAGCCCGGATTCTGCAGCAAATCCCCCCCAAGAATATGTATGTGTGTGCACCCAAGCAGAAAACGCTGGCTTTTCCCGGGCTAATAGAGAAGAGCCCGTTTGCACAGCATGAGGCAGGGACCAGTCAGAATACTTCGGTTTGAATTTTACCTCTTGTTATTGTTATTACTGCTGTATTATTGCATGTGCATGGAATGTAGGTATGACCAGTTGGATTACTTATAATATTAGGCACTTACAGTAGCATTCATTCTATTATACATTAGGTTGGTTTCTCACCCCAATACTCTTTGATGCTTTAGATCCTGGCAGGCAGGAGAGGCAGGGAAGCCTGGAAAAATGTAAACAGAGAGGTTTACTCAGAAGTAAATCCACAAAGGGGGGGAACTTCATCCAAAGTGCCCTCCTTTGCAGATTTATTTCTGAGTAATCCTCTCTGTTTACATTTTTTCCGGGCTTCCAGCCGAAAGAAGGAGCGAGTTTAGGGCTTGCCTTGCCATAATACTTAATGGCAAGGGAGGCGGGAGGGTGGTGAGAGAGAAGGAGGGTCCCCCCTTACGACCTAATAACGACACTTAAGAAAATCCTGGCCCCCGAAGTTCTATAAAGAAAGTCCACTTCCTGGTTGGCGTTCCAGGTGCGGAAATACTCAAAAGTAGCATTTCTTACGAATTTCTTACGAATCATTTCATTTTCATAACTTTTTTCTCATGCCTAATCTCTAGAGCAGTGTTTTTCAACCTTTCTTGAGCCGCGGCACATTTTTTACATTTACAAAATCCTGGGGCACACCACCAACCAAAATGACACAAAATGACACTCTAACACAGTAATACTTATAGTTAATATGTTTTTAAATGTATTTATACACTCAGTGTGAAACCTGGACCTGTTTCGATGAACATGCAAACCGCAGTGTATGAGAACCCAATGGTAAGCAGACTGAATCTACTAAATGTCTGAGACAAACAACACAACCCAGAATTATGCAAAATATATAACTCTAATGTGGGGTAACACAATCAGGGGAACACAATCATGATGATATCAGGAGCACAATGCACATATTCGAGGAGGAGGCAATGGTAAAACCCCCCCAAAAAACCGAGCCCCCAAGTGAAGAAGGAGCCACACCGCCTCTTCTTCCTTGCTAGTCTGAGGGGATTTCCCCTCCTTGAGCATACAGGCTCTTTCTGCAGATTTCTATATGTTTGTGAATCCAACCTTCCCTTTGGAGAACCCATCACCCCCTTCCGTGTCTTGATTCCCGGGATTCCCACCTGTGGTTTTCACATACACGGATCTCCGCCTGCTCCGCAGACGGAGGCGCGAGATTTGCCCATTCTCGCGAGAGGACGCCGGGGATTCCCTAGGAGACTCCAATTGGGGATTTCCCCACCTGATTGCTTCACTCCTCCGCGGAACTCCCCCCACCCCCTACGTGCTGTCGTCACCTTGCGTTCTGCATCATCCATTGGAGACGACGTATACACAGGACGCCGTGGGACGTCACCACCCAGTGCGCCCCTTGCTGCTCCGGCTAACGCCGGGTGCAAACTTTATATTCTTCATTGCTATCTCTCTGCAAGGAATGAACATTGCCCCCAGCACCTTTATCGCCATTGGGCAAGTACTTTGGGGTTTTACCATTGCCTCCTCCTCGAATATGTGCATTGTGCTCCTGATATCATCATGATTGTGTTCCCCTGATTGTGTTACCCCACATTAGAGGTATATATTTTGCATAATTCTGGGTTGTGTTGTTTGTCTCAGACATTTAGTAGATTCAGTCTGCTTAGCATTGGGTTCTCATACACTGCGGTTTGCATGTTTATTCACCACCAGCCTGCTCGTTTTCTCTAGCCTGTTTCGATGAACACAACATAGATATCCTGGCAGGAATGGCAGAAAGACACAAACTTCCCACACAGAACTCCCCTAACCAAGAGAAAATACTGTAAGAGTTTGGTGGGCATTGACCTTGAGTTTTGGAGTTGTAGTTCACCTATATCCAGAGACAGGGCCGTAGCCAGGATTTTTGGTTCGGGGTGAGTTTGGCTCGGGGGGCTGAGACTGGGTGGAAGAGGGTCTACCCTAGCAAACCTTTTGTATTGTTATCCCAATAACCCCATTAATGTGGGATATAATGAGCATGGTGATCAGATCATGATATGAATAAACATAACAGTTTAAATAATGTACCAGTAAGGCCTTTCGCGGACCACCCTGAGAATTTCGGGGGGGGGGGGGGGCTGAAGCCCCCTTAGCCCCCCCCCTGGCTACATGCCTGTCCAGAGAGCACTGTGGACTCAAACAATGTTGGATCAGGACCGCATCCTGAACTCTTGCAACAATGGAATTGAACCAAACTTGGCATATTGAACTCTCATGACCAACAGAAAGTACTGAAAGGGTTTGCTTGGGAATTGACCTTGAGTTTGGAAGTTGTAGTTCACCCACACCCAGAGAGCACTGTGGACTCAAACAATGTTATGTTATGTTGTTGTTTGTTTTCTATCCGGAATCACAATGTTGGAAGGAGGCTCACCACTTTAAGGTCCCTAAAACAGACATGGGAAAACTTCGGCCCTCTGGGTGCTTTGGAGTTCAACTCCCACCATTCCTAACAGCCTGAGGCCCTTTCCCCCTTAAATGGCTGGGGGGGGGGAGGAAAAGGGCCTGAGGCTGCTAGGAATGGTGGGAGTTGAACTCCAAAACACCTGGAAGGTCCAAGTTTGCCCATGCCAGCTTTCGACAGAGACATTTCCCCCCCCTATTCACACCCTTTCTTCCCCCTCCTGCCAAACACTTACTTTTTCTTCTACACTGCCACTTCTGCTGCCATTTTGATCCGAGGGGGCAGCGTGAGTGTGTACAGGAGGGGAGGGAGGAAGACGTGACCCGTGCGGGCGCTACTGCGCAGATTCACCCCAGAGCAAAGTAAGGCAAAGCGAGCAGAGCGAGGCTGGGAAGAAGGGAGCCCAAGTGGAGAAGAAAAAGTGTTTGGCAGGAGAGGGAAACACTGCTCCAGAGTGTATTAGATTCACTTACTTTGGTTCTGGAGCAGAACAGCATATTACAAAGTCCTTCAGACTGATCCAAATATATGGATACAGAAAATGACCTGGAAACGCCCTGGTATGTGCCTCCAACATGATCATAAAAGAAAGTTGGCAAGGAGGAGTGAGATGGAGTAGAAGAAAGGTTATACTGTGCTCATGGACAACTCTAACGTGCAATTGGGGCATGGATGTCACCACTACTCTCCATTAGGCTTGTTTGATTAAAAAAGGTTCAAAACCTGTTTCGGATGTAGGGGGCGCTAGTGGTTCGGATCTAAAGTCAATTCTGATTTTCACAGAAAAAAAAAGATCAACACATTTCAAAATTTCCAAGACTTCTGAATCCTTCGTTAATGTGTTGCTGAACAGAATTTGGGTTGGCTCTGCCCATAAGAGGCGAGAGCCCTAGTGCCCAAAAGGAGGGATCGAAACCCTTGGTGAGCAAAGGTAGGACACGTAGAAACCCACCCCAAGATTTCCCAATAAATCTCACCAAGTTGAAGAAAAACCACCGAGGTCTTTATTTCTCATCAGCTAAAGAGGATGACAACCACAGATTTCCTTTTCGTAAAGCAGTCATAAAGTTACATTGAAAACACATGCCATTTTATAAGGTTACAGATTCAAATTTCCCACTTCCCGCACCCCAGACCAGTTTTGTGTTGATTGGATGGAATCTTGCTGGCTGCATCTTCTTTCGGTTTCCAGCTGGGCGAGGAGTAGAACAATGAAGGCAGAAAAACATTTTGATGGGATTAAATATGTAGATCAAGTGGCCAAGTATTCAGCAAGAACCCTCCTGTTCTCAGGCTGAGCAATACTATTGTCTTTTGGTTGATGATCAAATGTTCTCATCTGTGTTTTTTCTCTGTTTGATAGACACAGATTAATATATTGCTGCAGTGTCACAGTTCTTTGGATGGTAAACAAATTTATTTATTATTTATTTATTTATTGGGGCTTCTTCGCCGCCGACTCCCGGGGGCTCGCGGCGGCTCACAGAGCCAGTGGCACAACGCCACAGGTTAAAACATAAAAACAGTTAAAAACAGTTAAAACAATTAAACAGCAAAATGCAATATAACAATTGAGCAGCAGGAGATATCACAGCCCAGAGAGTATAGACGAGGCCTACTCGCCGAAGGCCTGCCTAAACAAATGAGTTTTGCAGGCCCGTCTAAATGGCAGCAGATCTCTCAGGGCTCTGGCTTCGGCCGGGAGGCGTTCCATAGTGTGGGAGCTATAATAGAGAACGCCCTCCGGCGGGTCGATGTTAGATGTGCCGACTTTACAGATGGTACTACCAACAGGTTGGCCTCTTCGGACCGAAGTGATCTCGCTGGGCAATATGGGGTGAGACGGTCCCTCAGATACGCTGGCCCCAGGCCGTGTATGGCCTTGAAGGTAAGAACCAGCACTTTGAAGGCGACCCGGTGCTCAATAGGCAGCCAGTGCAGATCCTGCAAAATTGGTGTTATACGGCATCCTGCTGGTGCCCCAGACAGGAGCCGGGCGGCAGTGTTCTGCACCAGCTTGAGCTTCCGGATCGACGACATAGGCAGGCCAACGTAAAGCGTTACAGTAGTCTAGCCTTGAGATGACCGTGGCTTGGATCACCGTGGCTAGGTCGCTCCGGGAGAGGTAGGGGCCAGCCTCCTTGCCTGGCGGAGGTGGAAAAAAGCAGCCTTGCTGGCCATGGAGACCTGGGCCTCCATGGTCAGCTGGGAGTCCAACTGGACACCCAGGCTCTTCACAGACGGCGAAGAAGCTTAAGCCATGTACCAGTTTCTGAAGCTGATAGAGGTGGCCATTTATGAAATATAGAAATAGTTTTGCCTATTAATCAATAGCCCAAAGTAGGTGAAACTCAGAGGCTTTGGTCTATTGATTAGCAAAAACCAGTTTTGGCCCAAAGGGGAAAGACCCTCTGAAAGGGCTGGCTTCTGCTATTTTCATGCAAATGTGGCTAGTGGAGTGGTGATTGAATCACAAGCTTTGCAGTTGGCAAGCCTCAAGGTAGCTGGCTAAAAGTAAACAGTGGCACTTTCATATTTTTAAAATGACATACACGGGGAAAACATGAGGGGATATATATTTCGTTTTATGGGGAAAATATACCATCCTGATCACCCCTGCCGACCCACCAGAGAGATACACAGTTTGTTAGATTCATAAAAGATAGCCCTAAGAGTCCTAGACAGTAGGCATGAGAAAAAAAGTTATGAAAATGAAAAGAAATCAGAAGGGATTTGTATGTATGGGACTTTCAAGTTTATACGGATCGCAAGGCCAATCCCGGAAGTGGACTTTCTTTTTCGCACCCCCTGGGCCCAAAATTTCGTTAGATTATTAAATATTTCAGATGTCCCCCCAACAGGAAAATTCCCCCCTCCAAAATAGCTTTGCAGACATAACCCACAGTCAAATCGGGGCCTTTCCATGCTTGAAGCCTAATTAGAGTGAAGGGCCTCCTCCAGGAAGTGAAAAAGGAGCCGGAAACCATAGAGAGATCCAGATTGGCACTCCTAGAGGGGCTGGAGGACTGACGAAAAAAGCGATTTAAACACCCAGGAAGGGGGTTTAGATAGAAGGACAGAGTAGAAGGACATAAGAACTGCTGAGAGAAGGGCAGCAGGAGTGAAAAGAGCACGGAGAGGAGAAGGAAGAGTTCAGAATCAAGAAAAGCCATAGAGTTCAAACGGAGGTCCTAGACTGCTATGGTAAAACTGAATGGGAAAAAGCTGGAGTGAGGAGAACTCTACAGAATAGCAAGGCCTGCACCAGAGGTATTTAATAATATTAATAATAATATATTAATGCATTATATCTCCCTGCAAGGAAACCAAGGAAATGTTGCCCTTGATTTGCCTGTGCTTAAAACGGTATCAGTCCTGTTTACCTGCTTTGCCTATTTTAGAACTACTAACTTTTTTGGTTTGTAATTGCGTTACATTTTTGAAATTTTTGGAATTTTTTTGTAAGTCTTTTCTTTTACTAATCAAAAAATCCCTCCCCCCCCCCCCCCCTTAGATTTTTGATTCCCTATTTTTGGGTTCGAAACCATGCCTACTAGACAGAAAAGAAAAAGTCTTTGGGAATGAGCAAACGTCCATAAGAGTAATGCAAAAGGAAAATAACTGCGTGTATTCATAAAGTGTGGGTTACAGAGGCATTGTCATGAGGGACCATGGGGCCATGGGAAGAGCCTTAGGTTCCCATGTGGGGGACAGATAGGGGATTATGGGATCACTTCCAGCCTGGTGTTCTTGGGAAAACTATGAATCCCTTGGTTTTAAACTGTCTTCTAAAGAGCCCAAGAAAAAGAGGGGTCACCTCCGATATCAAATGGAAGGGCCCTTGGAGGGCAGTACCTACTCTCACACCATGCCCTATATTTTAAAAATGTAATCTTTTTTTATAAAAACAAAACCCCTAACAATAGTTCCATATGCCTACAAGTAGCAATTTCAGTCATGCTGGACTGCTTCAGGCCTAAAAAACCCTGTGTTGTTTTTTTTTTGAAAATCAGGAAATTGAAAGCAAAATAGCATGTAACTTCGGTTGATGATGGCTTTAAAAGCTATACCCTCCAGCTGTCTTGATTCAACAAGGACAATCCTGATTAATCTTTTGTTGTCCCACTTCTCAACATCTTTTGTATTGTCCTAGTTTTTATTTCCTCCTCTGACTTTTCCCCTTTGTCCCGAGCTTTCTTCAGTACCAAAAGTTGAGTGTAGGGTGCAAAATTAGCTTGCCCTCGGATAACTCTGAGCTGATTTGAGGATATGCAAGAGCCCAACAATGTATAACCACTTTAATTGTAAGAATAGGAGACTGTAAATTACCTTATCTTCATATTTTATCCATATTTGTACCTCATTTCATGTTGTTTTTGTTTCATTCATGTTGTTGTTTCATTCTTGCTGTTTTTTAGTTCCCCCCTTTTAAGACAGTGTTTCCCAACCAGTGTGCCGTGAGCGATCATCAGGTGTGCCGTGGGAAATTGGAACCTCTAGTACCCTTTCTTCCCCCTCCTGCCAAACACTTTTTCTTCTCCACTTGGTCTCCTTCTTCCCAGCCTCAGCCTGCTTTGCCTCACTTTGCTCTGGGGTGAGTCTGCGCAGTAGCGCCCGCACAGGTCACATCTTCCTTTCTCCCCCTCCCCTCCTGAACATGCTCACACTGCCCCCCTCGGATCAAAATGGCGGCAGAAGCGGCAGTGTAGAAGAAAAGTAAGTGTTCAGCAGGAGGGGAAGAAAGGGTGCGAAAGGGGACGGGGGAGGAAGCGGGGTCCGTCGAAAGCTGGCATGGGCAAACTTGGACCTTCCAGGTGTTTTGGACTCCAACTCCCACCATTCCTAGCAGCCTCAGGCTCTTTTGCTCCCCCCCCCCCTCAGCAACTTAAGCAGGAAAGGGCCTCAGGCTGTTAGGAATGGTGGGAGTTGAAGTCCAAAGCACCCAGAGGGCCGAAATTTTCCCATGCCTGTTTTAGGGACCTTAAAGTGGTGAGCCTCTATCCAACATTGTGATTCTGGATAGAAAACAAACAACAACATAACATAACATTGTTTGAGTCCACAGTGCTCTCTGGGTGTAGGTGAACGACAACTTCCAAACTCAAGGTCAATTCCCAAGCAAACCCTTTCAGCACTTTCTGTTGGTCATGAGAGTTCAATATGCCAAGTTTGGTTCAATTCCATTGTTGCAAGAGTTCAGGATGCTCTTTGATTGTGTGTTAACTATAAATCCCAGAAACTGTAACTTCCAAATGTCAAGGTCTATTTTCCCCAAACTCCATCTGTGTTCACATTTGGGCATATTGAGTATTCATGCCAAGTTTGGTCCTGATCCAACATTGTTCGAGTCCACAGTGCTCTCTGGATTTAGGTGAACTAAAACTCCAAAACCCAAGCTCAATGCCCACCAAACTCTTATAGTATTTTCTCTTGTTTATGGGAGTTTTGTGTGGGAAATTTGTGTCTTTCTGCCATTCCTGCCAGGATATCTATGTTGTGTTCATCGAAACAGGCCCAGGTTTCACACTGAGCGTATAAATACATTTAAAAACACATTAACTCTATGTATTACTGTGTTAGAGTGTCATTGTGTGTCATTTTGGTTTGTGGTGTGCCCCAGGAATTTGTAAATGTAAAAAAATGTGCCACGGCTCAAAAAAGGTTGAAAAACACTGATTTAAGATGTCACACTACCTGGAAGAATACTTGTTAATCTGTTCCAGGATTAGGCAGTCAGAGGTGGAGAGGAGAAGAAATATCTCCTGAAATTGTATCTCTCTTCAAAAATTATCTTCTGATGATGAAAAAAAGCATCCAGAGAGCTGAAGCTGAGTTTCAAGGGGCAAAGAAAATACTGGAAATTTATTTTGGTTGCTTTATTTTGCTGCGAGGGAACTGCTGTGAGGCATAATCCCACAACAGTTTACCCAAGGAACTCAATTTACCTAAAGGAAAAGAATCCACCAATCTTGAATTCTAGGGCCCCTCCCACACAGCTGAATAAAATCCCACATTATCTGCTTTGAACTGGAATATATGGCAATGTGGACTCAGATAACCCAGTTCAAAGCAGAGATTGTGAGATTTTCTGCCTTGATATTTTGAGTTATATGGCTGTGTGGTAGGACCCTAGGTTTAGGGGGAGAAAGAGGTCTTTCCCCTGATATTTTATATGGATCTGAATGGTGTGATATATGACATATATGTACTTCATATTGTTCTTTTATTTTTCCTTTTAAAAATGTGGATACTTGGATATTAACACATATATATTTTGTATATAGGGTCTTTTTATTGGGGACCACAACATGTTTTGTTTGGAAATGTTCATTAATTAATAAATGACACAAAATAACATGTTTTGAGGAAACAAAAGCAAAGCAGATTCAACTTTCAATTTCCTGATTTTAAAAAAACCAAACAAACACAGGGTTTTCTAGGCCTGAAGCAGTCCAGCATGACTGAAATTGCTACTTGTAGGCATCTGGAACTATATTGTTTGGCATGATCAATAATTAATTTTATTTATTATTTATTTATTAACTTTATTTCTACCACGCACCCATCTCCCCAAGGGGACTCTGTCGGTGACCCGGGCAGGCTGGTACATGAGGCCAAGCCGAATAACACATAATATCAAAACAATAGCAATTATAAAAACAATACAATCAATAAAACTCAACACCAACAGTAACAGACAATTTAAAACCATTCGGGCGGGCCAAATGTGAATGTTAAAATTTAAAATAAATAAACACTGGGTGCGGATAGTGGTAGTTTGCATATAGCAGGAAGGCTTCACGGACAATATGAGGCAGACACAAAACAGGTAATTAAAGTGCGCTAAGGACTTTTGCAGAGAATGAGCACCATGCCTGGAAGGCCGGTGGGAGCGAGAGTAGGGTCTCTCCAGATGATCGGAGTGATAAAGAAGATAATCAGGGATGATCCTGTTTAGAATACAATAGTGGGATGATTGTCTACTTCCTTGTGAGCTGACTTCCTTTGGGTTAATCTAGTGTCAAATTAATCCAGTTCAGTCTGAACCCAGCATATGTACTGCTTTCAAGCCAAGTGTTACCTGCCCTAAATTGATGGGTTACATTTTTCTTTTTTAGATGTGACAAGTTGTACCTGGCTGCGCATTGCTGTGGCATAGTCTGCCCCGCGCACCTCTTGCTGCTCTTAGAGGCTTCCGCCAGAAGCGGAGCCCTCGAAGGGCAGTGAGAGGAGCGTGGGGCAGGGTAGCAGCACCGGGGCCTGCCTTCCTTCTTCCCCTCCAGGGTCTTCCTCCTCCCCTTCTCTGTTTGCAGAGGCCAAACGGGAAGGAGGAGGAAGAAGAGCCCAGAGGAGAGGGACGAAGGCAGGCTTCGGTGCTGGTATCACTGCCTCGCGCACCTCTCTCTGCTCTTGAAGGCTTCTCCCAAATGGAGGTACAGGCCTTGCTGGCCTCCTCTTCTTCCCCCTCCTCCTTGCCACCAGATTCGCCTCCCCGCCGGGCCTGGGCCCTCCTGCGTTGCCCCCAGGGGCCCGGCAGCCATTGCAGGGAGGCGGAGGGGGCAAGGCCATTGGAGGTGGCGTCACATGCACTTGGAAATGTTGAGAACCACTGATGTAGGAGCTCTCCTGTGTGTGCATGCACACCCCACCCCCTGTCCCTGTACGCTTGCGCAGTGGAATTTTAGGATTTGTAAGTTATGTTTAGTTGTTTTTTGTTTTTTATTACTGTTGGTCACACCTTGCATTGTGAGATGTTATGTTGCCAAATGTAGCGTGATTCCGTTCATTGGTTCTTTTGTTTACTTCAGCCTAACGACGACAGCTCCTTTTTTGTATATATAGATAGTGAACTATATTCCAACTCTAATGTCATTGTAACCCATTGAGGATACTTGACCAGGACTGTTAAGAATAGGTATACTTAGAGGTCCTTCATTCATTGAATCACCATAAGTTGAAACCAACTTGAAGGCAACTAGCAACAACATTATTTAGCAATTTGGGTTTGTAGCTCACAATATATCATTTTTCCATAACCTCAACTGATTAATTAGAAGTCTCAGAAAGACCATCTTCTGTGATTGAAGATAGCTGTTCATCTTGGGACATTAAAAGCACAAAATGGCATGAACGGCAAAGAAATATGGACAATATATAGGTACCAGCCTTTTGGGGATTCATTTACTAAAGAATTCTGGCTGCCATAGATGTAGAAATGACCATAGCTCAAGGATTTCCTGTCTAATCAAGTTTGGCTAATAGAGAATTGTCATGACAGATGCCTGTGAGTTTGACTTATGTATTTGAAAGTATGTGTGCAGTAACTATCTTTATATGTTAGCTATTTGGGCTGGAACTCAGCCTGAAGAAAATGGAAATCCTCTACCAGCCCGCACCACAGGAAGAACACCATCATCCCCATGTCAGCATAGGCAAATCTCTGCTTAAGTCCGTTCAGCAGTTAACCTACCTGGGAAGCATCATCTCTTCAGACACAAAGATTGATAAAGAGATAGATCACAGATTAGCAAAGGCATATAGTGCATTCGGAAGGCTTCACAAAAGAGTCTGGAACAACAAGCACCTGAGGCAAAGCACCAAAATCAGTGTGTACAGAGCTATCGTGCTGTCTATTCTCCTTTATGGGTCTGAAACATGGATCACCTATCACCAACACCTACGACTCCTCGAATGCTTTCATCAGCGCTGTCTTTGCACAATCCTAAATATACACTGGACCGACTATGTGACAAATGTTGCTGTCCTTGAGCAAGCAGGGATCACCAGCATTGAGGCCATGCTATTGAGAACACAGCTGCGCTGGGCAGGGCACGTCTCTAGGATGGAGGACCACCGCCTCCCAAAGATACTACTCTATGGTGAACTCGCCATGGGTCAGCGCAAGAGAGGCACCCCAAAAAAGAGATACAAGGACTCCCTGAAACAACATCTCAGGCTCAGCCAGATTGGTCACCAACAATGGTCCACCCTGGCCTTGCATCGGGAGGCATGGAGACGCACTATCCAGAATGCTGTGGCCTCTTTTGAGAAGACACGCCAAACGGGTCTTGAAGAGAAACGACAATGCAGAAAGAACTGCAACTTGGAAACAACATCACCCAAGGAGACTTTCTGCTGTGCTTTCTGCAACCGAACTTGCCTATCTCAGATTGGCCTTTTTAGTCATCAACGTGCTTGTAAAAAGCGTGGGATAAGTCCTTTCTAAGAATCTTCGTTCACGAAGTAATGCCGAGAGTATGATAGCTATGAAACCAATAAATGTTATCAAAACATTGTTTCTTTTTCCAACATTGTATAAGGTCGGGGTGTGTTTGAGTGTGAGAAAGGGAGAATAAAGAGAGAAAATACAGGCCCAGACAAGTCTTGACAAGTAAAGTATCTGTCAAACATAAGTACACAAGTTTATGAATCCACATTGTGACTGAGAAAGAGAGAAACTGTGTATTTATTCTATTCTGTTTTGTTTTAACCGGACCATTTCTTTACCAAAATCAATATTTGGATGGCTTGCCACAAAAAAACTCAATTATCTTGAAGTATTTTCCTTGTCAATTATTTTACAAATGCTTTTAGTGAAGTTCTAATTGAAAATGAAAAAAAAACCCTGTACTTCTCTATTAGGGGAATTCCTAATGAAAGAGGAAGCCAAATATTGCAGCGTTAACTACTTTTGTTCAAGAGTACCTTTTCTTTTGTTCCTGAATTTCTGCTTCCTTCTCCTTACTCTGTCGGCATTCTGTGTCGGCACAGGGCCATATTAAATTTTTTTGCAATCGTGACTACTCCGCAAAAGTTATTTCCTTACAGATAGTTGGTCATTTCCCATAATTCCCCATTAAAGTTCTCTGATAACTTTCTTCTTCTGTTGCCATTTTTACTGCATAAGGATTGGGATTGGGATGCAAAAAGTTTGGATTTCTTTTTAGAGAAGCATGTATCTCTTCTTTCTTTCTTTCTTTCTCTAAATCCACTGTTGGCTACTGTAGCAACCCAGTTCTCTTTCGTGCCTGGGGGGCAAGGGGCAGCACCGGGGGTCCCACTTTCATTAGAACCAGCAGCAGCTGAGGAGGATTTGGAGGGAATGGAAGAAGAGGCTTTTGAGTTAGCTGGGCCTTCTTCTCCCACAGAGAGCCTGGCCTGGGATGATGGATGGCCTGACCCGTACGAGGACATGGAAGGTCAGAGAGGTTCAGAAAGCAGTGATAGTGAAGGCTATGAGAAACTGGGGGCGAGGTTCTAAAGAACGAATGGAGGAGGATGAGTGCATGGAAGCGCAAGGGGAGTTTGACTCTCACGAAGATAGGGAACCAGGTGCTGGGAGGCAAGGTCGCAGCTTTGATAGGAGACGGAGCATTGAGGCTAGCAGGAGGGGCTGGCACCACAGCCTAGACCGGCCAAAGGGGGCGCGGGCCCGAAGCATAGATTGGAGGCGAAGCCTAGAGTGTTGGGGTCCTCGCCAAGGGAATTAAGTAGAGGATCCGTGGGAACGGATCCTCAGTACCTCGGCCACGTCTATCATCTACAGACGTGTAGCGAGCTAAGATCCACGTATCCAAGTTTGGGCTTGTGGCCTGCCAAGGAGTGCCTTGGACCTTGCAACCTTGCCTTGTTCCTTGATCCGCAGTTGCTGAGCGGAGCCTTGCCAAGCTTTTAGAAACGTCCTTGCCAAGTTGCTTTTGGACATTACTACAGACCCTTTACCTTTGGATTACTTTGATATTTTTATGGACAATACCTTTTCTACTGTTTTTATTCTTCAATAAAGTAGTTAGCTGAATACCGTCTCTGTGTGTGTGTTTAAGGGGCTAGCCAAGACCCGGCATTGTGACAGCTACAGCAGTGTTTTGTTTTTTTTTTTTTTAAATATTTTTATTGTTTTATCATTATCAACACAATATTATACAATGTCTATTTACCGCAGATTCATGTTATTCATTTCTAGGTACAATACTTCAATCTTTAGCATCTGCCATTATGTTTTTCTTATACATTTTTGTATCCCTCACCGCTGTGCTCCCTCCCCCTCCCCAAGCCATTGCTTTTACATATCATTCGTCCAAAATTTCATTTCTTCTTGTGGAGGTGACCTTCCTTCTTCCTTTCCTAATCCTATTTCAATAAATTTTCTACATACCTCATAAAAATCACTTTGTTTCCATATACCTCTTTTTACTTTTAATATACATGTTAACTTGTCATTTATTGCCAGTTTCCACACTTCCTTGTACCATTCCTCTATTTGTATATTTATTTCTTTTTCCAATTCCTTGCTACAAGCAGTCTTGCTATTGTTAATAGGTTTGTTATCGCATCTTTATCCTTTTTTTCCAATTGTATACTATTATATAATGATAATAAAGCTATACTAGGACTTCTTTCTATTTTAATATTCATTATATCTTCTATTTCTTTAAATACTTTCGCCCAAAATTTGCTTACATATTTACATTGCCACCACATATGTATGTATGTTCCTGTTTCTTGGCATCCTCTCCAACAGTTTTTCGAGTAGTTTTTATTTATATTTGCCATTCTTACTGGTGTAAGGTACCATTTCCATATTAGTTTATAATAATTTTCTTTAATCCTTATTGATAAATTTTTAAGATGTCTTTGTCTCCACAATTGTTGCCACTCTGTTTCCTTTATTTTTATCCCTAAGTCTTCTTCCCAGATCTCCTTAAGGGTGTTATTTTTTGTTTTTCCTTCCTTTATTTCAATTATTATCTTATATATTTTACTAGTTATTCCTTTCAAGTTTTCGTGCTCTTCTACATCCCTCCCATTTTGTATTATTTGTTCAAATTGGTTAACCTTACTTCCTTTTTATTGTTTTTAACCAATTTTTAAACCATTGTTCTAATTGTATACAATGGAACCATGTCAATTTATTTCTCTAAATTCTTCCATAATCATTTCCTTCTTCGTTCCTACTTTTATCCAATCCTCCATTTTATCTAAATTTTTCTCCCTTAACTTTTTATCCATTATTTGTTTTAAATTCTTTGGAAAATTCTTTTCCATTACAATTGGGGTTATTACTGATCCATCCGTTATTAACATTCTCCTGTATTTATTCCACACTTCTAATATATTACTCAACATTGGATTTCTAATTTCCCTAATTTCTTTCCTCGTGAATTGTTTAAAAATATATTCCATATTTCTTCTTCCACTTTTCCTGAGTAATTTCTTAGCCATTCTACCCCATCTTTTTAATCAGCCCTTCTATAACCAGTCTCAATCTACTCGCTTCATAATATTTTTTTAATGTTAGGGAGTGCTAAACCTCCTTTTTTGGCGATTTATACCATAACTGTTTGTTTAGTCTATTTCTTTTACTACCATTGCAATATTTATTTATCATTTGTTGCCATCTGTTTAGTTCTTCCTCTGTAATTTGCAGTGGCAGCATTCTAAATATGAAGTTTATCTTTGGGAGTATTTTCATTTTTACTAATGCTATCTTTCCAAACCAAGATAGATGTATACTGTCGTACTCTGTTAATTTTTTTTGAACCTCTTTTCTCAATGCTACTACATTTACCTCTTCCATTTCTTTTAAATCTTTTGTTATTATTACTCCAAGGTATTTTAATTTGTTCTTTAATCTAATTCCCATTTTTCTTTGTTCTGTAAAATCTTTTTCTTCTTTCTTTGTATAATTAAATAGCATCATTTCTGACTTATTCCAATTAACTTGTAGACCCGTTGATTCCCCAAATTTCTCTAGATGTTCCTTTACTTTATCCATTTTACCTACTATATTTTCAATAAATAACAATGTATCATCTGCAAATAAGCTCACCTTCTGCTTTTCCTTTATTCCTACCCCTTCTAAAACAGCAGTGTTTTTCAATCTTTTTTGAGCTGTGTTATAGTTAACACACAATCAAAGAGCATCCTGAACTCTTGCAACAATGGAATTGAACCAAACTTGGCATATTGAACTCTCATTACCAACAGAAAGTACTGAAAGGGTTTGCTTGGGAAGTGACATTGAGTTTGGAAGTTGTAGTTCACCTACACCCAGAGAGCACTGTGGACTCAAACAATGTTATGTTATGTTGTTGTTTGTTTTCTATCCAGAATCACAATGTTGGAAGAAGGCTCACCTCTTTAATGTCCCTAAAACAGGCATGCGAAAACTTCGGCCCTCTGGGTGCTTTGTACTTCAACTCCCACCATTCCTAACAGCCTGAGGCCCTTTCCTGCTTAAGTGGCTGAAGGGGGAAAAAAGGAAAAGAGCCTGAGGCTACTAGGAATGGTGGGAGTTGGAGTCCAAAACACCTGGAAGGTCCAAGTTTGCCCATGCCAGCTTTTGACAGAGACCTCTTCCTTCCCCTTTCCCTTCGTGCCTTTTCTTCCCCCTCCTGCCGAACACTTACTTTTTCTTCTACACTGCTGCTTCTGCCACCATTTTAATCTGAGGGGGCAGCGTGAGCGTGTTCAGGAGGGGAGGGGGGGACATGACCCGTGTGGGCGCTACTGCGCAGACTCGCCCCAGAGCAAAGCGAGGCAAAGCGAGCAGAGCAAGGCTAGGAAGAAGGGAGCCCGGGTGGAGAGGAAAACTGTTTGGCAGGAGGGGGAAGAAATGGTATTGGAGGTTCCAATTTCCCACAGCACACCTGATGATCGCTCACGGCACACTAGTTGGGAAACACTGGTTGGGAAACACTGGGCTACAGGACTTGAAATGAAAAAATAATGACCAGTAACTTACATATCCATTTGTATAAATATTTACATAAAAATATAGACGTGAATATAGAAAATATAGAAGCTGAGCTGCTAAACTTGGTGACCAAAAGGTCAGTGGTTTGAATCTGAGGAGCAGGGTGAGCTCCCGCTGTTAACCCCAGCTTCTGCCAACCTAGCAGTTTGAAATCATGCAAATATGAGGAGATCAATAGGTACTGCTTCTGCGGAAAGGTAATGGGACTTCATACAGTCATGCCAGCTACATGACCTAGGTGGTGTCTATGGCCAACGCAGGCTCTTCGGCTTAGAAATGGAGATGAGCACCACCCCCCAGAGTTGGGCATGACCAGACTTTACGTTAGGGAAAACTTTTACCTTTACCTTATATACATTATATAAAATAAAAATATATGTAACCAATGCATTCTGTGTGTGCACGCATATACAAAATTTGAAAAGTCTTTTTAGAAATATTTCCTATAAAAATACAAAAAATATTAGATGTTTTGGCTGCTTTTGTATTGTATTGAAATTCTAGATTTATACATCTCAGGAAGGGAAACAAGTAATATGCAATTACCACCAATCTTGGTTGTTGGAGTATAAGGTTGGGGTGGTGTTTAAGGGACAGTGTTTATTGACTGGAATAAGTACATGTAGCCCAATGTGAGAGCCAGTGGTTTGAGCATTGGATTATCTACTTCATCACACTATAGAAAAAATCCACTTAAAATCCGGTTTCTGCCTCCTGCAGAATTCTGGGGTTTGTAGTTTAGTGAGGCTGTTAAAGGCTCCTTCCTAAACTACAAACCCCAAAATTCTGCAGGAGGCAGAAACCGGGTTTTAAGTGGATTTTTTCTCTAGCGTGATGTGTTCATATGTGTCTGGAGTTCAGGGTATATCCCCATTCAGTCATGGAAACCACTGGATGGCCTTGAGCAAGTCTCACTGTCAGCCGCAGAGGGGAGGACAAAGATAAATCCCCTTTGAAAAAAAATGTCAAGAAAACCCCATTATAGGTTTAACATAAGTCTAAAACAACTTGGAGGCACATAGGAACAACAGGAAACAGGGAAGAAGTAGAGAGGAGATAGGAAGAGAGAAGGAGAACAAAGCTATATTTGTTCTAACCAGAGGCCATAACAATCTCCAGGAAGTATGCAAAGAATGGAGGAATGCGACAGCTCCCCCTGGTGGCCAGAAGCTGGAATGTTAAATAGCCTCTGAGTGTGTCTGTCTATAAATGTTGTGTGTCTATGGCATTGAATGTTTGCCTGTATACAGGGCCGTAGCCAGGATTTTGATTCGGGGGGCTGAGTTTGGTTCGGGGGGGGGGGCTGAGACTGGGCGGAAGAGGGTTTACCCTAGGAAATCTTTTGTATTGTTATCCCAATAACCCCATGAAGGTGGGATATAATGAGCATGGTGATCAGATCATGATATGAATAAACATAACAGTTTAAATAATGTACCAATTTGTTATGGTGTGCCTTCAAGTCATTTCCAACTTACGATAGCCCTAAGGCAGGGGTGCTCATTATGTCGATCGCAATCGACCAGCTGATCTCTGAGGTGGAACTGGTCGATAGCAGCCAGGGCCGGATTTCTGAGGGGTGCTTCTGCCCCGTGCGTGGCCCGCATCTTCCTCCATCAGTGTGTCAGAGAGGCATGCAGCACTCGCTCCGCGGCCCCGGGCCTGCCGCCTGGATACCCTTCCATCTGCCTCGGCACCTCTGCTCTGCTCTCTCTCTCACACACATGCCTCCAATGTTTCAGTTACCACACACTGCCGCAAAGCACGCGCCTCACGTGTTGTTGCAAATGCACCCGCTCACGGGAAAAATGGTGGCCGCATGGGGCCAAGCAGCGCGTTTTGAAGGCCTTTGACGTAAAGCTTCCAAGCAGGGCCGTAGCCAGGATTTTGGTTCGGGGGGGTGAGTTTGGTTCGGGGCTGAGACTGGGTGGAAGAGGGTTTACCCTAGGAAATCTTTTGTATTGTTATCCCAATAACCCCATGAAGGTGGGATATAATGAGCATGGTGATCAGATCATGATATGAATAAACATAACAGTTTAAATAATGTACCAGTAAGGCCTTTTCGCGGACCACCCTGAGAATTTCGGGGGGGGGGGGCTGAAGCCCCCTTAGCCCCGCCCCTGGCTACATGCCTGCCTGTATATGGACATTGTAATCCGCCCCGAGTCCCCTGCGAGGTGAGAAGGGCGGAATATAAATAATGTAAATAAATAGATAAATAAATAAATAAATAAATAATGCAACGTGTTTTGTAGATCTTTATCCCAAGTCTTTGCTGTCTTCAGGGCAGGTTATGCTTTAGCTGCTTTTTTCTCTCCTTCTCAGCAAATACAAGCTGCAGCTTCTGATTAAGGTAACTCTGAGAATTGCTTAAGTTTTAATTTTTTGTTGTGGAGGACTTTGCATTAAAAGGAGAGATGGTGTTATATTAGAAATCCCTTAGGAACGATGACATCTAGTATCATTTATCACTGTCCAGCTTTAAATAACTTTAGAGGTGGTTCTTTTTCCCAGATTGAAGGATGGTTGAGTTCACCTCTCAACAAAGGGTTCCCCCAGGCAGTAACAAGCCACATATAAAAACTGTCAGGCCATCAAATGCTAATCAAGGTGGCCAATTGAAACATTCACACCTAGCTCCAACAGATAAGAGTTCTTTCACCCACCCTGGACTTTCCACAGATATATAAACCCAAATTTTCTACTTTCCAACAGACCTCACAACCTCTGAGGATGCCTGCCATAGATGCAGGCAAAACGTCAGGAGAGAATTCTTCTAGAATAGAGGTCAGGAACCTATAGCTCGGGAGCCAGATGTGACTCTTTTCATGATTGCATCTGGCTCTCAAGAGCAGCCCGGGCCTCGGTTTCACAGCATGCAGTGGGGAGGAGTGACGCAAATGCACTCCGTCTGCTGCTTCCACGCAACCATCATCGCCTCAACCTCATTCCTCTGAGCCCTGCGCCCTCTTTGCCGGGGATGGCGGAGCCTGGTGGGGGTGCCTCATACTCTTCGTCCTCCGCCACTGGCCTCGGGGGGAGGCAGCGGAGGCGAGCCTGGACCCGCTGCTGCGGACCCGGCCTTGCTGCCTCTGGGGGACGCCCGGCTCATCGCCCTCATCGCCGGGCAGCTCAACGCCTTCCTCAACGTTGCCTCGCCAACGTCGACACCAAGGTTAGCCTTCCGAAAGGCCTGTAAAACCTTCCTGTTCATACGGGCATTTGGTCAAGTATAATCTGGGGGTCTCACTGCACCCGCTACTATGCAGCTCTTAAACTGGATGTCAGTCCCTAAAGTGATTTTATTGTGTTTTAATGTATTTTTACTGTGCTTGCTGTGTTTTTTTACTATGTTTTATTGTGTTTTTAACCTCTGTGAGTCGTCCCGAGCCACACGGAAGGGGCGACCAACAAGTCGAAATAATAAATAAATAAATAAATAAAAGTGCACCTTGGCCCCACGCTCTCCTCCCCCTTCCTTCCTTCCTTCCTTCCTTCCTTTCTCTTTCCCACAATTTTGCTTTCATTCTTTTTCCTCCCTCTCTACCTTCTTTCCTCCATCCCTCTTCGTTCCTTCCTCATAGTCATAGTCCCCATAAAACACAATGTCAGCCTCCCTCCATTTCATACAATACAAACTCTGTAGCAGGAACTCACGTAGACTCAGCTGAGACCAAGCCCCGCCACAGGGATACATGGCAGGTAACTAAACAGAAAAGCAGATATTGAATTCCAAACCCCCCACTTTTTCCCAAACATCAGCTAGAGCTGCCACAGCAGCTCACCCCAAGAACAAAGTGGAGAAATAGCCGATAACTCACGAGTATCTGGAAACAGGAACAAGGCACTCGATATCAGGAACACAGGAATGTCAGAGACAAGAACCAGACATCAACTCTTCGACCGCTGCAAATGCAGCCCCCAAAACCCATTTCTTATATAGCACTTAAACGTCACTGTCTTCTGAAGACCCTCCTTGATCATGAGCACCAGCTGCTGCATCTCCTACAGCTGTTGTGCTCTGTGCAGACCTCCAATCTTGCCACTGCTGTTCAAAGCTTAAAGTGTCCCAATCTGTTTCTGGACCCTCAGAAGGCCAGTCTAAGTCACTGTCAAAGCCAAAGAAGATATCAGAATTAGACTCTTCGTTACACACATCCCTTACTTCCTGAACCAATGTTTAGTCTAAATCCGTATCACTTTCCTCTGACCACATTTCTTCTTCCCCAAGAAAACCTTGGAAGGTTTCTGAATCAGAAGGTGCTCTAAGTATCTTCCAGATCCTTTTTCTCTGTTCCAACCCTTCCAAACTAGAATCACTAGCAGCCCTTTTCCTCCCAGCTGCAGACTCTTGATCACCCAGATCCACACCCCATTCCATACTATTGCTTGATGCTATTGACCCAGCATCTTCCCCAATACTACTACTAGTAGTAGCCGAAGGCTCAATTACAACAAAATATGTAAATTAAATCAAGGATTAAATAAAATTTCACCTTATTTAGAAGTTGAGGTCCAAGATATTTTGTGAATATGTCTTACAAATGTGAATTCCAAAACAAATTCCATTGGGGCTGGACATGGAGGAAGCATGAGAAATGCAATTAACTTTGCTAAAAATTGCATGCCCTGCAATGATCTATTTCCATAATGGTTCAGATGCTTCTTTATTAAAGCATTGTGAGACCTGAGAGCTTGCAGCTTTGTATCCAGTGATTAGCCCATAGGACTTTCACGATGCCTACATTTCACCTAATCGCCCACACATAAAGAAAATGAGCTATAGCAAACTGCTGAGCTTTTGCAGTACTTAAAAATAGTCACACGCACAAACTTCATAAACTGAAGACAAAGCATTTCACCCAGCAAGAAGCACTGCCACTGTAACCTGCGGTGGCGCTTATCTCCCCGAAAGGTTGTGATATTTCCCAGCAATTATTGCTTCGTAACAAGTCCTTGCCCTTTGTTGATACAAGGATGCCCCAACTTGTTCAGAAGCCGTGTGACTGATGGGAAGCAGCTACAGAATTGACCTCATTGAGCAAAACTTTTCCCCCGGCTAAGACTATATTTTCCCCAGATACCCAAGAAGAGAATACGTTAAATATATCTAACCATTTACAGTGCTTGAAGAATTCTCAGTACAGAAAATCCAGTGTTGAGTATCTGTACTACTGAGTTGAACATTTCACAAAATGTTCTCAAAGTGAAAAGGATATTGTTTAATGTTACGATTGTGCAGCTACGACCCACAATCCAACAGAGGGTTAAGAGTTCTTCACCCCACTAAAAACCTTTCTCAAATGCAAGTAATTCTGGGCTGGATGGTGCTTTTGAGAATCAAATCAAATTTGAACAGTGAAGATCAGTGGTGAGGAACCAGGAGTTATGGCCAAGGATGATAGGATGTTTCTCTACCTATGTCTGAGAAGTTTAGCCATAGCAATTTATGTTCCAAAACCAGCCCTATAGTTTTAAAAAAAACCATATAGAAAATCCATGTCCTTTAAGTATTATTACAGTTGATGAGGAGCTATGTATTTTAGCATCTTTTCCAAGGAGGAGATGTTGATTTCATCTTTTGAGATCAGCTTTTTGGGGATTTCCCTGGTGACTACATCTTTCAAATGGGCTGTTGCTGACCACTCCCTCGAAGGAAGACTTCAGAGTTTATTTATTATTTACTTACTTTATTTATATTCCGTTCTTCTAACCCCGAAGGGGACTCAGAGCAGATTACAGGTACACATGCCTAGCAGACAATCCCTGCCGTTTCCCACATACACAGTACACACAGTACACAGTACACACAGATAAACGAACAGAGGCAAACTCTGGCCACCAGGGGGAGCTGACTCACTCCTCATCTCTCAGCGTCCTTTGTTGTTCCTTCTGCATTCCTTAGCATTTCCTGGAGTTCTTTTAATGGCCTCATAATTCAGTCAAAATTTGCCTCCCCGCTTAATGTGGTACCTTTATCACTTACTTGACAGATGCAACTGTCTTTCGGGCTGCAAAGGTCGACAGCAGGCTACACTTAAGGTCGAGCACCCACCTTGACCCAGGCAGGGCTCGAACTCATGACCTATTGATCAGAGAGATCTTATGCAGCTGACACTTAGCCAGCTGTAACCAAAAGGACACAAAGGGGTTAATCTTGTTGGAACAATGACAACACTAGAAAGCTAGTCAAAAAATATATACAGATAAATATAGAATAAACGTGCCACCCGTGCGGGAGTGGTTAGTTATATGCTTATAATGCACATCAAAGTTGATATCTTCAGTCCCCCACGCTACTGGGCCTGGCCACAATCGGTGCAAGTGTCACCAAAGCCTGCCCGAGGGGGTGATACCCCGCGGGACGGAACCTAGATAGAATATACAATACAAGCCGTAGCCCTCCAGCGAAGGAAGATCCAGTGTCATTCAAAAACATCAACACATACAGGCAGCAGGCCTAGAAACCATCTGGCAAGGACATCAAAAATACAGCTCTGCGGGGTGGATGTATGAATCCCCACTAAACCCCCCAGTCCCCACTACCATCCAAGCGCCACTCCAGAGTCCCGTCTGTAGGCGTGCCCAGCCGGCCGAGGAGCAGAAGCGGCGGCCCGGCGCAACAGGAAAAAAGCCGCACCGTCCCCACGTAGCCCCCCGCTGCTGGCATGCGGCGAATTCTGATGACGTGTAGCGTCCTGGAGTGGAAATGGTGCACAATAGATGATGTACAGCTGATAGCAACGCCCACTGTGATGACGTAGACAGGCTCCCGAGAATGGGAGGGACTGGACAAGGCCGCCGGGAACTCCCTATGGCGGGGCAAGATGACGTCAAAGAGGCAATCCCAGCGTCGTTCCGACGTGCCTCCTGGTGTGTAGACGTAGCAGGGGGAATCCCCAATGATGGAGGGCGGACGTGATGGGAGGGGGTGGGTTGGATAAGGCAGGGCGATCCTGTGAGCGCCAATGCGTATTGTGAGCCAAACACAGTGTCCAATGGCACAGAGGCAGGGGCGGTCCTACAAGGTAGGCCAAGTAGGCGGCCGCCTAGGGCGCCATCTGGGAAGGGGGCGGCATCCTGGCTGCATGGGGCGCCATCCTGGTCCTGCTGATGTTCCTCAGACAGCGCCACAGCTGCCTGCTTTTGTGCTCCAATGCTGCTTCTGGGCATGCACGGAGGTTTTCGCGCAGGCGCAGTTGCTCCAGAGCTGAAGTTGAGCGCAAGAGCAACTGCACATCTGCGAAAACCTCCGCGCATGCCCAGTAGCTCCCTTGCGCAGAAGCCTGTAAGCAAAGCACTCCCTATCGGGCAGGCAGGGAGTGCTTCCCCTCTCCCTTTGTTTCCGCCGCGCGCGCGCGTTTGCAGGGAAGGAGAAAAGAATCAGTGAAGGAAGTGTAAGTGAAGGAAGGAATGAAGGGCTTTCCTCCTCCTCCTCCTCTGTGACCTCTTCTCTCCCTCCTTTCTTTCTTCGGCTCTATTTCTGTCTAGACCTGAGGGGCCTGAGGCTATGAGGAGTTGTGGGAGTTGGAGACCAAAACACTTAGAAGGAGGGAGGGCGGGCCCAAGTTTGCCCAGGCTGCGCTGCCTGTATTCGACCTCATTTGAATATTTTGGCTGTTTTTCTATTTACATTTACATTGGGATCCTAATTTTGGATTTATGGGAGACTCCTATGAATTATGAGTCGGGTGATAGGTAATATATTCTGATTTTGATGCATTTACATTGCATTTTTGTTGATTATTATACAGTTCTGCTTAATATTGTCATACAATATAATAAAAATACCATATAACAATAGAATAATGATATATTTTATATTACATGTAATATTACAAACAATATTGCAGTATAGTGGTATTGTACAAAATAGTAATATATAATATTTTATTTTATTTTATTTTGGGTTATTTGAGTTTTATAGGAGTCATGAAAATATTTAGTAGAGGATAATTTTATTTAAATAAATAATTTTATTTATCATTTTATAATAATAATATTATAGCATGTTACATTGTATTATAATGTCAATATATTATAATATAATTATATTGTAATGTAGTATAATATAATTATGATATAATATAGTATGAGTATGGTATAATATATTGTATATACATTGATACAATATAATACTACTAATGGTATTGTGATATTATAATTGTATATTTGTTTTACATGGGGGGGCAAAATAATGTTTTGGGGGGGCACCAAAATAATGTTCGCCTACCATTTAAAATTACCTGAGACCGCCCCTGCACAGAGGTCCGGGTCTGCAGGAGGGCTGTAGATCAAACTCCGGTGTCTCCGTTCCGCCCCTTGTCAGATGCAATGCCCCGACGCAAGCAGCCTTGCAGGTGCACTGCACGTCCTGGGTTCCACCCAGGAAGCAATGGGCGGCGACTAAAAAAATTCAAAACAATAGCCAGACCAACACGGATGTGTAGAAAGATATCAAAATAAGTTTATTAGGACCACAGTCAATGCTGTGTGGTCCAGGCAGTGAACTATATACTGCCAGCGCACCAATACACAAGCGCCAGTTCTATCCCAATGCGAGCCCGTGGGGCTGGCTGCCCCCGCAGCTGTGACAACAACGTTCACTGCCTGGAGAGGACGGGGTTGTAGAACCAAACTTTCCCTTGGGAGGGGCGATGACTACGACGACGACGAATACTCCAGTGACAGAAATGTTGGGGGAAACAGTCGTGTGAGGTTATATGCCTACTCACCAAAAACGCAGTGGAAGAGCCAGGTTTTAAGGTTCTTTTAAAGTAGGGGCTTTCCTAATCTCTCCGGGTAGAGAGTTCCAGAGCCGGGGGGGGGGGGGCACACAGAGGAAAAGGCAGCTTTGTATCCAGTGATCCCTTGTGCTCACCAGGCAAGCCTGAGCGAAAGGAGGGGTGAAAGGAGGTTTATCAACCCTATCCAGCGTAATTACGATGTACGAATATGGAGGTTGTAATCTAAGCCATCTGGAGGGCATAAATTGGTGTGGGGCATAACTTCTCAAGAGATTAGGATCTCTGTATATTCACAAACATTCTGCTGACTTTTGTAAACATTCGCAGATATATCTGAAGGTTGTCTATTTTTTCCTTCTTTCAATAAATAAATCAGCATGGAGACCAATGCCCTTTTCCTTTTCTGTTGTCTTCATGTCAATACCGTTTCCCCACAGGATATGCATATGATGTCCTGTGCAGTGTGCAGAGATAGTTAATTGTAATGCGATCGATTTTTTTCTTTGACATTTCTGGGTAGCTGGCAGAGAAATTAGGAAACTAAAGGTTTTCTAAAGGAGCAACCTGTCATTTTAGTGAGTATGGGTTAAGCCAGAATTGAAGGGAATAATGCCTCTATTGACATTTATGAAACCTTTTAAAGAAAAGCGCAGTGATTGGGAATAAATAGAGATTTGCTGTTAATCAGATGGAGCTTATAAATACTCTGCACAGAATATGGTAAATGAAACAGGTATGGCGAACCTAATCTACTGCAGGGGTAGGGAACCTATGGCTCGGGAGCCAGATGTGGCTCTTTTCATGATAGCATCTGGCTCTCCAGAGCTGCCCGGGTCTCAGTTTCCCAGAATGCAGCAGGGAGGAGTGACACAAATGCTTCCATTTCCCCCCTCTCTCCCTTTTTTCCTCCATTCTTCCTCTTCCTTCCTCTTCCTTCCTTTCTTTCTCCCCTTCACCCTTTCCTTCTCATTCTCTCCTTCCTTTTCCTTCCCTCTCTCCCCTTCCTTCTTTCCTCCATTCTCTCTCCCTCTATGGGATTTACTCCAGTTTAAAGACTTGACAAGTTTTATCCTTGGACTTACTTTTGCATTACCTTTTTACCCTTTGGACTAACTTTATTCTAAAGAAAAGCCTTTTCTCGAGCTTGCTTGTGTGTGTGGTCTAGGGGGGTCCGTTCCAGGTCTGAGGTGCAACAAGTATGTACATATATACTCACATTTAGTTGACTTCAGTCTTAAAATATATTAAATATATTATGTGGCTCTCACTGAAATAAATTTCCAAATATTTTGCTTTCATGGCTCTCTGACTCAAAAACGTTCCCGACCCCTGTCCTACTGGGTCAGATGTTTTGTCCTATATCTCTCATCTGCTCTCTCAACATGACTTATTTATTTGTTTACTTACTTACTTTATTTTTATCCTGTTAACAGGATTCAAGGGAGCTAGCAGAAAATATCACATGCTACAATACAATAATGCAAATGCATTAAGCTATGAATATAATTTTTTCAAAACAATTAAATTCTTTGTGTTATGAAACAAAATATTATATGGAAAGAAGTAGTAGAGCTGTCATAAGCAGAATTTCAAGGCTTTGTTTGTAGACTTTGGTTGGTAAAATGTGAGCTCGCTCGCCATGGTGTGGCCCTTTTACATGAGCTTAGCAATTCATAGTGGAAAAACACAAAATTTGAATGTGTGCACACATTGAAATAAATATATGCGAAACATATTTGTGTGGATTAGTGTTTGAATGTGAAAATGGCTACCATCTGCTTCCAACACCTGCCACAAGTAGTGTAGTTTCACTTTGTAATTCCTTGTTGACACTGCCTGCCTATATGAAGTCTGTGACACAAAATCTGTTTAGGGTTTTATTTGAGCTTGTGTTCTAGGCTTTTGCTGAATACTTGACTAGGGGAGGAAAAGATATACTTAGCAGTTGTGGTTGGCTCTCTGTGGAAGCAGCAGCAAAATATTTTATTTATTTATTTATTCATTCATTTATTTATTGGATTTGTAGACCGCCACTCCCAGAGGCTCGAGGCAGTTTACAGCATGATGTGCGAATGAGTAAATAACAACAATAAAACAGTAAAAACACGATAAAAACACAGATGAGGATCACAACCCTTCAAATGCTTGCCTAAATAAGTGTGTCTTACACGCTCTGCGAAAGCTGTTCAAATTTCACGGAGCCCGTGTCTCTGGTGGCAGAGCGTTCCACAAAGTTGGGGCGATGATAGAAAAGGCTCTTCGCCTGGTAGATGTCAAATTGAAAGATTTTACACTGGGAATGGTAAGACGATTCAAGTACTCTGAGCGTAGTGATCTCAGGGGGTTATATGGAATCAGGCGATCCCGTGGGTACACAGCCCCCAGACCATATAAGGCCTTGAAAGTAAGAACTAACACCTCGAAGGTGATCCGGAATTCAATTGGCAGCGAGTGCAGATCGCATAGAGTCGGAGTTATGCTGCAGGTTGCGAGCTCCCCCGTGAGCAGCCGGGCTGCAGCATTAAGTTTCCGGATCGCAGTCAAGGGTAGGCCCATGTAAAGAGCATTAGAGTAGCCAAGTCTTGAGATGACCGTGGCTTGGATTACCGTGGCTAGGTCATTCCGGGACAGATAGGGGGCCAAACGCTTCCTGTGTCGCAGGTGGAAGAACGCGATTCTGCTGACAGTGGAGATTTGGGTCTCCATTGACAGCAGGGGGTCCAAATGGACACCAAGGTTTTTTACTGATGATGACGGGGGTAATGCCTTGCCATCCAGGGTTGACAGTTGGATTTCCCTATCGCCCGGACAACCCAGCCAAAGGATCTCCGACTTTGCCGGATTCACCTTCAACCTGCTGGCTCGCAGCCATCCAGTAACGACTTCAAGACACAGATGGAAATTATTGGGAACGGAAGCTGGTTGGCCTTCCATCCTCAGAATGAGCTGAGTGTCATCAGCGTACTGGTGACACTCGAGCCCAAAGCTACGTACCAGCTGAGCGAGCGGTCGATATAGATGTTAAATAACAAACGGGTTATTTATTTCTGTAGGTACGGTTCGTGTCATTGAGCAAGTAGTTCATTTAAATATCTGGCTATTTCCATGAAAGATTTAACTGGATGCAGTTAAATGGGTGGAATCGACACATGCAACAATACTAAGGTTCTTTTCCTCTGAAGATAGCCAGTTGGTTCTGCTCACCTTAAAAATATTTGTGGCAAAGGCTGTTGCTCAGATGTCTTCTGGAACTGAGATCTGAGGTGATTGTAATATTGCTGCTCTTTAAGTACTCCAGCGTGGATTCTTAAGGAGGAAAATACTTGATCTTTCCCGAGGTACACCAGCAGCCTTGGTGAGAGCAGAGTCTGGTCTGACCTCTTCTGAATTTAGAATCAACAAAATTATTTATTTATTTATATAAAACTTTTATATACCGATCTTCTCTACCTCTGCAGAGGGACTCAGGCCGGTTAACAGCAAGAATTCAATGACAAATTAAACATCATAAAAACAATAAAAGATTAAAATACAAGTAGACTAAAATACATATAAATACACATAAACCAGATCGCCAAGATAATAAACATGTTCAATTTCGGTCCGCATACATAATTGATGACTTAGACTATTATTAAACTCAGCCATTATTCCGGGAATGCTTCTTTCCAGATCCAGGATTTCACTAGCTTCCTGAAGGTCAGGAGTGAGTGGCAGATCTGATTTCAGTTGGGAGGGAGTTCCACAGCCGAGGGGCCACCACAGAAAAGGCCCTGTCAGCCGCAATTGCGAATGTGTTGGGACCGAGAGCAAGGCCCCTCCCGAAGATCTTAACTGCCTTGATGGTTCATAGGGAAGAATATGTTTGGACAGGTAAACTGGGCCGGAACCGTATAGGGTTTTGTACGTCAATACCAGCACTTTGAATTGTGCTCAGAAGCTAATTGGCAGCCAGTATAGTTGACACAACGGAGGAGTTGTACGCTCCCTGAACCCCGCTCCCTGGCTGCCGAACGTTGGACTAACTGAAGCAGTCTTCAGAGGAAACCCCATGTTGCCCAGAGGCAACGTAATTCTTCATTGCTGGTACTGATTGAATAAAATAGTAGATTTAAATACTCTGCTCAAAATATTGATATGAACAATGGAGACATGGAAGGGGGAATAGGCAAAGACTTGGCAACACAGAATAAAAATCAGCTGGTTTTCAACTCAGCTTTAATAAACATGTTGAGAAATTCATTCTTCTCTGGACATGGAGATTATAAATAATAACCTCACTTTGTATTGATTTGCTGTCATTGAATATTATAGTCCTTACATACTTCAAAGGGTGCAAGCCGAATTCCTGCTGTTCCAGAGGTTAGGGCAAAGTCTAATGCAGGGGTGCTCATTAGGTAGATCGCAATCTACTGGTAGATCGCGTAGGGCGTCCTGGTAGATCGCAGGCAGGATGGGAGGAAGGCTCAGTCCCGCCCCGCAGGCTCCCGACACTGCCCAGGTGCAGAAGGAGGTTGGACTGGATGGCCCTTGGAGGTCTCCTCCTATTCTAGGAACTCGTTGTTGTTGTTATTATTATTATTATTATTATTATTAGAGGCTGAATGGCCATCTGTGAGGAATGCTTTGATTGTGTTTTTCCCTTATGGCAGAAGGAGGTTGGACTGGATGGCCCTTGGAGGTCTCCTTCTACTCTAGGAACCTATTGTTGTTGTTGTTACTATAATTATTATTAGCAGAGGCTGAATGAATATTATCATCATTATTATTATAAATAAATAAATTCAGAGGCTTATTATACTCACATTTAGTTGAATTCGGTCTTAAAATAGATTATATGGCTCTCACTGAAATATATTTCCAAATATGTTGCTTTTATGGCTCTCTGAGTAGTGGGGAGGTAGATCATTTTGACTTGGTTGTTTTATAAGTAGTTCGCATGCTGAAAAAGTGTGAGCACCCCTGGTCTAATGCTTTGAAGTTACAGAAAGGAAGGGGTTTTTTTTAACAGCAGAAGGAACTGTTTGAATATAAGAGTAAATTTGTAATGGAACCAACTGCTTGGAAAGGCAATGGCATCTCCTTCTCTGGACATCTTCAGAGTCTGGACAGCTACCCGCTTGGGCATGCTTTAGTGGAGATTCTGCACTGAGCAGGGAATTGGACTTGTTGGCCCAAGAGGCCCCTTCCAATTCTGTAAGTCTATGACCCTATTGATGATCATATTTCCACCACTGAGTAAGACATTTACATAATTAAGATTTGAACATATGCACTTATTTTTTTGAATGGTAGATACTGCTTCATTCCTATTATAAGCAATAAACTTTTTTCTGGCAGTGGATGAGTGGAAGATCTTGAGCATTATTAACGTTGCCATCCACTTTATGCTTGACCCAGAAAGTGTTTCCTGTCTCTGTATAGTGGGTGGACAGTACAGAATACAGTAATCCATCTACTTTCAGACAAGCAAAAACACATAGTAGCTGCAAGAACCTTGGATGATAGTGTTTTCTGCATCCTTCCAAAATAGCTTCAGAAGATTGCACACTATTTAGTTTGGCCAATAATAAATGTTTAGGCTCTCATGACCAGCCTAGTATCTGGAATATCTACAAAGCACAGCCGAAACTTGCAAGTAGTTTGTTTCCTATTTACTAGGCATGGTTTAGAATCCAACAATGGCGATTCTTAAATCAAATGGGGGGGGGGATTTTTTTTTGATTAGTAAAAGAAAGACTTACAAAAAATTTCCCAAAAATTTCTGAAATGTAACTTAAGTACTAACGAAATTCGTTAGTAATTCGTATGCCAGAGCATGCGCATTCCAGATGGTTTTGGCCTACAACTCCCAGAAATCCTAACAGCTGGTAAATTGGCTGGGATTTCTGGGAGTTGTAGGCCAAAACTTGAATAAAACCACACTGAATTCTAGATGGGACTTTCCAAATAGGAAGGAGGGAGGGAAGGAGGAAGGGAGGGAGGGAGGGGGTTTTCTATTCTTGGAAGCAGCAAAGAAAGGAGGAGGAGCCCCCCTCGCTCCTCGCTGCCTCTCTCTCCCCGATCCTGAGGGAGCGAGGGGCCCAAGTTTGCCCAGGCTGAGAGGAAAAGGAAGAGGCCTGAGGCTGTGAGGAATGGTGGGAGTTGAAGTCCAAAACACGTACCTGGAGGGCTGAAGCTGGCCCCTGCGATGGGGAATGGCAGAGCAACGGGGAAGAGAAGCATCTGAGAGAGCGCAGGGAGAGAGAGGAGGAGAAGCGCGCGCATGTGTGTGTGTGAAGCTGGCCCCTGCGATGGGGCATGGCAGCAGAGCAACGGGGAAGAGAAGGAGGGGGGGGAAAGCCTGGAGAGAGAGGAGGAGAAGCGTGCGTGTGTGTGTGTGTGAAGCTGGCCCCTGCGATGGGGCATGGCAGCAGAGCAACGGGGAAGAGAAGAAGGGCGGGAAAGCCTGGAGAGAGAGGGAGGAGAAGCGCGCGCGTGTGTGTGTGAAGCTGGCCCCTGCGATGGGGCATGGCAGCAGAGCAACAGGGGAAGAGAAGGAGGGGGGGAAGCCTGGAGGACTACACTTTCCAGAATGCATTGCCTACCTAGCAGCAGCGTCACTTCCAGTTCCCCATAGAAATGCGGGAAAAAGAAGAAGCTGAATGAAGGCGGGAAGGAAATGAGGGGGAGAAGACAGGGAGAAGTGAGTACGTAGTACAATAATTAATTAATTAAGAATTAAGAATTTCTTACGATCATAACGCAAATTGTTGGCCTCAAGGACCGTAAAAGGAAGTCTACTTCCGGGATCGCGGCAGCGATACGTAAAACCTCAAAAGTCCCATTACATACGAATCTCTTACGAATCCTTTTAATTTCCGTTTCATTTTTCTCATGCCTACTATTTACAGTCAGCACTTATCTGCATCCTTTATAGCAGTGTTTCCCAACCAGTGTGCTGTGGCACAGTAGTGTGCTGTGAGCGACCATGAGATGTGCTGTGGGCAATTGGAACCTCCAATACCCTTTCTTCCCCCTCCTGCCGAACACTTTTTCTTCTCCACTCGGGCTCCCTTCTTCCCATCCTCGCTCTGCTCGCTTTGCTCTGGGGCGAGTCTGCGCAGTAGCGCCCGCATGGGTCACGTCTTCCTCCCTCCCCCTCCCTTCCTGAACACGCTCACGCTGCCCCCTCGGATCAAAATGGCGGCAGAAGCGGCAGTGTAGAAGAAAAGGTAAGTGTTCGGCAGGAAAGGGAAGAAAGGGGGCGAAGGGGAAGAAAGAGGTCTCTGTCAAAAGCTGGCATGGGCAAACTTGGACCTTCCAGGTGTTTTGGACTCCAACTCCCACCATTCCTAGCAGCCTCAGCCCCTTTTCCTTTTTTCCCCTCAGCCACTTAAGCAGGAAAGGGCCTCAGGCTGTTAGGAATGGTGGGAGTTAAAGTCCAAAGCACCCAGAGGGCCAAAGTTTTCCCATGCCTGTTTTAAGGACCTTAAAGTGGTGAGCCTCCTTCCAACATTGTGATTCTGGATAGAAAACAAACAACAACATAACATAACATTGTTTGAGTCCACAGTGCTCTCTGGGTGTAGGTGAACTACAACTTCCAAACTCAAGGTTAATTCCCAAGCAAACCCTTTCAGTACTTTCTGTTGGTAATGAGAGTTCAATATGCCAAGTTTGGTTCAATTCCATTGTTGCAAGAGTTCAGGATGCTCTTTGTTTGTGTGTTAACTATAAATCCTAGAAACTGTAACTCCCAAATGTCAAGACCTATTTTCCTCAAACTCCATCTGTGCTCACATTTGGGCATATTGAATATTCATGCCAAGTTTAGTCCTGATCCAACATTGTTTAAGTCCACAGTGCTCTCTGGATATAGGTGAACTACAACTCCAAAACTCAAGGTCAATGCCCACCAAACTTTTATAGTATTTTCTCTTGTTTATGGGAGTTCTGTGTGGGAAGTTTGTATCTTTGTGCCATTCCTGCCAGGATATCAATGTTGTGTTCATCGAAACAGGCCCAGGTTTCACAGTGAGTGTATAAATACATTTAAAAACATATTAACTATATGTATTACTGTGTTAGAGTGTCATTTTGTGTCATTTTGGCTGGTGGTGTGCCCTAGGATTTTGTAAATGTAAAAAATGTGCTGCGGCTCAAAAAAGGTTGAAAAACACTGCTTTATAGAACTGCTTCAGGACCAAGCCACTCAAATAGTTTGTATTACAGCAGGAATGGTTAGCAATGATATATTGCAATGGAAAATTGAATATGTTTCTCATTTTTTCAGTATTCCTGCTAATCACAAAGTTATGTAACTTTGATTCTCCTCATGCAGGATTCACGTCACCACTGAGTTTAGCTCCAGAAGGTTGTTGACTAAGGAAAAGAAGGAAAAATATTTCAGATTTCCTTCCTGAGCATGGGGATGTTTTGTATCAAATAAGAATACCCTGTAGTTATAGCTCCTATGTTTTGTTGTTTCAGCATAAGTTAACAGTATGGAACGTTATGTTCTATATGGAACAAAATATATGTAATTTTATCTTTATTTCACTCAATTATTTTAAACTGTTCTAGGACCACATAACAAGTTGCCTTCCCACCCACCACCCACTCCCATAGTGAATCCATCCCACAAAGAAGAAACAATTCCTCTCCTGTATCATTTATTTATAGTGTTTCTGGTGTTTTTATTGTGCTTTAATGAGTACATACAGCAGTAATTGGCAGTTAGAAAAAAATATGCTTTTAAGCGGCATGTACAGCAATGGGAAAACATCCAATTCAAAAAATACTCTCTTCCATTCTTTTTCCTTACGAATGAATTTAAAAGCTCTCTCTTCTGTTTATTCTTAAATTTCAGATGGTAACTCTGTGGCTCCATTTCTAATTCGTGCATATGCAGCTTTCAGTGTTGTTTTTTTTTCCAGGAGCACAGTTTTATATTCCCAAACAACATTTTCACTTACATTTACATGAAAATCCATGTTAAAAAATTTGGAAATCCAGGAATACATTTACAAGCTAGTGGATCATAAATCTTATTCAATTCTAATTGTGTAGTGGTTGGGAATCAAGGCTATGACTCATCAGTGGATCAGATTGTGCATTACTTCAGCCTTTGATCTGATCTGGGGTGGTTCGTTTTACATTTTTATGTTTCACCAGTTGAAGACTTTGTAATGCTTTATAATGGCACTTTCCCACTAAATAAATGTTGTATTGTATTACTAGCTGTACCCTCCACGCGTTGCTGTGTCCAACCTTCCATCCCTCTTTCTCTCCTTCCTTATTTATTTATTTTATTTATTTACTCTATCTATATTCCGCTCTTCTCACCCCGAAGGGGACTCAGAGCGGATTACAGTACACATACTTGCAGACAATCCCTGCAGTTCAACATATGACATATAGACATATAACGTTTATCACAGTACAGTACATACATTTTTTTTTACATATTACGCACATATAGACGAACAGAGGCAAACTTTCTGGCCACTAAGAGGGAGCGGACACACTCCTCATCTCTCAGCGTTTTCCAGTGTCCCTTTGTTGTTCTTCCGCATTCCTCAGGGCTTCCTGGGTTCTTTAATGTCCTCATAAATCAGTCAAAATTTGCCTCCCCACTTTAATGTGGTACCTTTATCTCCTACTTGACAAATGCAACTGTCTTTCGGGCTGCAAAGGTCGACAGCAGGCTACACTTAAGGTCGAGCACCCACCTCGACCCGGGCAGGCCTTGAACTCATGACCTATTGGTCAGAGAGATCTTATGCAGCTGACACTTAGCCAGCTGCGCCACATTCCCGGTGCTTCCTTCCCTTCCTCCCTCTTTCCTTTCTTCCCTCTTTTCCTTTCCCTTCTTATTTTCCTTCTTATTTTTTACATCTCTACCTGTTTCCTTCCTCCCTTTCTTTGCTCTTTGTTTACATCCTTCCTTCTCTCTTTTGTTCCTTCCTTTCCTCCCTTTTTCTGTCTTTCCTTCCGTCTCCTTCCTTCCCTCTCTCTTTCCTTTCACTTTTTTATTTCCTTCTCTCCTTCCTTCCTTTTTTACCTTTCTTTCTTTCCTTCCCTCTTTCCTTCTTTCCCTCCCTCTTTCTCTCCTTTCTTCCTTCCTCATTTCCCTCCTTCATTCCTTCCCTCTTTCCCTCCTTCTCTCGTTACTTCTCGACTGTCCCTTCCAACTCTATTCTATGAGTCTATTTAATTTGTATTATATAGTAATATATAATAGTAACATATTATATAGTAATCTATACAACAATAATATATAACATATTGTGATTATATCTTATATAATATATATTATATGTTTTATAATACATATATAATAGTTATATATTATGAAATACATATGTATTATATAGCATTATATAAAATAGTAATATAGAAAGTATTGTAAGATATACCGTATATACTCGAATACAAGCCAACCCACCTAATTTTACAACAAAAAAACTGGGAAAATATATTGACTCGAGTATAAGCCAAGGGTGAGAAATGCAGCTGCTACTGGTAATCATCAGTAGGTTAAACGTTTTTGAGTATTTACATAAAACTATAATTTAAGATAATACTGTCCAACTGTGATTAAACCATTATTCTAATCTTCAATGTAAACGTGCTTATGTATCCTTCCAATAATAATAAAGAGGGTAAAATAATAAATTATTATTATTAATAATAGAGCAGTTTATTTATTTGTTGCGGGTTGTAAATGTAGTTGATATTTATGTATATGTAAGTATTTTGTAAGGGTAAAACTTTGTTAACCCTAAGGGGTTAACAGTAAAATTATCTAGCAGAGCTTCCAAGAACCTCCGTTACCATGGAAACTGGAGGCTCAGCCTGCAGATGGCTTTAGAATCTTCGAATTCAAATATTTTCAGTTGGGGACTAACTGCAAACAAAGATGGTTGTGTGAGAGAATTAGGGAGTCTGTTTAGCCAGCTTTCAGTGGTTTAAAACACTCTGTGTTTAATCTAAGCCTGACTCTACCCTGGGGAAAGGGTAGTGTAGGTGTGTAGCCTGCTAAGAAAGCAGTAGCGGTTAATGACCAGCAGAGTGTGTGTAAACTGCTGAGTTATTAGTTTTAGGGGTGCAATGGCTTTGTGTTAGACTGTATCTCCATAGATAGCAACTTGTAACCTTAAGAAAGTACCTCTAAGTAGATTGTAACCACCCAAGCTCTTGAACTCTTGAAACCTCCAAGCTCGAAACACTGTTTAAATAAACTTGATAGTTCTTTGTTAAAAACATCTCTTCTGGTGATTCTTTCTCCCACAAGCCTTGAAAACACCGCTTTCTGAATGGGTAGCCAAACACAGTAAATTAATGGTGGCAGCAAGTGAAAATTAGAGCGATCCTCACAAAGTGGACGCACGCTGTAAGCTGCGTCTCCACAAGCAGATAATGGACATTTAATAGTAACAGTAATAATAGAGTAAAATAATAAATGTAATAATAAAGAAAAATAATTAATGTAATAATAATTAGAGCAAAATAATAAAATAATAAATATAATAATAATAGCAATAAATAGAGTGACCCTAAGGTGACCCCCCTCACAGAATTACCTTGGCAAGATTTGTTCAGAAGAGGTTTGCTATTGCCTTCATCTGGGGCTGAGAATGTAACTTGCCCAAGTAGGTTTCATGTCCAAGCAAGGATTCAAGCCCTCCAGAGTCGTAGTCTAGTAGTGCTCAATCCACTACAATAGGTTGGCTCTCTGCCACCCTTAAAATATTATAGGCATGCATGTAGGTTTTCTTCATTTTTCTGTGGATACTAGGCAGGTCAGCAAGTCCCTGTTTGGTTCTAACTAGCCCTTCCAGTTACCATACCACAGTGTTTCCCAACCAGTGTGCCGGGGCACACCAGCGTGCCGTGAGCGATCATCAGGTGTGCTGTGGGAAATTGGAACCTCCAGGAAGGGGGGGGGGGGAGAGTCTAGTGTGTTGAAGTATAAAAACCCTAAGAAACCTACCTCGATAAAGGCACAAAATTACAAACACCCCCCCTCCCCACCCGTTGTCTACTTGGTCTCTCCCTCTCCATGCATTGGGAAGGCCCACCTCCCTTTCCCCAAGGAGAGACCTCCTCTTGCCTCCTGGGGGTTCTGTGTGGGAAGTTTGGCCCAGTTCTATCATTGGTGGGGTTCAGAATGCTTTTTGATTGTAGGAGAACTATAAATCCCAGCAACTACAACTCCCAAATGTCAAGGTCTATTTCCCCTGAACTCCATCTGCGTTCATATTTGGGCATATTGAGTATTCATGACAAGTTTGTTCCTGATCCAACATTGTTTGAGTCCACAGTGCTCTCTGGATATAGGTGAACTACAACTCCAAAACTCAAGGTCAATGCCCACCAAACTCTTATAGCATTTTCTCTTGGTTATGGGAAGTTTGTGTCTTTCTGCCATTCCTGCCAGGATATCTATGTTGAGTTCATTGAAACAGGCCCAGGTTTCACACTGAGTGTATAAATACATTTTTAAAACATATTAACTATATGTATGACTGTGTTAGAGTGTCGTTTTGTGTCATTTTGGTTGGTGGTGTGCCCCAGGATTTTGCAAATGTAAAAAGTGTGCCGCGGCTCAAAAAAGGTCGGGAAACTCTGCCATACCACATGTATTGAAGAAAGTAGGAATTACCATAAATTTATTGTTCTCAAAGTGGTCAGATCAGCAGTCCCCATTCTATGCTTATTGTTTACTTTACTTATTTACTTGTCAAGACCAGAAACAACAATTCAATTTGAGGCATGCTATCTGCAGTAATGCTTGTGGAATGTGGTCCAGTCTGGCTGCAATCTCATTTTTTTCCGGGCAAAATCCATGTCATCCTTGTGATTCGCACAGTTGTAATCCTGTTAGGGATGGAGTGAGGAGAAGGCATACATAGATTGCACAATAAACCATACTCGATTGAAACAATCCAGAGCAAATAAATACAGCTGTTCAAATAGCCCCAGTACTCTAGGGGTGTGTGTTTTGTAATGTGGGATGTTTCTCTTGGCAACAGTATCTTATGCGACTTGGGCGACAAGCCATCCCGGTTCTCCTGCTGAATGTCACAAGGCAAATTCAGCAATGTGATGTTCTCTTTCATTACCTAAGGAAAACTATTCAATGTAATTTGTAGTGAAAGGTAAAAGAAAGATGACTGAAAAATGCACAGATAGATAGGTGAGCATTTGTGTTGTTAGCAGGCTTAGGTCCTTGAATAAAAAAGATTTGTAATAATCAGCGGGTTGTTTTATATCATCTCCAAAAACAGACTGGGGAGGAGGGAGCCGAAAAGCTCAACTAAACAGATTAGGAGAGCCAGATTTTATCAGCAACAGGAGAGGAAAAGGTTAAGTCTGCAATATACGAGGGCGGGTCAATAAGTCAGTGACTTTTTGAATAAAACACAGGTTTTTGGATTTAAAAAATCATTTTATTTTTCAACGTAGTCTCCTTTGAGCTCTATACACTTTGTCCAACGTTTCTCCAATTTTTTTTATCCCTTTGTAGCACAGCAGTTCTCGTTTGTGCCTGGTGGGCAGGGGTCAGGACCCGGGGTTCCATTAGCGTTAGGACCAGTAGTGCCAGAACATGATTCAGAGGATGAGCTAGATGACTGGGGCGAAGGGCAGCTTTCCCCTGATGGGCCTCCTTCGCCCACAGAGAGCTTGGCATGGGAAGAAATGTTGTTTGGCCCTAGCGAAGACATAGATAACCAGGTGCAGATGGACAGCGATTCTGGCAGCTATGAGCACCCGGGAGGAAGAGATTCTCAGGAGCCTCCAGGGGAAAACATGGAAGAAAGCACTTGGGAAATGGCTAGGGAGGAGAACTCTCAGGGAGATAGAAACACAGCTGTGGAGAGACAAGGTCGAACCTTTGATAGGAGACGGAACATCGAGTCTAGCAGAAGGGAATGGTCTAAGAGCATAGACCGGCCGAGGTCCGTGAGCAGCGATTGGAGATGAAGAAGCCTAGAGCGTCGGGGACCTCGGCCGAGGGATTAAGTATAGGATCCGTGGGAACGAATCCTCAGTGCTCCGGCCACGTCTTTCCTGAATAGGCGTGAGCGGAGTGGGACCACGAAGCTAAGCTAGCCGTGGTCATCAAGCCTTGCCTTGCCTTGCCTTGCCTTGCCTTGCCTTGTTCCTGATCCGCCTGGTTGTGCGGAGCCTTGCCCTGGTTCCTGATCCGCATGGTTGTGCGGAGTCTCGCCTTGTTTCCTGATCCGCATAGTTGTGCGGAGCCTTGCTGAACTTTGAGCCTTGCTGAACTTTGAGTCTTGCTGAACTTTCAGCCTATTTGTCACGCTTTTTTGGACATTGTTACTTCAAGCCTTTTTGGATTGTTTCACTATTCTAATGGACAATATCTTTGAACTGTTTATATACTCAATAAAGTAGTTAGCCTTCAGTCCGTCTTTGTGTGTGTGATTAAGGGGCCGGTCAAGTCCGTGCATCGTGACACCCTTCCAAAAAAAACCCCAAGATTTGTCGAGGTCATCAAAATAGGTATTTGTTTGTGAGATGATTTCATTGTTGGAGTCAAATCTCTTTCTGCCAAGCCATTTCTTCAGGTTTGGAAACAAGAAATGGTCACTCGGGACTAAATCCGGAGAATAGGGTGGATGAGGGAGCAATTTGTATCCCAATTCATGGATTGTTGCCATGGCAACTGCACATGTGTGCACCCTTGCATTATCCTGGTGCAAAAGAACTTTTTTCTTGGCCAAATGCGGTCGTTTTTTCCTCCAAATCCGCATTAAATCGACCCCATAAATTGGCATAATATTCGCCATTGATCGTTTTACCCTTTTGAAGATAGTCAATGTGGATTATACCGCATGCATCTCAAAAAAACAGTCGCCATGGCTGACAAACCCACTTTGGCCTTCTTTGGCACCGATTTACCCTGAGAAACCCACTGTTTTGACTGCTGTTTGGTCTCTGATGTGTTGTGGTGGATCCACGTTTCATCCATGGTTACGAAACCTATCCATATTGCGGTTGAACAATGCCAAACACTCCTACGAAATTGTCACATGATTGCGTTTGTGGTTGATTGTGAGCAAACACGGCACCCATCTTGCGAAAAGCTTTCTCATACCCAAGTGATCATTTAAAATTGAAACCACTTAGCCACGTGAGATGCCTATGGCTTCCACAATCTCTCGCACTTTCAATCTTTGATCAGCCAACACCATATCGTGAATTTTTTCAATTGTTTCATGTGTAGAGACCTCAACTGGGCGTCCAGAACATTTGGCATCTTCCATGCTTGTACGGCCATAACAAAATTCAGTCAACCATTTTTGTACCATTGAAATTGATGGTGCAGAGTCCCCATCGTATTTATCAAGCTTAGCCTTGGTTTTTTCCGCAAAACATAATGCTTAATGAGCACACGAAATTCTCTTTTTTCCATTTTCTCCTCAAATCACGCGGTAGTCTGCTATCAATGGCTGTCAAACACAAACTAAATGACGCAGCTTGTTCAAATTTTGACAGGAATCAACTGACAGATGCCTGTTGACAGGAGCAGTGTTGCCCTTTCAGTTAAGAGGCGGGGAATTCAAAAAGTCACTGACTTATTGACCCAACCTTGTACCTGAGGCAGGGGCTGCCATGGGGCTCCTGGAGGAGATGAATTTATTGCAGCGTCTTTTTCCCCCCTCTCTGGTATACATTTCTCTTTCGAAAGTTCCCTAGGCTCCTCCTCCAGAGAGGGCCCTGCTCGGAACTTGTTGTCCCAACAGCACTTGCATAGAGCAGATATTGAAAAGTTCCTCTCGGAAACATGATGGGAGTTGAAGTTTCACTCTCTCTTTTTCTCTGTTTCTCAGCCAATGAAAAGCCTGGTTGTGTCCATGCTCTGATTGGCTGAGAATGGACATAACCGGCGACTACAATTCCCAGAATCCACTCTTGCAATTTATCTTATTTTTTAAAATGTTATGTTTAAAACTTAAAATCATTTTTAATAATCGGTAAATTGGTGAATTGTTTTGAAACTTGGCAGGCCTGCAGTTGTAAATGGGGTCTAAACTGAGGTAGGTTTCATGCAGATATGCTATAAAATGACTGAGGATTGAGTCTTTAAATCAGTGGTTCCAAAAAAAATTTGGCCTACTGCCCCCTTCCAGAAATTTTTTAATACTCAGCGCCCCCTAGAAATTAATTTTTAAATTTTTTAATAGCAATTAAACAGAAAGATATATGTATTAATGTTTCTACCTTTTCCGTAAAATATAGTAAAGAAAGGTGTAATTTACAAACATTGAATTCCAGAAATAATCACAAAAACAATATGTTTGGGGGAGTATGAGCAACTGATGATGGGATTTGCAGTACCTTCAGCCAATTCAGCTCTTACTTCCACAGACCACTAAGACCCCCATGAATGACAGATCTGGATCAAACTTGGCACACAGAACCTCTATGACCAACAAAAAATACTGGAGTGGTTTGGGAAGAATTCACAGTAATAGAATCCTAGGGTTGCAAGAGACCTCCAAGGGTCATCCATTCCAACCTCCTTCTGCCATAAGGGAAAAGCACAATCAAAACACTCCTGACAGGTGGTCACTCAGACTCTCCATAATAATAAATAATAATAATAAGAAGAATAAGAATAATATTCTGGGGTTGGAAGAGACCTCCAAGAGCCATTCAGTCCAACCTCCTTCTGCCATAAGGGAAAAGCACAATCAAAACACTCCTGACAGATGGTCACTCAGACTCTCCTTAATAATAATAATAATAATAATAATAATAATAATAATAATATTCTGGGATTGGAAGAGACCTCCAAGAGCCATTCAGTCCAACTTCCTTCTGCCGTAAGGGAAAAGCACAATCATAGCACTCATGACAGATGGTCATTCAGACTCTCTTTAATAATAATAATAATAATAATAATAATAATAGAAGTTTACCTACATCTGGTGAGCACTGAGAACCTAAACAACGATGGATCTGAACCAAACTGGGCATACATAACCAATGTGGAGAACTCTGAATACAGGAGGGGTTTGGGGGTGACTGACCTTTGCACATGGGAGTTGTAGTTCGCCCGCATCCAAAGTTGCAGCTGACGAGGGAAAGAGCCGGCGCCAGGCAAGAAGCCACCATTGGATGTGCCCACCCGTCAGCACAACATTGGGCCCGGCAGGGCTGGAGGCATCAAGGCCCACTGCCCTCCCCCTGCCAGGCAAAAAATAGACTGCTCACCAGGCCTTGCCTTCTCTTGCTTGGGTGCTGGCTGGAAGGGAGCCTGCTGTCCTTGGCTTTGCTGGGCCCGGGAGGCACTTTTCATGGAGGGCCTTGTTTGTCCAGCGCTTGCCCCTTCTTTTTTCTTCCACGGCCGTGGGGAACCTTCCCGCCTGTTTGGCGAGTGGGCACACAGATGGGGGTCACTTGAAAGGCACCTTTAATTAAACTCCTTTCACACGACCCCGCCTGTGCCCCGCAGGTGCCCCGCAGCTGCGGCAAAATAAAGACGGGGCCGGCACTGGACAAGCGAAGCCCACCTTTAAAAGCACCTCCCGTTCACCCTGCATCACGCTGGACCCAGCAAGGCACGCTTGCAAGGACGTCCCCATTGGAAGAAAGAGGCCAATACACAGGACTTCACCGTGGGCGGGGTTGACGAGCGGAAGGAGGCGCGCGTTGTTGTTGCCCGGGGATTGCGCACTTGTGACTGTGTCCCTACGAGTTGGAATCCCCGGACAGGAATTGCCATGGAAACTGCAGTGCACGCCTCCTTCCTCTCGTCAACCCTGCCCATGGCGCAGTCCTATGTATCGGCCTCTTTCTTCCAACGGGGACGTCCTCGCAAGTGCGTGACCCTGCAAGTGGCAAGCCTGGCTCAGGCCACCACCCTCTTACAGGGGTTCAGTGCCCCCCAAATTCTCCTGAGCATCCCAGCGCCGCCTTGGATCGCCTCACCACCCACCAGGGGGCAGTACCACCCACTTTGGGAACCACTGCTTTAAATTTTCCCATTGTAGCCAATGGGCGGATTCTTTGCGTAATGAAAACGGCAACACCCCTCCCGATTCAAGTAACTTCTCGGTAAACAGATTGAAGGGCCAGCTGACAATGGGCCCTGAAATGGGATGCCTTTTGGTCGAATTGCACCCTTTAGCTGTTAGGAGTTACAGAGGAGTACACAGACCATAGAGTGGGAACCTATAGGCAGAGATGAAGAAGTCAGGAAATGCATGCTTGGGACTAAAACTATATGTGATATCAAAAGTCCACATTAGGCATGAGAAAAATGAAACGGAAATTAAAAGGATTCGTAAGAGATTCGTATGTAATGGGACTTTTGAGCTTTTACGGATCGCTGCCGCGTACCCGGAAGCAGACTTCCTTTTACGGTCCTTGAGGCCAACAATTTGCGTTAGGATCGTAATAAATTCTTAATTCTTAATTAATTAATTATTGTACTACGTACTCACTTCTCCCTGTCTTCTCCCCCTCATTTCCTTCCCGCCTTCATTCAGCTTCTTCTTTTCCCGCATTTCTATGGGGAACTGGAAGACGCTGCTGCTAGGTAGGCAATGCATTCTGGAAAGTGTAGTCCTCCACGCTTCCCCCCCTCCTTCTCTTCCCCGTTGCTCTGCTGCCATGCCCCATCGCAGGGGCCAGCTTCACACACACACACACACGCGCGCTTCTCCTCTCTCTCCCTGCGCTCTCTCAGATGCTTCTCCCCCTCCTTCTCTTCCCCGTTGCTCTGCTGCCATGCCCCATCGCAGGGGCCAGCTTCACACACACACGCGCGCGCTTCTCCTCCTCTCTCTCCCTGCGCTCTCTCAGCTGCTTCTCTTCCCCCGTTGCTCTGCTGCCTTGCCCCATCGCAGGGGCCAACTTCAGCCCTCCAGGTACGTGTTTTTGACTTCAACTCCCACCATTCCTCACAGCCTCAGGCCTCTTCCTTTTCCTCTCAGCCTGGGCAAACTTGGGCCCCTCGCTCCCTCAGGATCGGGGTGAGAGGGGGGGGGCTCCTCCTCCTTTTTTTGCTGCTTCCAAGAATAGAATACCCCCCTCCCTCCCTCCCTCCTTCCTATTTGGAGAGTTCCATCTAGAATTCAGTGTGGTTTATTCAAGTTTTGGCCTACAACTCCCAGAAATCCCAGCCAATTTACCAGCTGTTAGGATTTCTGGGAGTTGTAGGCCAAAACCATCTGGAATGCGCATGCGCTGGCATACGAACTACTAACGAATTTCGTTAGTACTTAAGTTACATTTTAGAAATTTTTGGAATTTTTTTTGTAAGTCTTTCTTTTACTAATCCAACCCCCATTTGATTTTAGAATCGCCATTTTTGGGTTCTAAAACATGCCTAGTCCACATATGAGGAAATAATGGCAAGGAGAAGCCTACTGTGAAAGCGCCTTCATTGCCAAATGGAGATTCTAAATGGCATCGGAATGAGGACAGAATGAAGGTCTCTCTGAAGGGATGAAACAGTGTTGAAGATGGAGATGAAGAAAATGTATAGTGAGATAACAGAGAGTTACATATAAATCCTGTGAAGAGCAGAGGAACAGAATCAGAAGAGTGCAAATGGGTGATACAGAAATTTAAAAATGTATTAATGAAGCAATTAGCTACAACTGGATAGAGAGAACTATATTTATTCCTGCAATATTTATTTTCA